>JAAIIK010000009.1:11964476-11982338 GCA_014706435.1 Silurus glanis
ATATATATATATATATATATAAAATTACATACATTGCATTCTCTACAGGTTTGAAGGTGTTTTGTAGTAAAGGAATAATATGTGTGTGTGTGTGTGTGTGTGTGTCTTATCATGTATGATGCAAAAGTTCCCTTAAATACACTGTACCTGACAAATCATACTGTATTTATTTCAGTTCTGTTCTGACGGATGTTTTTGCTGACAGCCTCAGGCAGCCATCATGCACACACAAATACACACATACACACACACTTGCATACACACATGCTTCCACTTTGACTCAGGCATGAGGGATAGAATGCTAGTTCTCTGCTCTACACCACTCTTTAATTATTTCTCATGATGTTTTCTCTCCTTCACTCTCTCCCTGCAAAACTCAATAACAAGAACTTTTTTGTCATCAGATATCAATAATTCATGCTGTTCCTAAAACTATACTCTAATATTCTGTATAGAAGATGATAATAGGAGAAGACTGCTGATTTAAATCACACACATGACTTTAAGCATAAAAAAGCATAACTATGATGACAAAAAAAAAATAACGAAGCAGAAATGAAACCATGGAAATAATAATAATAAAAAAACTTACAAATAATTAATAAAAATAATAACAATCATAAAACATCAAGCAAACTAAATTGAAAATGATAAAAACAAGCACATGTTTTCATATATTATATAATACAAAATAATTATATTTTATAATAAAACATATGCTTAGATTAATGTAGTGAAGAATGGGCAAAAAAAGTTGAGGATTTTTTATTTTTACCAGATCAGATTTTTGCTGTCAATTGTAAAACTATGTGTTATAAAAGAAAACAAATCAAGTTTAGTAAAATGTAGTGATTGTTGGTTAAATAAAAATCACTTGTTTAAAAGTAAATTTGTTTTAGAGCCCAACAAAAGGGCCTCAGAAATAAAAAAATATGATTGACTTTTAGAGCTTAGATTATATTCAATTTCATTATAATTGTTAAATTATCTGAAGTGCAGTATATACGGTGGTGGGCTAAAAGGGCCAGCAAGGCTTAAACTCTAGCAGAATCATTTACATACTTTTTTATACATTTGGTTTGGTTGTGTTGATTCCAGTAATGTATGTTTATGTTAGAGATTCCAAACAAACATCAGCCATCTTGTGTTGTCAGGGTCAAATTCCAGATTTCAAAAATCAGATTTCAAGTTGGAAACACTGGGGCCATCTAGCAGGTGTCTAATAACTTCAGCAGGTTTTATGTCCTTTGATTGGATGTTCACTAGAGCTAGAAACCACATCTGTACCAAGCTGTACAAGCTCAAATATATTTGTGTAGATTTAAGCTCTTTTTTCATTGCACAATGGATGAGATAAGGAGAAAAAATGGATTTAGTCACAGATATGCTCACATGGCCATTTTTAAGACAGACTTTTCAAGAAATGCTGGACATTTTGAGGACAGGTCAGCCAAAACAACTTTTTAAAGAACTAAATATACTTTTTCATTTTCTTTCGTGTAGAACAAAACAGAAACAAAAATAAACAGTTTGCCTTAATGTGGCTGGAGAACTCAAAAGGTACTACAGAAACTCATGAGAAACCCAGGGTGGACTGTATTTTTCTTATTTTATGAGGTTAATATTGATATTTCTGCTAGAGATTATGTATGTGGTGCAGCTGTGGCTACAGTGAAAGGAGACTTGTGAATTGTGTTAACTGGTTATCTTGCTTTTGTAATGGCTTTCATTTTCATAATGGCTTTCATTTTCATTTTTGTTGCATGAGGTTCATTCTCACTGCATGAGATACACTTGTACATTGTCAGGAATTTTGTAGAATCAGAGTCAGGTGTATGATTAACCAGCTTTTCCAAGCCAACATCATAAATTTTATATATATGGCAATTATGAAGCCTGTAGATGCAGTGGTCGGCCAAGGAAACCTAATGCAGCAAATGAAAGGCACATTATGCTTACTTCCCTTCAACATCGGAAAATGTCCCGCAGTGCTATCAGCACAGAATTGGCGGAAATCAGCAGGACTCAGGTACACACTTCTACTGTTTGTAGAAGTTTGGCCAAAAGTGATCTTCATGAAAGAATTGTGGCCAAAAAGGCATACCTTTCGAATGGGCACAAGGCTAAAGATATTAACAATGCACGAAAACATAAGAACTTGGGTGCAGAAAAATAGCAGCTGGTGCTCTGGACTGATGAGTCAAAATGTGACATTTTTGGCCATAGCAGAAAACAATTTGTTTGTATTGAGTATCTCCAGGCAAAAGCATGGTGGAGGTTTCTTGCAAGATTAGGGCTGCATTTCTGCAAAAGGACTTGAAGATTTGGTCCAGATTAATGGTGTCCTAAGTGCAGACAAATACAGGCAAATATTTATCCATCATGCAATACTATCAGGGAGGCATCTGATTTGATCCAAATTTCACTCTGCAGCAGAACATTGACTCCAACATACAGCCAATGTCATTAAAAACTATCTACAGTGTAGAAAAAAAAGTGATGGTTTGGCCCCCACAGAGCCCTGATCTCAACTTCATTGAGTCTGTCCATGATTACTTGAAGAGACAAAAGAATTTGAGCCAGCCTACATCCACAAGAGATCTGTGATTAGCTCTCCAAGATGTTTGGAGCAACCTACCTGCGATGTCAGTTAAACACTGTGTATAAGAAGACCACAAAAAGCAGAAAGGATCACATAGGGATCATGTAGGGATCATGTAGTAACTATAGAGCAAAATGTGCAAAGGAGCAAGTAGAGGGAAAGTAGCACAGTAGTGCAATTGGCAAGAGCCAACATTAATAATGTACAGTACAGGTGTTTTTTTTTTTTTTAACATAGATCAGATCATACTTAAAAAATGTAGTTCTTACTTATAGAACATATAATTTAGTTGGCACAAAGTAACAGAGTGACTTTTTAATTGAGAATTTGTTTATGTTAATTTTGTGTGTATTGATGTGAGCATGCTTAGTGATTAATTATACGAATGAAGTTAGAGTTATTTTTATGAGTTTTTTCTCTTGCAGCTGAATGCTGCAACTCTCTCCCTGCTAAATAAGGGATTTTTCAATAATATGTTTTTGCTGAGGGAAATGTCAGCTTGAGAAAATAAAAACAGTTGTTATTAGTAAGGTCAGTTGTAGTCACGTCCTCCTCCATCACTCTACCGTTTGCACTTTTTTATCTTTTATATTATTTTATTATTTAATCATATTTATGACCTGAGGTCAGGCAATGAACTTTAAACAAAGTAAGGACACAGACACTGCTCTCAGGAAGTGCTGACTGAGCAAAGTAATGTGTCACAAGCACACACACACACAAAAATCACTTGGATCTTTATTACAGGTTCAGTACATGTGCCTATCAGCTGAGACGTGTAAATTGTAAGACGTATGAATTCGATTGAAATGAATCAATCTCCTCTTTAAAATACATACAAAAATTATTTTTGAAATTTCTGAAAAATTCATCAAGCATAAGTGCAATAAAAATTAAAATATAAGCTAAAGGAGCAGAAGCAGTACATAAAATATTTATGTGTATGGAAGTTTGTATTAAAAAATAAATAATATTTAACTTATTTGTGTTTGTCATTTTGTTTGTCTTGTTTTACAATGTTGCTTAATGCTGTGTAACATGAATTTCATATACAAACATGTATTACTGACTGTTATTGTTATTATTATTATTATTATTATCATTTAATATATTTATTGTTTAACCCAACCATTATGGTTGCACAAGCCAGTGCACTCTTAGTGAGAGTCCCAAACCCAGATAAATGGGGAGGGTTGCGTTAGGAAGGGCATCCAGTGTAAAACATGTGCCAAATCAAATATCACGAATCAGAATTTCATACCGGATCGGTCGAGGAACGGGTTACCAACAACCGCCACAGGTATTGTTAGCCAACAGGGTACTGGTGAAAATTGGGCTACTGTTGGCGAAAGGAGGAGAAGGAGAGGAGGAAGACGTCTACAGAGACAGCAGGGAAAGGAGAAGTGTGGGAGAGTGGAGGTTAGGGTGTTCACTAAGTACCAAAACGTTGGTACTATGAATGGTAAAGGGAGAGAGGAAGCTGATATGAAGGAGTGGAGAAAGGTAGACATGTTGTGTGTTCAGGAGACCAAGTGGAAAGGGAGTAAGGCCAGTAACATTGGAGGATGCTTTAAACTGTCCTATCAAATTGTGGATGGGAAGAGAAATGGTGTAGGGGTGATCGTGAGGGAATATTATAATAAGAGTGTAGTGGAGGTGAAGAGAGCTTCAGACATGGGCAAACATACGTATATTAATCCGGCCTGCTGGACGTGACCAAATTATATTAAAATAGGTACGGGTAAACCTTGTTCAATTTACCTTTCCCCTGTAATGCCCACGTTTCCCCAAAAGATGCACTTCAGCTACATTAACCTTGTTCGCGTGTATGACTTGCTTCTTCTCTTATGAGCCCTTCTTCAAAAATAAGCTTATCAAAGAAAAGAAAAGTGGATAGTGAGCGCCGAGTGTTTAATACGGAGTGGACAACAAAATATTTTTTTACTGAAGTCCGATCAAAGGCTGTATGCCTAATATGCCAAGAAACTGTCGCGGTTTTCAAAGAGTACAATATCAGCCGTCACTTTGCTACGAAGCATGCCAACTACACTAGCAAGCAGTCAAAGCAGGAACGGGTGGCTACGGCTCAGAGGTTGGCAGCCAATTTACAGACTAAGCAACATTCAAGTTTTTTGCTGGCCTTATAGAGAGGAATGTGGAAGGGCAGATGGTAGAAGATTTTGCTAAAATGTTGGAAATGGCAGTGGTAAATATTTATTTTAAGAAGAAGCAGGATCATTGGGTGACGTATAAGAGTGGAGGAGGGTGCACAAAGGTGGACAATTTTCTATGCAGGAGATGCAACCTGAAGGAGATTGGAGACTGTAAGGTGTTGGCGGGGGATAGTGTAGCTAGACAGCATCGGATGGTGGTCTGTGGGATGGCTTTAAACGTGCAGAAGAAGAGGAGGAGAGTGAGAACTAAAAGAAGAATAAGATGGTGGAAACTGAAGGAGGAAGACTGTAGTGTAAGGTTCAGGCAAGAGGTCAGACAGGGGCTCGGTGGTGGTGAATAGGTGCTAGATGATTGGGAAACTACTGCAGGAGTGATGAGGGAGGCAGCTAAAAAAGTACTTGGTGTGACATCTGGAAATAGAAAGGAAGAGAAAGAGATGTGGTGGTGGAATGAAAAAGTGCAGGAAAGCATAAGGAGAAAGAGGATTTGGATCGGCAGAGAGACGAGAAAAGTAGGGAGGAGTACAAGGAGATACGGCAGCAAAGGACAAGGAAAAGGCATATGAGGAGCTGGGAAGGATGTGCAGCAAATTAGAGCTATAAAAGATGCAGATGGAAATGTGTTAACTAGTGAGGGAAGTAGTTAACTAGTGAGGAAAATAAAAGAGAGAGAAGGTTGGATGATGTAGAGATGCTAAAGCAGGAAGCGGATCAGATTAGTAAGAAGGAAGTGAGAGCAGCTATTAAGAGGATGAAGAGTAGAAAGTCAGTTGGACCAGATGACATACCGGTAGAAGCGTGGAGATGTTTAGGAAAGATGGCAGTGGCGTTCTTAACCAGACCGTTTAACAAGATTCTGGAAGGTGAGAGGATGCCTGAGGAATGGAGAAGGAGTTGGTACCGGTTTTTAGGAATAAGGGAGATGTGCAGGCCTGCAGTAACTACAGGGGAATACATTTTATCAGTCACACCAGGAAGTTATGGGAAAGAGTAGTGGAAGCCAGGCTGAGAGAAGAGGTGGAGGTTGGATTGCATCAACGATCGGCTCTGAGCCCTTTCCTGTTTGCAGTGGTGATGGACAGGTTGACGGACAAAGTCAGACAGGAGTCTCAATGGACTATGCTGTTTGTGGATGATATTGTGATTTGTGGTGAGAGTAAGGAGCAGGTTGGATAGAGCCACCAGGAAGGAGGAAAAGAGGAAGGCCAAACAGGAGGTTTATGGATGTGATAAGGGAAGACATGAAGGTAGTCTGTTTGAAAGAGGCAAATGTAGAGGACAGAGTAGTACTGCGACAGATGATCCACAGTGGCGACCCCTAATGGGAGCAGCCAAAAGAAGAAAAAGAAGAATATATTTATAGTTTGTTTATATTTACAAAGCCTGCATCATCATGTAAAGTCTGATGATTTCTGTGTGTGTGTGTGTGTGTGTGTGTGTGTGTGTGTGTGTGTGGACCATGTGGTGAGACATTAACATCTCCTCAAAGTGACCTTTCCTGAGTTCAGCACAGTTTGAGGCCATGAGTGTTAATAGCATCAGGTTTGGAGTGAGGAAGAGAAACTCCACACACTGCAGAGTCGCCCACGTCCATTTACAGTGCACAAGGTTAAACAGAGAAAAAGTACAAGTTAAACTTAAAGTTATCTAAAGAACAGAACCAGAAAACGGAAAAGTGGCCTAATATTCTAATCAGCATGCTTGATGGTAACTCTACCAACTCTAACAACACTCAAGCAAATAACTCTTTTGAGTTTAACTTTTAGCTTTTATTTTCTACATTTGCTTTTGTAGATAGGTTCAATTCAATTCATTTGTATTTGTATAGCGTTTTTAACAATGAACATTGTCTCAACTGACAACACCTGTGAAAAGTTTGGAAATTTTTTGAAAGGCATGTACATGTTCTTTTTGTTTATATGCAATAAACTGGGTAATTTAACAATATGAAGATTTACTTTTTACAGATGTTAAACTGTATTTACATTTAACCTCTCTTAGTATGAGAAACAGCTAAAAACAGCTGTTTCTGGTGCGGCACCCTCTCACTACCTGCGCATCAGCCATCTTCCCTCAGTATAAATAAACGCGGCCCAGGGTGCCATTTCGGGCCAAATCCTTGAATACTACGCCGCTCCACCCCCAGGTTTTGCTGGTGACGTGGTCTCCACAGAGGGTGTCACCCCACCTCAGTCCGCTGCAGAGGGTGTCGCCCCGTCCCCAGCCCCAGGGCGTCACCCTGCCTCATCAGCAGCCAACTAGAGGCTTGTTTATCCCACACCACCTGGTAAGAAATTACATAAAAACTTTAGCTCAGGGCCAGATTATCTCACCGGCTTTCCATGTCCCTGGGATTACTCTCGCCGCTCTGCCTGTTCTGGTTTCCCAACTCTGTCTCTGATCCCTGTTCCTGCCCTGGATACCCTGATCTCTGGTTTGAGCTCTGAACTGTTTTCTTGGACTTTGTTTTTGACTTTGCCCTATTGCTCTGCGTGCTGCTTTTTTTTTTATTAAAGCCTGTTTTCTCCATACCCCATTGGCATCCTGGATTTGGGTCCTCTCACTAACCCCGATTCCTGCCAGAATAATTTGGCCCCTGCTTAGCTTTCGAGATCAGACAAGATCGAGCGTTCTCAGAGTGGTATGGCCGTAAACTCGCTCCTCGATTTCTGGGACCCTTCCCCATCTCTAAGTTCATTAACCGATTGCTGTACGCCCTAAACTACCCAAGGTCTTTTGGATCCACCCTACCTTCAATGTCTCTTGCCTCAGACCTGTTCAAGCCTGTTCCTTGAATTTTTTTTGTTCCTTGCTCGTATTAAAGACTGTTACTTATATCCTTTGGCGTGTGGTGGTGGGGGGTTATGGTTAGGGTTTTGTGTGAGTGGGTGGGGTGGTGGGGGTTTGTGAGTGTTGGTCATATTCAAACACATACCACCCAACCGATGTTAGGGTTGAAATTTAGGTTTAGAGCTTAGAGTTCAGGGTTAAGGTCTAGTGTTAGAGATTAATGTTTTGAGTTCAGTGTTTGGGCTATGATTTAGAGTTAGGGGTTAGGGTTTAGAGATTCCTGTATTTTAAGCAAAATGGCTGTATAATGAATGTGGTTATATAACATCCATTCCTTTGCCTTCCTGCAAATATCCATGGTGAGAAGCATGTGAGGATCTTTCTGTGTTCGTGTAAATTCTGAGAGAAACGCTGAGGATCGATGTGCGGAGGCTGGAAAATAAACCTGCGGGTTTTCTTTAGAAGATGAGGTGAAGTTGGAAAAAATAAAACCGTAACGATTGAACTGCTTTAAGATCAGAGAAATAAAGCAGGTTTAGTGTAATAGAGCCGAGGTGTGAAAGGGGTGACGTCTCTCTGGAGGTGAATCTTTTATTTCTTTATGCTATTTTCAGACTGTTTTTCCAATCCGACATCAGCGAGCTCCTTGTTTAACCCGTTTACTCAGCTGCAGAAGTGAAGCGCTGTCAAAGCTTTTCATTTCCGAATCAATGTGGTATAAATAATTCACTTTCACCTTAATGCTGCCTTCATGTAATAACTGTGGTTAAAAACACACTAACAGCATGTTAAAAACATGTTACTGAACTGCATATTCATCAAGTGAGAGTTTCTGAAACTGATCTGAACTGATTTTCTGACTTACCTACTGAGTGCTACGGATGTTGTGCTTGTGTTGGAGCTTTTATAAAAGAAGAAAAAGAAAGCATAGGGTTTATGGTTAGGGCTTGCCACAGACACCACCAGCTGGCTCATTATGGACAAACTTACAATTATAAAGGAAAAAATATACATTATATATTACCACATTATCTCTGTAAAGCTGCTTTGTGACAATAGGCATTGTTAAAAGCACTATACAAATAAAAATTTATTGATTTGAAACAGAGTGATCAGGGTTAGGATCTAAAGCACAGGTTTGGGATTGTGAATTGGACTTAGTTTTTTTTTTGTTGTTGTTGTTGTTGCCCTTAGAGTTCAGGGTTTGTGTTAGTGTTAGGGGCTAGAGCTTAGGGGCTAGGGCTTAGAGTTTACACTTAGCAGTTAGGGCATGGAGATAAAGGTTAGGGTTTAGAGTTAGGGGTTAGGACATAGAGATAGTGGTTAGGGGGTTTAGAATTAGAGGTTACCATTTAGAGTTCAGGGTTAGGGTTTAGATTTAGGGATTAGGGTTTAGTTTTAGGGATTATGTCTTAGGGTTTAGAGTTAGAGTTTGTGCTTAGAGTAAGGGATTAAGGTTTAGAAATAGGAATTAGAAGATAAAGATACAGGTTAGGTCTCAGAATTAGAGTTTTAGAGTTTCAAGGTTAGAGTTTAGTGTTACAGGTTAGGAATTTGATTTAGGTGTTAGGGTTTAGAGTTCAAAGTTAGGACTTAAGGTTATGGTCTAAAGATAAAGATTAGGGTTTAGAGTTAGGAATGATAGCATTGGCATAGGGGGTAGGACTTAGAGTTAGGGTTTAGGGTTTAAATTTAGGGATTAGGGCATATAGATATTGGTTAAGGTTTAGTGCTAAGGGTTAGGGTTTAAAGATAGGGTTAGGTCTTAGATTTAGGGGTTAGGTTTTAGAGTTCAGAGTTAGGAGATAAGGTTAGGGGTTAAAGTTCAGGCTTAGGGCCTGAAGTTAGAGGTTAGGGTTCAGAGTTAGGGGTTAATGTTTAGAGTTAGAAATAAGAGCATAAACATGGGGAGTAGGGCTTTAAATTGGGGGTTAGGTTTTAGATTTAGGGATTAGGGCATATAGATACGGGTTAAGGTTTTCTGTGAGCAACAGTATGGATTCATGCCGAGGAAGAGCAGTACGGGTGCAATATTTGATTTGAGCATGTTGACGTACAGAGAAGGTCAGAAGGAGTTGCATTGTGTGTTTGTGGATCTAGAGGAGATGTGGTATTGTAAGAGGAAGTCTGGTGTGGCAGAAAAGTATGTGAAGGTGGTGCAGGACATGTATGAGGACAGTGTGACAGCAGTGAAGTGTGCAGAAGAACGACAGACTGGTTTAAGGTGTAGGTTGAATTGCATCAAGGATCGGCTCTGAGCTCTTTCCTGTTTGCAGTGGTGATGGGCAGGTTGACAGATGAAGTAAGACTGTTTGCGGATGATATTGTAATTTGTGGTGAGAGTAGGGAGCAGGTTGAGAGGAGCCTGGAAAGGTAGGGGTACGCGCTGGAGAGAAGGGGAATGAAATTCAGTAGGGGTAAGATGATTTTTTAGAGAGATTTCATTAGAGACATGTAGTACATTTTGGAAACAAACAAACAGAGAGGCCCAATTGAGATGGTTTGGACATGTGCAGACAAGGGACATGGGGTATATTGGTAGTAGAATGCTGAAGATGGAGCTGCCAGGAAGGAGGAAGAGAGGAAGGCCAAGGAGGAGGTTTATGGATGTGGTGAGGGAAGACATGCAGGTAGTTGTTTTAAAAGAGGCAGATGTAGAGAACAGAGTAGTATGGAGATGGTTGTTCCGCTGTGGCGACATCACGCAGTATGAATTTTTAATATGTAAATATAACTTGATGACACAGCACTTAATATGAGTGTATGTGTCTGAGTGTATGAGTATATGGTTTTTTTAATTTAATTTTTGTTTATATTTATTTTCTTAAATATCCCTGTGGGCTGTATTTCATTTCTCGTCTGATTCCCTACATAGGGTGCATGTTGGCAGCAGTATTAATGTTTGCATCACATTAACATTTTTCCTTCATTCTTAAACAATTATCGCTTAACTGACACATCAGCCCGCGAAAAAGAACACAGCCATGAAAAAACGTTCAGCCTGAGAATGACATCATGCTGTTATAAATCACTAATTTCACTTTGTGTCTCATTGCTTATGCTTCTCCTGTTGTACAATCTTATAGGCATTATATATATATAGTTGTTATTTTCTCCATGTATATTAAATTGTCTGTGTCTAAACCGAAGGATGTATGAACAATTGTGCTACATTACAGCTGCAGCTGTTTAGAAGACGCCTCCAATTTATCAGCGTTGTTTACCGCAGGATGTAATTTACACCCATTTACTGAAATGAAGATACACGAGCACAGAGGACGAGCATTTCAGATCCAGGATCAAGGGCAAAATCTTCATTTTGTCCTGTTATTATTTCATTCTCGTAGTTGCGATTCATTCTTTATCCTTGTTTATGTGGATGTAATGGAATCATATGGGAATTTTTAAAACAGACGTCTAACATCTCATCTGGTTTCACAGAAAATTACTTGTTACATCTGGATTATTCTGCAGTTAAGTTGGTTCTCTACAAAATAGACATGGATTTTAACATTAACAGTGTTTTATTACTTGGAATTTTACTTCTAAAGCAGGAAGTAAGACAGAAGTAATTAAGTTGCTGTTTAATGAGCACTTTTATTTAAAAAAAAAAAAAAAAAAAAAAAAAAAAAAGACTGTTTTATTTATACACAATAGTTCATGGATAACAGTAAAGATGTTTGTGGAAATTTTGATTAAATGGCCAAGGTTAAAGGTCATGAGCTTTATTATTTAAATTTCATTTTTGAGAATTCAGATCTCAGATTATCCATCACACTATGAGCACAATAGCTTTACAGAATAGCTAATCAGATTACACAAACACATCTTGCACACAAGTTACCATTTCATTACATTCATTTAGTATCCTGTCGCTTCAATTAGTTGTACTCAAGAAAGTCAGCTCATCTTAAAGCCGCTTATTTGTAATTTCAATATACAGTACAGAATACATTTGTGGCACCGGCACATCCAATTTCGAGAAATTTAGGACAGAAGACTAACGATAAAATGTATGAACTAGATTTAAGAATGTTATTAGTAGAAACCGACTAGGCCACCCCGGGGGCTCAGTTACTGGGAATAACCCTTTATAAAAGACATGCACAAGGCACCCAGATTCGTCTTCAGCTGAGTCAGGACGTGAGACAGAGGTATAATACACACAGTTTATTAAGAACTATTAAAATTACATCAAACCATACATCATATACCACAGAAGAATGCTTGGACTCCAGGGCTGGGGACCTTACTCTAATGATCTCCTATCCACAGCAAACACATGTGCACTCATACGACACCACAACCCCACCTGTCGACCACTGCACACCGAAGGAAACCACCACCAAGCAAAGAGGAACTTGTTCCTCACACTAGAACTGGTCTCCCAGACACCTGGAGAAGAAGCAAACCACAGTATGGTCAAATCAATTTACCCACACACAGCAAAAGAAAGTACAACAGAAATAATAAAAACAGTCAATTCCATTCAATACACCTCATAAAATAAGCACATGACCTCTTAGCATTCCGCTAGCTGTTGGGTGGCATCCAGGTCTTCAGACTCCTCAGACAAACAGATATGTATAGCAGCAGTTTCTCAGGCCACCTCTCAGCGGACCATCACAGTGTGGAGCACTGATACAGACACACATGTATATAAATAAAGCACACAGTCTGCAAACACGCTAGCATTTAGCTCCTTGGCTAATCCAGTACGCCGTTAGCTATAGCACGGTATGGCCAGGACATGCGTCCCACGCTGATGCTCGGCATGTAGATAACATGTACGCCGATGCAATAGGTCACTCCGTCCATGCTTTAGCGACCCGCAGACCACAAGACAGCCAGGCAGCGAAACAACCAAACAGCTAGACAGCCCAGCAAAACAACCAAAAAGGCAGCCCAGCAAGAAGACAGCCCGATAAAACAGCCCAGTACAAAGACACCCTGGTAAGACAGCAGCCCGGTACGAAGACACCCTGGTAAGACAGCAGCCCGGTACGAAGACACCCTGGTAAGACACCCGGGTAAGACAGCCCACTACAACGGCTCTCAGTTCCTCACTTCATAATTACAGAGAAATGAGCACAAAATTACCATCTTTTAAAATCAGATATTAATACCCAACAGTTAACCAACTTACCGGTTCAACCAGGTCACGATGCGCCGCGAAACTCTAAACAAGGAAGTGGGATGATTTTAACCTAATAATAGCTGGATTCCTTAATCCACACTAAAAGAAGAAACCAAACCACCCTTAAAACCCAATCCACCCAATCAGGCTACCAAGCAGGCATGACAACTTAGTCCTTACCACACGACCCTCTCCCAGCTGCACCAGATATATGGTGATGTCACCAGTGTTTAGGAAAACGCATTCCCACCAGACACCGACTGCTCCTTTTATAAACCCACTAATTTGATAAGCGAAAACTGGCCATCATTCCAATTGCTCCACAACACCATGTGACTGTTCCCACTACCACACATTGAAACAAAACAACATTCCTCCAGGACCAAGGTGCTACATTACACAACATAAATTAACAGATTAAAAGATAAGACAAAACTAACTACAACAAATAGACCTATACACAGAATATCACATAAAGTACATGATTACAATATATAAATATAAAAAAAAAATTTAAATAGGGCTGTCAATTGATTATATTATAATTGTATATATAAATGTAATCATGGTTGTCATGAGTTATCTTGTGTATATATATATATATATATATATACATACAGTTGAAACCAGATATTTACATACACTTCAGAAAAAAAACACAAAAACTTTTATTTCTTTACTGACATACATTAAATCAGAGTAAACTTTTTCTGTTTTAAATCAATAAATATTAACATATTTTTTGCATTTGTTAAATGTCAGAATCGAGCGAGGGAGAATTTTTATGTATTTTTATTATCACTTTCATCAAAGTCAGAAGTATACATACACTAAGTTTATCGTGCCTTTAAACAAAAAAAAAAAGCCTCTGATAGGTTAATTGATTCCATTTGAGTTAATTGGTGGCACACCTGGGGATGCATATAAAGGCACACCTCAAACACAGAGCCTCTTTCTTTGACATCATGGGAAAATCAAGAGAAATCCACCAAGACATCAGAAAAAGAATTGTTGACCTCCACTAGTATGGCTCATCCTTAGATGCAATTTCCAGATGCCTGAAGGTCCCATGTTCATCCGTTCAGACAATAATACGCAAGTATAAAAAACATGGGAATGTACAACCATCATACCACTCAGGAAGGAGACGGATTCTGAGTCCCAGAGAGGAAAGTTTTTTTGTTGCGAAATGTGCAAATCAAGCCCAGGACAACAGCAAAAGATCTTGTGAAGATGCTGGCTGAAACTGGTAAGACAGTGTCATTATCCACAGTAAAACGAATACTGTACCGCCATGAGCTGAAAGGTTACTCTGGGAGGAGAAAGCCATTACTTCAAAACCACCATAAAAAAGCCAGACTACAGTTTGCAACTGTGAATACAGTTTTAGTTTAATAATAACACATGCCATTTCATACAATGCCATTATTGATTTTACAGTAATAAAGCTGTAATAAATAAAATATCAAAGCCATCTGTGAAAAATTAATCACACCCTTACTCCTTTCATAAGAATTAAGAGGTAGGTGCCCTTGATTAATTGATCAACTGAAGTTTTAGATGTTTGCTGGCCTGAAGCATACAGATTCGTGGGAACTCAAAGACAAGAAGGAAAGAAACTAGTTCAAACCAGCAATGATCTTAGAAAAGCATTTGTTGCTGCCCAAGGTATATAATGCCATTTCCAAACAACTTAAATCTTAACATTCAACAGCAAGGAAGATTATGCACACAACATTTGCCAATCTTCCCAGGAGTGGACAACCCAGGAAATTCACACCAACACCAGACTGTGCCATGTATTCTTATTCATCTAAAGTTGTATTCACCCACTTTTAAGACCTGATAAGGACCAGGTAAATTTTATAATGTCCTGATTCATAGTTCCATAGAAATTTAGATGGTGTATTTTAATTGTACTTTCATGAGTGTGTATATATATATATATATATATCTATCTATCTCTCTCAGCATGAAGCCTTGAAGAACTTCTACTATCTTCTTTCGGCTTCTCCCATTAGGGGTCGCCACAGCAGATCATCTCTCAACCCCCCCTGTCCTATGCATCTGTCCTCTGCATCTGCCTCTTTCAACCCAACTACCTGCATGTCTTCACTCACCACATCCATGAACCTCCTCCTTGGCCTTCCTCTTTTCCTCCTACCTGGTGGCTCCATCCTCAGCATTCTTCTACCAATATAATTCATGTCCCTCCTCTGCACATGTCCAAACCATCTCAATCTCGCCTCCCTCACCTTGTCACCAAAACATCCTACATGTGCTGTCCCTCTAATAAACTCATTTCTAATCTTGTCCATCCTCGTCACTCTCAACGAAAACCTTAACATCTTACCCTAATATCACAAATCACTCATGTCACACTTCTCCACCCACTCCACCCTGCCTGCACTCTTTTCTTCACTTCTCTAACACACTCTCCATTACTTTGCACTGTTGACCCCAGATACCTGAACTCCTCCACCTTCTCCACCTCTTCTCCCTGCAACCGCACCACTCCACTGCCCTCCCTCCCATTCACACACATGTACTCTGTCTTACTCCTACTGACTTTCATTCCCCTTCTCTCCAGTGCATATCTCCACCTCTCCAGGCTCTTCTCAACCTGCTCACTACTCTCACCACAAATCACAATATCATCCGCAAACATCATAGTCCAGGGAGACTCCTGTCTGACCTCGTCCGTCAACCTGTCCATCACCACTGCAAACAGGAAAGGGCTCAGGGCCGATCCTTGATGTAGTCCAACCCTCACCCTGAACCAGTCTGTCGTTCCTACTGTACACTTCACTGCTGTCACACTGTCCTCATACATGTCCTGCACCACCCTCACATACTTCTCTGACACACCTGACTTCCTCATACAACACCACAGCTCCTCTCTCGGCACTCTGTCGTATGCTTTCTCTAAATCCACAAATACACAATGCAATTCCTTCTGTCATTCTCTATACTTCTCCATCAACATCCTCAAAGCAAATAAGGCATCTGTGGTGCTCTTCCTCGGCATGAAACCATACTGTTGCTCACAGATGGACACCTCTTCTCTCAGCCTGGCTTCCACTACTCTTTCCCATAACTTCATGGTGTGACTGATCAACTTAATTCCCCTGTAGTTACTGCAGGTCTGCACATCTCCCTTATGCTTAAAGATCAGTACCAGCACACTCCTTCTCCATTCCTCAGGCATCCTCCCACCTTCCAGAATCTTGTTGAACAATCTGGTTAAAAACTCCACTGCCATCTCTCCTAAACATCTCCATGCTTCTACAGGTATGTCATCTGGTCCAACCGACTTTCCACTCTTCATCCTCTTAATCGCTGCTCTCATTTCCTCATTACTAATCCTATCTACATCCTGCTTTACTAACTCCACATCATCCAACCTTCTCTCTCTCTGATTTTACTCATTCATCAGCTGCTCAAAATACTCCCTCCACCTTCTCAACACACTCTCCTCACTAGTCAACACATTTCCCTCTCCATCCTTTATTGCTCTAACTTGCAGCACATCCTTCCCAGCTCGGTCTCTCTGCCTGGCCAATCGGTATAAATCCTTTTCTCCTTCCTTAGTGTCCAACCTCTCATACAGCTCCTCATATGCCTTTTCCTTGGCTTTCGCCACATCCCTCTTTACCTGCTGCCGCATCTCCTTGTACTCCTGCCTACTTTTCTCATCACTCTGTCTATCCCACTTCTGTTTTGCCAACCTCTTTCTCCTTATGCTCTCCAGCACGTCCTCATTCCACCACCACGTCTCTTTGTCTTCCTTTCTATTTCCAGATGGCACACCAAGTACTTTTCTAGCTGCCTCCCTCATCACTCCTGCAGTAGTTTCCCAATCATTCAGCACCTCTTCACCACCACCGAGCCCCTGTCTGACCTCTTCCCTGAACCTCACACTACACTCTTCCTCCTTCAGTTTCCACCATCTTATTCTTCTTTCAGTCCTCACTCTACTTCTCTTCTTCTTTGCCTCCAAAACCATCCTACAGACCACCATCCGATGCTGTCTAGCTACACTGTCCCCTGCCAACACCTTACAGTCCCCAATCTCCTTCAGGTTGCATCTCCTGCATAGAACATAGTCCACCTGTGTGCACCTTCCTCCACTCTTATACGTCACCCTATGATCCTCCTTCTTCTTAAAATTATTTTTCACCACTGCCATTTCCATCCTTTTAGCAAAATCTACCACCATCTGCCCTTCCACATTCCTCTCCTTAAGGCCATACCTACCCATCGCCTCATCACCTCCTCAATACCTCTGCTCCCTTCACCAACATGCCCATTAAAGTCTGCCCCAATCACCAATCGTTCTTTCCTAGGTACACCATCTACCACTTCATCTAATTCACTCCAGAATCTTTCCTTCTCCTCCATCTCA
Organism: Silurus glanis; assembly: GCA_014706435.1. Classification (NCBI taxonomy): domain Eukaryota; kingdom Metazoa; phylum Chordata; class Actinopteri; order Siluriformes; family Siluridae; genus Silurus; species Silurus glanis. The sequence goes on from JAAIIK010000009.1 coordinate 11,981,585, forward strand.
CAGCCGACTTGTGGAGCATAGGCACTGATGACATTCATCATCATCCCTTCAACTTCCAGCTTCACATTCATCACTCTATCATAAACTGTCTTCAACTCCACTACACTCTTACTAAACTCTTCCTTCAGAATCACCCCTACACCGTTTCTCTTTCCATCCACACCATGATCCACGTTTAGACAGCAACTTGTCTTTCAAAAACTATATCAACCAAGTTACAAAAACAGCCTTCTTTCACCTTAGAAATATTTCTAAGCTAAGAAACATGTTATCTATATCTGATGCAGAGAAGCTCGTCCATTCGTTAATGACCTCCAGAATAGACTATTGTAATGCATTACTAGGTGGATGTCCTGCATCATTAATAAACAAGCTTCAGTTAGTTCAGAATACAGCAGCCAGAGTTCTCACAAGGTCAAGGAAATATGATCATATAACCCCAATCTTATCATCCCTACACTGGCTACCTGTTAAGTTTCGAATCGACTACAAACTACTGCTTACTTATAAAACACTAAATGGTTTAGCTCCCATGTATCTATCCAGTTTTTTAACACGCTACAATCCGTCACGCTCCTTGGGATCTCAAAACTCTGGACTTCTAGTAGTTCCTAGAATAGCAAAGTCCACTAAAGGTGGTAGATCATTCTCACATTTAGCTCCTAAACTCTGGAATAGTCTTCCCGACAGTGTTCGGGGGTCAGACACACTCTCCCAGTTTAAGTGCAGATTAAAAACTTATCTTTTTAGCAAA
>JAAIIK010000010.1:1735-14218 GCA_014706435.1 Silurus glanis
ATATATATATATATATATATATATATATATATATATATATATATAATTTATTATGTAAGCCCATGGAAGTCCACTTGTAATTTGGCAACCGGCACCTAAAGGACTATCAGACTTAGTTTGTCAAACTCCAAGCAGGCTTCCATATATACATTAAAAATAAACACACACACACACACACACACACACACACACACACACACACACACACACACACACACACACACACACAGGATAGAGGGTAGACTTTTTGTTTTGTATGCTACCATAGCTGCTGCCACCTAGCGTATATAGAGTGCAACAGCTCATATTGAATATCAGTGAAAATATTGCAATATACTTTACTATACGTTCAAATTCTTGTTTCAGTGTTTGCATATTTAATTTATGCACTTATCTTTTATATTATTTAATTAATTATATATTCTAGAGGCTTTCACAACTGGCTGTGTATTTTTTTATTGTCAAAACAAAAATGTTGATTTACACAAATTGCTTCACCTTGAATACTCAAATGCTGAGTTAATTATTATTAACACTTGTGATCAAATACAGTTTTCATTTTTAAAACAATTTTAAATAAACTGCCTGCTAGGCTAAATAATATATAAAATAATATTTTATAAAGATTAAAAGGAATAAATCAAATTAATGCAATACACTTTTTTATTATATTGATTAAATTGAGTAATCAATTAAATTGACAAATTAAATTGATGCAATCAATTAAATACATGGAAAAATAAAAATAATTGTTTACATTTGTTTTACATTTAATATTTTATTTTCTAAAGATAGGATCTACTTAACTGTTCTACTTATTTCAGCATACTTTAACAAATGTCTTAATTTCTTCCACCCTATATTCATTTACTCCCTTGATATGTGGAATTGTCAGAATTGTCTCCTTTTAAGAGAAATTCTTGAAGCTGGACATAAAAAATGCTAAAGAATCCATAGTGCTAGTTATATATTTTACACACACATTTTTTAAATGTCTTCTTATCATCAAAACTTAATATTTCCCCAGCTGACCAGAAAAGGAAAGGCAGAATGAGGCAATTTCCTTGCTTTCTCAAAGGGCACATAAACATGTCCTGGCCTGCTCTGCCAGCACAAGGGAAAGTGTGTGTGTGTGTGTGTGTGTGTGTGTGTGTGTGTGTGTGTGTGTTATCTTTCAAGAGCAAAATAAATAAAAAATTGACAGAAACTGGTTTTCTTAGATTGATCAACTAACCATTAGACACTTCACTGCAAGTGAAAGCCAAGTGTTTAGCCAAGCATTCATTAAACAAAACTTGGTTCTCAGGGGTTGCCCAAACAGGGAAATTCATCTTCTCTGTTTACAAAGCCCCATGTCTATACACGAATAATGTACATGTGCATACTTAAGTAAAAACACTGATTGTAGAAAATCTTACACGAGTCAATAAAACAGATTTATAATAAAATTAGTAATAAATGAAACTTAATGCAACTGTTGCCACAAGATGTCTGCCTGTCTTTTATCCTCATCATATTCATGAGAGAAGCCGAAAGAAAGTTTTTATATTCATGTGTTTGTACCTGGTCCACAGTACTACAATATATTTTATAGAAGAGCCTTTATTTGTCACATATACATTACAGCACAGTGAAATTCTTTTCTCCACATATCCCAGCTGGTTTGAGACCTCGGTTCAGAGCGTGGGGTCAGGGTCAGCCATGATACAGCGCCCCTGGAGCACAGAGGGTTAAGGGCCTTGCTCAAGGGCCCAAAAGTGGCAGCTTGGTGATACCAGGGCTTGAACCCCAGACCTTTCGACCAGTAACCCAGAACCTTAACCACTTAGCAACCACCTCCCCCAAAAAGGCTTTCCTGTTACATGCATCAAAACATACAATGTATTTTATTTTAGAAATTGAGATAAGCTGGGTAAGAGATGCCGGTAGCAGCACACATTCTGTGAATGTCGTTACATGCCTTTGGATTGATGCTACTTCTTACTATATGGATATAACCCTCACCCGGGGAGGAATACTGTTCCTGCTGGGATCATTTCCAGGGAGTGGATTTTATAGCATGAGGATAAGCACACGGCAGACTTGTGCAGGTGAGGGAGATCTCTCTAAAAACATTGACTTTTGTATATACTGTGCACAAAAACTGTTTACACACACACACACAAGAATCCAAACTGATTGTAGCCAGTGCCTCACTGAGGTGAGCATTACAAGGCTATTTATAAGCCTATCTTTAAATATACAAAACATCATGATACTTAATATGAGCAGCAGATTTATTTTGGCATTGCAAATTTTAAGACAACAAATAAGTTAGTGGGGTGTTGGAGACCATTTGTAAATATTGTATGTTGCAAATTTTGTATAATTGTTGTCACCCTACAGAACACTGGGTTTTTTCTGGCTTCTATTTTCTACAGACAATCCAAATCTATTTACACTGATATTGTGTAGTTCCCCTTCTGCTGCCAAAAATGCTCAAGACCTTTAAAAAAGTATGCTGTGGTACCTGGCACAAAGTCATTAGCAGCAGGTTCTTTAAGTCCTGTAATTTGCAATGTGGAGCTGCCGTGGATAGGACTTGTTCATCCTGCACAAGCCACAAGTGCACGAGTTGATCTGCAAAAGTTGCTGCCTAAATTGACACCTTGAACTTTTTGTCATTTTCCCCAAACCATTTTTTCAATGTGGCACAGCCCATTATCCTGCATAAAGAGGCCAATGCCATTAGGGAATAAAGCATTTTGTGTTGTTTGCCCCAATAATTAGGACTGCTTAACACTCTTACCTTCCGTTTACGGGGAATAGGGTCCTCAAACAGGAAGTGGGTGCTCTCTGTCTCCTCAATGTTGTCCTCTCCTTGTGAGTAGATCAGAAAGTTCTTGTTGACATCATTAGAAAGGGGTGGTGATGGTGTAGAGGGCACTGACTGGTCACTGGCATCCCAGCTCCAGTTCCCACTTGTGGAGCTGCTGTAGCTGGCTGAGAGACACTCCTTCCATCCTAGGTTCAAAAGTAGAGCAGAATTTATATTATGAAGTGTAAGGTTCCCTTATTAATAAAATGCTACTTGGACCTTTTTAGAGCCATAACTGTAATTTACTGCAACATTAATAATATGAAAAGATTCTTTGATATTAGACTGTGAGATGATTAAGCTAAATAAAACTTATACATTTATTTAAGATAAAAACATTGTCATCACAACTAGTACTGCTGTCTGACAGCCACCTGAAACTCAACAGCACACTTTCCAATTTAGTTGAACAGATAACAATAAAATTTATTTAGTATTTTTTTAGGGCTGCAAAAACTAATCGATGTAATCGATAATAATCGATAATGAAATTCATTTTCAACATATGCAGTTATCGATAAGTTGAGCTGCTCAAGTTACGGGTTAGCAAGGCGGCAAGATAACAGCCACTTGCGAAATGGCGGAGAGTACAGGGTCAACCGGCAGCAGGAAAAAAATGTCCCAGATCACAGATGATGGCGAAACATCAGTACAGTAAAATCCTGATCATGTGAAAATGGTGTAGTTTAATAAAGTGCTATTGTGTAAACTGTTTGCTAACTTCGGGACAGTCGCACTGGATCTGTTCTGTCGTGACTCGCGAGGAGCAGGTTGTGCAATCAGCTCCCTCACGACGTGATGCGATTGCATTAAAACTGTGCAAACATTAAATCTAAATCAGCAAATAACAGCAGCAGTAAACAATTCCGTTTTAGTCACTGTAGTGGTTTTTAGCAATTGTTTATGCATTTGTACACCAATGCATATTTTTTCCTTTCTTTTAATAAGGCATGTTGGCTTGCTGCATTTCATTCCATTCCCTTTTTATACCGATTTGTCTACTACAGTGAACTGTTAACTTATCCGTTTTCAAACTGCGGCTTTATCATACGTTCAAATGCTTGTTTTTAATGTTTTTATATTTCATTTAGGCATATATTTGATTATTATACAAAATAAAATTAATCATATATTCTACAAGCTTATTTTCTCAAAACTGAACAAAATGTCTTTTTTTTTTTTTTAAACAAAAAAAAAGAGGTGGTGTAGGAATTTTATCTCATGTTTCAGAACACCATCAAGCCGAAAGTTGTTAAACGGTAGTGTACTATGAGGCAAATATTTTTGAGTATTCATTATATCACTTGTTGTTTGGTTGATACATGCCCAACTTTACTGATTAAATAATTTAATTGAACATGGACACTGTTCCCAATCCTCATGCTCTGCATGCAACTACCTTTGTTGCATGCAGAGTAAACACAGTTAGAGCTGATCTTGAATACCAAACAGTACAAACATATGAGCAGCAAATTCATTTTGATTGTATTTTGCATTGCAATTTCTGCAAACAAATAAGCATTCCCTAACTATTACCGCTAAAAGGCACATAAAAAGGTGTACATTTCATTTATATACATATACTATCCTATAGACACTGCTGTATTTTAATATGATACACAAGGCAAAATCAAGACCAATACAGTTGAGCATCAAATATTAATTAATAATAAGTTTAGGTAGTGAAAGTCAGCCACTATCAGAGCTCTTAATCAGCATTGAGTGGGACAATATCCTGCTCTGCACCTGCTCACCTTAACATTTTCCTAGAGGCAATTCACTAAATGACTGGAGCTTAAAAACTGCTACATGCATATTTCACTTTATTAAATAATGTAATGTTATTTATTATTTTATTATTCTGTGTTTGTCTCATTATTAAAAATTACATTATTAAAAAACTATGATGTTATTTTTGAGACATATGAATGTTTTTTTTCTGTTTATATGTAAGCAAACTAGGTAAAAGGCAAAAACACACAAGATTTAAACAGTAAATGACCAAAATAAAGTTCTGTGGATAGAGCAGTCAAAATTTGAGTCCACATTGACAGGAGAGAAAATATTAGCAGACTGCCCCAAACCCACAGTCAAACATGATAGAATAGAATAGAATAGAATAGAATAGAATAGAATAGAATAGAATAGAATAGAATAGAATAGCCTTTATTTGTCACATATAAGAGTCAAGAGGCTTTTATTGTCATTTCTACTATACACAGTTGTACACGGTACACAGTAAAAACGAGACAACGTTCCTCCGGAACCCTGGTGCTACACTAAACAACATAGAGCTACAACACAACACAAAGCTACATAAAGTGCATCGAGTGCAACCTAGTGCAAACAGTGCAGACAAAAAACAGTACAGACAGACAGTGCAGACAGACAACACAAGACAAGACAAAAAAAAAATATAGCGACGACCAGTAAACCTAAAAACTATACCCGGGAGTGAGTATAACCAGAACAATGTAGTGCAAAAAACAGCAGCAGTCAAGAGGTGCAAAAGACAGCATGTAAACAGTATAATAAAGTGAAAGGTGCAAAAAAAACAGCAGTAAGAGAGTGGTACGGTCAAGTATGAATAATAATAAATAAATAAATAAATAAATGGTGGTGGAATGGATTGAGATGGGTAATGAGTGTGTGTTAAGTGTTTAGTCCAGGTTGTACAGTTCGGTAACACACATTTGAGTGAGTGTGTGTGTGAGTGAGTTCCGTTTCTGTGTGTTGAGAAGCCTGATGGCTTGAGGATAGAAACTGTTGCACAGTCTTGATGTGGTGGCCCGAATGCTTCGGAACCGTTTTCCTGATGGCAGGAGAGTAAAAAGTGTGTGTGATGGGTGTGTGTGGTCATCCACAATGCTGTTTACTTTGCGGATGCAGCGTGTGGTGTAAATGTCATGATAGAGGGGAGAGAGACTCCGATGATCTTCTCCGCTGTTCTCACTATCCTCTGTAGGGTCTTGCGATCCGAGACGGTGCAATTCCCAAACCAGGCAGTGATGCAACTGCTCAAGATGCTCTCAATGGTCCCTCTGTAGAACATGGTCAGGATGGGGGGAGGGAGATGGGCTTTCCTCAGCCTTCGCAGGAAGTAGAGACGCTGCTGGGCTTTCTTCGTGATGGAGCTGGTGTTGAGTGACCAGGTGAGGTTGTCTGCCAGATGAACACCAAGGAATTTGGTGCTCTTGACGATCTCCACTGAGGATCCATCAATAATCAGTGGAGATTGGTCGCTCTGTGCTCTCCTGAAATACACAACCATCTCTTTGGTTTTGTCAACATTCAGAGACAGGTTGTTAGCTCCACACCAGGCTGTTAAACGTTGCACCTCCTCTCTGTATGCTGACTCGTCGTTCTTGCTGATTAGACCCACCACGGTCGTGTCATTGGCAAACTTGACGATGTGGTTGGAGCTGTGCATTGCTACACAGTCGTGAGTCAGCAGAGTGAACAGCAGTGGGCTGAGCACACAGCCCTGAGGGGCCCCAGTGCTCAGTGTCGTGGTGCTGGAGATGCTGTTCCTGATCCGGACTGACTGAGGTCTTCCAGTCAGGAAGTCCAGGATCCAGTTACAGAGGGAGGTGTTCAGGCCCAGTAGGCTCAACTTCTCAATCAGGTGCTGAGAAATGATTGTGTTGAATGCTGAGCTGAAGTCAATAAACAGCATTCGTACATATGAGTCCTTGTTGTCCAGGTGGGTGAGGGCCAGATGGAGGGTTGTGGAGATGGCATCGTCCGTGGAACGGTTCGGACGATACGCAAACTGCATGGGGTCCAGGGAGGGTGGAAGCTGGGTCTTAATGTGCCTCATGACGAGCCTCTCGAAGCACTTCATCACGATGGGTGTGAGCACGACGGGACGATAGTCATTGAGGCAGGAGACAGTAGATTTCTTCGGCACGGGAACAATGGTCGTTGTCTTGAAGCACGTGGGAACAACGTTACTGCTCAGGGAGATGTTGAAGATGTCAGTAAAGACACCCGCTAGCTGTTCTGCACATTCCCTGAGCACTCTGCCAGGAATGTTGTCTGGTCCAGCAGACATCCAGGGGTTAACTCTGCATAACGTTTTCCTCACTTCAGCTATGGTTAGACAGAGCACCTGGTCAGTGGGAGGAGGGGTGGTCTTCCTCGCCTTCACGTTGTTCTGTACCTCCAACCGGGCGTAGAAGTCGTTCAGCGCATCTGGGAGGGAGGCGTCACGATCACAAGCAGGTGATGTTGTCTTGTAATTTGTGATCGCCTGGATGCCCTGCCACATGCGCCGAGTGTCATCACTGTCCTGGAAGTGGTTGTGGATTTTCTTCGCGTGTGCGCGCATCGCCTCTCTGATGGCACGGGACAGTTTGGCCCTTGCTGTTTTTAAGGCCGCCTTGTCCCCTGTTCTGAAGGCAGAGTCTCTTTGTTTTAGCAGCACATGCACATTTGCAGTCATCCACGGCTTCTGGTTGGAGCATGTAGTGATGGTCTTGCAGATGGTCACATCATCAACGCACTTGCTGATGTAGCTGGTCACTGATGATGTGTACTCCTCCAAGTTGATGGAATCGCCGTTGGTTGCAGCCTCTCTAAACATGTCCCAGTCAGTGCACTCAAAACAGTCCTGAAGAGCAGAAGTAGCTCCTTCTGGCCAGGTTTTCACCTGTTTCAGAACCGGTTTAGAGCGTCTGATGAGCGGTCTGTATACTGGAATTAACATAACAGAGCAGTGGTCTGAGTATCCGAGATGGGGGCGGGGCTCCGCACGATACGCGCCGGGGATGTTTGTGTAAACAAGATCCAGCGTGTTCGCATGTTGCAAAGTCCACATGCTGATGGAGTTTAGGGAGCACAGTCCTGAGATTCACATGGTTGAAATCTCCGGCGATAATAAACAATCCGTCGGGGTGAGCGTTCTGCAGGTCGCTAATAGCGCCGTAGAGTTCACTTAGTGCCTCCTTAGCATTAGCACTGGGAGGAATGTACACTCCGACAATGTAAACAGTGGTGAATTCCCGAGGTAAATAAAAAGGTCTACATCTAACAGTCACAAACTCCACTAGCGATGAGCAATAGCGTGAGACAAGCGTGGAGTTCTTACACCATTCCGTGTTGATATAAACACACACGACACCACCGCGAATCTTACCGCACAGAGCTGCGTTTCTGTCGGCTCGAAACACGGTTAGCACGTCTAGCTGGATGGCGGCTTCCGGAAGTCTGTCGGTGAGCCACGTCTCCGTAAAAACAAAGACGCAGCAGTCTCTAAACTCTCGCCGTGTGGTTCGCTGGAGTCGGATGTAATCCAGTTTATTGTCCAGGGAGCAGACGTTTGAAAGAAAAGTGGACATTACATTACAGCACAGTGAAATGTTGTTCTTCGCATATCCCAGCTTGCTTGGAAGCTGGGGTCAGAGCGCAGAGTCGGCCATGATACGGCGCCCCTGGAGCACAGAGGGTTAAGGGCCTTGCTCAAGGGCCCAAGAGTGGCAGCTTGGCAATACCGGGGCTTGAACCCCCGACCTTCCGATCAGTAATCCAGCGCCTTAACCACTGGAGCTACCACTCCCCCCTGATGGTGGAAGTCTAATGGCTTAGGGTTGCTTTGGAGCAGGGAAGGTTAGAAACTCCAGGTGAAAGGAATACTGAACCAACATGGGTACCATTCCATACAGTCTGGACTGCAGGTAACTGGAACCAGTTCTACCATGCAACAAGACAATGACCCAAAGCTCTGTAAGCGTTAAAGAGCAGCGTTTTCTATTAGAAATGGCCTGCATTGTCCACGAACTATATACTACTGAACTGTTCTTGGATGAAAAGGATCGCAAGGTCAGAAAGAAATACCCGACTAGCGAGGAACAGCTTTGTCAGGTTTAATACAAGGCAGGGCAAAGTATTTCTTCTGAATGTCTGGAGAAATTAACTGTCTGGATGTGAAGAGTGTGTAAAGCTGGTATTAATGCTAAACGAGGATTTTTCAATGAAAATTAAATACAACTGTGTATTATGTTCTGTATTGAATCTGTAAATTTATACATATGTTTAATCAAAGCAAAAGTTGCATATAAACAAAAGGAACACCCATGTGTCTCTCAAACAATAAAAGACAAGGTGTTCCCAAACTTTTGACAGACACAGTATTGGTGTTATTCCATTTTATGCCTGATGTGTAAACATGTTATTACATAATGTAAACACTGTTTGCAAAATGTTGACTATTGTTTGGAGCCCAACAACAGATATCTGTGTGGTGATGAAGGCAAACATTTTTCTGTTGTATCTATATCTAAAAACAAACAAACGAAAAAAAAACCCCACCATAATCACCTACAACATTCAGCGATGAAATCAGGCTTGTTATGCAATGGCTTAGTACTTACCTGAGGCAGCAGGTGAGGGGTTGAGCACCAGAGGATTTGTGGACAGCGTGGTCAAGACTGTGGCTGCCATTACCTCCTTATCAGCATGGCAGGGCTTCCTATAGATGAGAGCAAAATGTTAATCACAGAGTGGTTTGGTATGGCTTGGCATAGCAGCTTTAGTATTTGCAATTTCAATATTTTTATAGGCTCTCAGCACTCACTTCCGGGTCGGCGGCCATCTTGCCTTTTTTCCCGCGACACCCGGTATTTATGGCTAACAAAGACATTAACTTGAGGCCAGATTATCTGACCTGTTTGCATTTCCCTGAGAGCACTCCTGCCACCCTGCCTGTTCCTCATCCTGATCCCTGCTCTGCCCTGACTTGTTATGGATTTTGGACTTTGGTTTGTGTTTTTTGCTCTGCCTATGTTGCTCTGTTTGCCAGCTCTTGGATTTTTGGACTGTTTGTTAATTTCTGATTTGGTTTTCCAAAGAGCATTGCTCTTGGTTGCCTGCTCTCAGATTAAGGACTGTTTTCTGGACTGTGTTTTTGCTCACTTCCTCCATTAAAGACTGCTTTTTTTCTGCTTTTGTACCCCTGTTGCATGCTGCATTTGGGTCCTTCCACTTAACGCCTCTGACAGAATAATCTGGTCCTGTATAGTGATTCCTGACCAAATAATCATGCCATAAACATGGACCCAGGGGATGCACCAAAGCATTGGAGTTGCCCCTCCTCCAGCTGGCAAATCAAAGGACACACCAGAGGTCCAGAGAACACCAAAGAACAGAGTATTTTTGGGTACATCTTCTGGTTTTAGATAACCTCTTAAGACGGCTGTCCCTCTGGCCCCTGAGCCCGGACCTGCCGAGATCATCAATCTGCCTGTCTGCCCTGCCATGAACGCTCCCTGGACCTGCTGCATGACAGAGAATGTCTCCAAGTCTGCCTGTCATGCTGTCGCTCTGCCCCCGAGCCCCAACAAGTTGTTCCTTAAACCTCCTCCGAGGACGCCGCTCCACTCCGGAGTCCTGCCGAGGGCGCCGCTCTGGGCCTAATCCTTGTTGACTATGTCGCTCCACCCCCCGGGTTTCAACAAGGTGTTCGCTTGGACCCTGGGTTTCACACTGGGCTCCGATGAGGGCTTCGCCCCACCTCAGACCTCCGCAAGTGGGTCTCCGGCTCATCACATCGACCAGAAAGCCTTTGGCAGCCACCTGGAGGCTCGCTCCATGCTTCGTCTGGCCTTTCCCTACCTCCAAGGTGTTCTACACAGTGGTGGTCCACCTCAAGTGCCACAGTTGCCCCAGACCTTTCCTATGTCCCGGCTCAAGGATGTGTGTGCCTTTTCACTCTTTTTCCACTCCCTCCATTAAAGACTGCTTTCTCCATACCCCTGTTGTGTCCTGCATTTGGGTCATTCCACTCATCGTCTCTGACAGAATAATCAGGCCCTGCATAGTGAAAAAAATGTTCCCTAATTTGCCTGACTGAATTTGATAACTTATGCTGCTGTCTAAAATGCTTTTTGCAGCTGATACCATCTTCTGAAGCTTAGATTAACTGATACTGACCATGGGCTGTCCTCAAAGAGGACAAAAAGTCTGAATAAAGACTATAAAGCCAGTGGCCAAATTTACAATGCAACATAAACCACTGTATCAAAAGGCATTAGAACTGTACTAAATTGTGCCAATAATTTTATTGCAGACTTAAATAGGTTTAACAGAGAAAGTGGGGTCTGCTGGGGGGAAAAGGAAAGAACTTCTTAATTCTTTTATTAAAACTACCATCTATCATAGGCAACAGAGAGCTATAAAAATTACAAACTGTGAGAGATCACTGAAGTGGCATGCTTGTTATAACAAAAACAATGCAGTTTCTGTGGCATGCCCCAGGACTAGTTTGTTTCTATGAAAAAAAAAATGTATGTAATTTCATTTCCTCCTTCTACCTGCAAACTGGCTCCTCCTCTGCATTACACATAACACAGCCAGTCTATCTTTCATGCTACTTTCCCTTGAGCATACTTTAGCACAGAGACAACTGAATGTGTGTAATGGAAAATTCCACCACAATGAGCATGCAGCCAGAGTCTCTGGTGTATATTCACACAAACCCGATAATCTTGCTGTGCTATTTGCCCAGTGTGTGTTTATCCATGTTAGTAAATCAATAGCAGGGTTTCTGTGATTATGCTTCATGAATAATGAAGACTAGGGGTCAGATGAATGTGTGTCTGTTGTAACTACAGGTTTTATAGTGCCCTATCGTTCCAGTTTACTTGATCAGGGCTATCAAGAATATTTAGTAAAAACAAACAGTTTTATTTTGGGGAAAAAAACAAACAAACAAAAAAAAAAACCCTAATCATTCATTAATGACAAAACATGTACATACACACTGTACAAAGCATTGATCTGTACAAACTTAAGAAAAATTCAGAACCAGCTTCTTCAGGTGAAAGTCAGTATTTTAGTGTGAGCTCCCTTTGCACTTCTTGAACTCTTTTGCAGAGACTGTCCTGAACTCTTCTGATATACTAGGTTTCTAGTAAATTACTAGACAATATTCATGACTTTGAAGGCTAGTTCAAGACTGCCAATGTTTTATCAGCTTTATTTATCTTCCAAATATGATTTTACTGTACTTGAGATCATTATAATGCTAAAATATAAAACCAGACGCTATCAGGTGCATGATGAATTACTGGTGGAAAATATTTAGCCTCTAACAACCTGTGTGTGGGTGAGTGGATGACTGAAGTTAGTGGGTGAGTTTGAGTGTGTGAATTAGTGAACGGCCTACAAGCCAGGTTTATGAGGTACTTCACAACAACAAAGAGAATAAATAAAGATTAACAGCCATATACAAATATGCAGTAATTTAAAAGGAACAGAATTGAAATTAACCAGAATTGTGATGATGCATTCATACACAAACACACATCAAGGCTTCCTGTGTCCACTCAGACAATTCATCCAGATCAGCAATAATCTAATAAAAGAACACTGAGCTATGTCTGTGTTATATAATCAGAAATCCCCCAACCACTACCTCATGACTCCCCCCACCCCTTCCTCTCATCTCTGCACTTATCTCTGAAGCTTTCTTCTCTGCCTTGCTGTCTAAGACTGTATTTAAAAGATAAACTGGATATGAGGAAAAGAAGGGAAATGTGTTACACACAACTCTCACAAAACAACTGCACAGTGGCAACACCACACACACACACACACACACACACACACACACACACACACACACACAC
>JAAIIK010000010.1:14228-28621 GCA_014706435.1 Silurus glanis
CACACACACACACACACACACACACACACACACACACACACACACACTGCTTCTTTAAGAGTTGTAGCAGAAGTTTCAACTCCTCCCTGTGCTCAACTGCTTGGCTACATAACCAGAGCAAACTGGTTTAAGGCTGTTGTGCAAGCCAAGCCCAAACTGTACTTTTCCCCCTTAAATTGGGTCAAGCTGGAGAGGGGGCAAGCAGCTCAAATAAAATACGAAGAAATAACCTCTATTTCAATTAAGGAAAACAGACAAAGTACAAGAAGAAGACAAATAAAAAAATAAAAAGGGAACAAACAGTACTCCATGTCTAGCTTTCATTAGAGTGATGAAAAACTGCTGGGAGAAAGAGGGAGGTAACTGAGGAGTTTTCTGGTTCCTGGACTTCAGCACCACGCCAGTGAGATTTTATTTCTCGATCCTTCTTCTCAAGTGCTTTCAACAAAAACCCAACCTTTCCTGTAAACAGAGAATTTGGAAATCATGCAGGTGGAGCAAGTCCACATGCCCCACCTGTATGCTTTCCAAAGTCTCTGTTGGACAGACTCCAGGTTGAGTGCCTACTCTGCAGCTCTGGAGCACCACAGGGAACGAGCCTTCCTTTTCACTGCAGACTTTCAGTACAGGTCAGAACGCTGCCAACTTCAGAAACTGTCTGGTGGTCAGTGTAATAAGGATGGACAGGACAGGGAATGTACTAAATAAATGGGATATCCTATCACAAGGCCCTGACCTTAGGCAGAGGTTTGACACTCCTGTCTCAGACAAAACATTAATTAAAACTTTGGATTGAAATAAATGTTGTATTGTCTAAATAATTCCACAAATGTTTTATAAATGAGGTGCAAAAAAGTGTATGCTTTCTTGGCTAGAGGTATAATTACAATGATATACTGTATACCTACATACAGAATAATAAGTCATAAAATTAAACTTATATTGAAACTATATTATATATTATATTATTATATGAAATTATATTATAAACTTATAAACAATATTGTGTAGCCAACAAAACAGTGTGGGATTGCCACTGCCAATACAGAACACAGATGCCACAAAGAGCTGTTCTTAGTCTGCAACAATATTTTCTTTGGTAGAAAAAGTTAAAGTAACATCTACATGAATGCCAGGATGCAACAGAACAGAGCTTGTCCCCTTCCCATAGTGGCGAACTGGTGTCATCTCTTCCCCAAATAAGTGGCAGACACGTACCCAGCTATTCACGAGATGCAGCAGGCTGCAATACACTGTGTGTATTGACACTTTCTGCAATAAGTGCCACAGTAGTTCTTCTGTGGAATTGGACCAGACAGGCTATCCTTAGTTGCCCACACACATCAATTAACACTGGGTAAAGAGTTCTAGAATATAAAATTATAAGGTGAATATAAGTTTTCACTGGTTATTTTTTTTTATCTTATTTTATTTACCCAACAGTTGCAGGTGGGTGATTACATAACATTTTTGGCATTTGACAGAAACTCTTATCCAGTACAACCTAGTACAGTGGAACCTCGGTTTACGAATTTAATTCGTTCCGGTACTTTATTCGTAACCTGAAAAGTTTGTATCCCGATACGAATTTCCCCATAAGAATGAACAGAAACTTCGGTAATTAGTTCTGGACAACCAAAAATATTACTTTAAAAATAAAGCCAATATTCACTAATTGTTACGCGGCGAATATGGAGGCGGAAGCAGAAATAGAAGCCAGCGTATTTATTCAGTCTAAGGCAGAGCCAACACAAAAACACCCGCAGAGAAACGGGACAAACTGGCAAAAGGCAGTCCGTATATAATATCCACGGTGCGTGATGGCGGCGCGGAGGCAGCGACGGAGAAGCGTCGGTAGTCCGAGGTGCACTGGGGAAGACACACGCTACCGTGGAGAGAGCGAGGAGTCCGGGATGAGACGGTGCGTAGCGGGAGAAGCATGCGCGGAGAACCACACCACCAGGAACCGGCACAGACACGCACGAACATACAATAACGGACAATAGGTGTAGGTGAATGTGGGGTTTTATATGAGCTGGGGATTAGTGAATAACGAGCTCCAGGTGTGCATGATTGAAGCCTGATTGCGAGCAGCTCTGTGTGGGCGGGGGACGCACGAGAGAAGGGGCGCGGTGCTTCGGGAAATGCCGAGGTTTGACAGCCGCCGACGGGGGCGTGGCAGGGGGATTCCTGACACTAATATTATTTACTTTTAAAATGTTATATTGAAATCATACCATATAAAAACATATAAAAGAGGAAAACATTATCTTTACTGGGTACTTTACCTTTAAGAAGACTCGCTGCTGGCATGATGGAGACAATGTTCGTAGAAGGGGGAGGAGGGAGAGTTATTGTTTGGAAGGAGAATCTTATTATATTATATTATTTATATATTATTATATATTATATTATAGAATATTAATGAATATTAACGAAATAAAGACACAGTGTTAACACGAACGCTGAGACAATGCTCTCGCTAGGTACACAGGACGCTAACTGATGCGACGAGCTGCGTGGGAGAGCGTGGGTGGCGATACGAAAAGAACCAACTTGCATGCGATTTTTTGGTGCGCGACGTTCGTATCCCGAAATTTTGTTCGTAACCAGGGGCAAAAATTTTGATGAACTGCAATTCGTAACCTGAATTATACGTATGCCGGGGCGTTCGTAACCCGAGGTTCCACTGTATATTTATGTCATTTATACAACTGAGAAGTTAAGGACTAAGGGGAGTGTCAATGTGTAGCAGCTTAGTAGTGCTGGGATTTAAACTCACACCCATCTACTGGTAAGCCAAGAAGTTACAACTTTGCCTTAAATGCAGAATTAGCCCCCACCCAAGCGGCACATGTGCGAGTATGTGCTCCGTATCTGTGTTTCTGCATGGCCTGACCCTGACAGCACACATGAGCCAATAGCATTTTGAGTAAACAGAACAGGCTGTGGCTGATAACAATGCAGAGACCGAGTATGTTTGTGTGCAAGCACACAAATTAAAACTATAAACTATAGAAACTATAGGTGTAAACTATAGTTCACACCATGATATTGTATGGAACAACCAAATAAAAGAAAACTCATCCATAATTTTGGTTTATGAAGTAGGGATGTGCCTTCTGCCTCATTCAGAGAGGTCAATATCCATATAAGTTTAAAGATATTTAACCACAAATTTTAAATAAACTTCATACATAAACTTCACTGTAGATTATATTTATATGATATTTACATAACTAACAAAAACACAAACATATAAGTGCATTGGTTTTGATATCTGGTGAAGGGTAATCAAGTCAAAAAACAGGTTGACTGCTCAGATTATCTTCTTCTTCTTTTCTTCTTCTTTCGGCTGCTCCCATTAGGTTTACTATGGTAAAAAATAGTTGACCATAGTAAACATTAATGCAACCATAAGAGTTTGGTGGATAGAAAACAAAAGATTGAGTCAGCTGCTTTCTTGAGGAATAAGTGAGAAAATAAATTTAATAAGTATCACCATCAGTTTGCTCTTTATTGTTTCTTCAATAATCCTCATACTGTCATACTGTAAAATTGCACCAATGCCCATGCCAGCACTACAGAAATGATCACATACTGCATAGAATAAACTTTTATAGAGGGTGGCAAGCTATGTTAAAACTGGCAGTATAAGCGCCACTTAGTGCCTTTATAACTTAGATTTTTTTTTATAAAGGTTTGTTACAGCACCAGATTATATTAATCTTAATAAAGATATTTGCATGTATATTTAAATAAACAAGTGAATACAAACCAATGCTTCATGTGAGGACAGCATCTAATATACAACAGAAATTGTTGCAGACTGCTGTGAATTGGACTTCATCTTTCATTGTTCACACACACACACACACACACACACACAACCGCACACACAACCGCACACACACACGCACACACACACGCACACACACACGCACACACACACACAGGAGTAGCATGGATATCCTTAGTGTTTATGACAGCAAAACAGTCCTCAGTGTGCAGGATTGATAAATGGCTGGAGTTAAATAGTACTCAACATTGGCACGTACACCACTTTTCGTTATGTCATTCTGAGTCCCTAAAGATCACAGACCAAAACAGCACAACCTGTGCACTCCTCTTTACAGAAACTGCATGAAGCTAAACTTCTGCCTATACTTTCAACGCTGTTTAATCTGTTACAGCTGTTTGACGAGTCGTCACTCAGGATCCACCAAACTGAGACTGTGTCTGTCCCCCGAGCGAAACCAAAATGTAGTAATTCTCAAAAGGTCTGTTTAAGTAACCTGATTAACATTAAATTAAATACGACTGAACGCACAGCCAGCACCTCTGATCTAAAAGATAGGATTGTTGAATATTAGATCTCTCACGTCAAAAAAAAAGCGCTTACTATAAACGAAATTATTACCGACCAGGAGTTTAAAATAATGTGTTTGACAGAAATGTGGATTAAACGGAATGAATATGTAGCATTAAATGAAGCGAGTCCTCCTGGGTATAGTTACATACACCAACCCCGTCTAAATGGCAGAGGAGGCGGATTCGCAGCTATTTATAATAATAATAATCTAAGCGTCACACAAAAGACTAAATACAAATGTAAAACATTAGAAGTTCTTTACACCAACATAAAATATTCAGTGTCCAAAAGCAGGTCCAGTCAGTCAAATCCATTAATTATTATTTATAGACCCCCAGGGCCCTACTCTGATTTTCTCATAGAATTTGCAGATTTCATCACAAATTTAGCTACTTCTTTAGACAAAGCATTAATTGTTGGTGACTTTAATATTCATTTTGATAATCAGGAAGACTCCTTAAGAGCAGCAGTTGTGTCCATTCTAGATTCAGTTGGAATTAATCAGAATGTTATATGACCCACTCATAGTGGTGGACACATTCTTGATTTGTTGTTAACATTTGGATTAAAAATAAAAAGATTTTGTCATAATTCCACAGTCTGAAGCTATTTCATTACCTCATCTCTTTTGAAATCTGCCTCAGTCATTGCATTAGTACCTCACCACGTTACCATGTTAAGTGTACATTCACGTCAGCTACAGCAGCGAGTTTTATCAATAATCTTCCGGAAATCAAGATATTAAATAGATCTCTGTCTGACCACGCAGAGCTCAACTGGGCCACCGAATACCTAGAATCAACGTTACGTTATACTCTAGATGATGTAGCTCCCCTTAAGACCAAAATGATCAGGGAGAAAAAATTAGCACAGTGGTATAATGATCATACGCGCACCTTAAAACAGACCACTCGAAAATTAGAACAAATTATTTTACAAGTAACCCTGTAGACAGCAGTGTAATTATAACAGACAATCAATTACAAAGCTTTACTCCTATTCATGAGAATGACTTAATTTCTTTAATTTCCTCATCAAAATCATCAACCTGCATTCTCGAGCCCTTGCCTACAAGTTTCCTTAAACAGATAATTCCAGAGGTAATTGAACCTGTTTTAAAAATAATAAACTTTTCTATTAGCACTGGATATGTACCAAAATCCTTCAAACTGGCAGTTATCAACCCCCTAATTAAGAAACCTGACCTTGACCCATGTCAGCTGTCCAACTACAGGCCAATATCAAACCTCCCCTTTATATCCAAAATTTTAGAAAAGGTTGTAGCACAGCAGTTATGCTCACATCTACTTATGAATAAAATTTTTTAAATGTATCAGTCAGGATTTAGGATTCATAGCACAGAGACAGCACTAGTTAAGGTGGTAAATGTCCTACTATTGGCCTCTGATCAGGTTTTTGTCTCTTTACTTGTTTTGCTCATGACACCATTGATCATACTATCCTGCTTGCTAGACTTGAGAACGTTGTTGGAATAAAGGGAACAGCTCTCTCTTGGCTCAGGTCTTATTTGACTGATCGCGATCAGTTTGTTTATGTAAATGGTGAGTTCTCCACACTCTCTGAGGTAAAATTTGGTGTTCGGCAAGGATCTGTCTTAGGCCCACTGCTTTTCTCTTTATATATGCTGCCTCTGGGGGGAAATTATACATAAACATGGTATTCGCTTCCATTGCTATGCTTATGATACACAGCTGTATATTTCAGCAATGCCAGATGAGAGAGATCAGCTTAACAATGTTGAGGAGTGTGCAAAGGACATTAGACAGTGGATGCTTAATAACTTTCTTCTGCTCAACTCAGATAAGACGGAAGTACTTTTACTAGGACCACATGCAGCTAGAAGCAACCTTTCCGATTACGTAGCATCTCTGGATGGTGTTTCTATCTTAGTGTGTACAGCAATCAAAAACCTTGGTGTGATTTTTTTTACCCTAGTCTTTCCTTTGAGGCTCACGTGAATAATATTACCAGGATCGCCTTCTTTCATCTTAGAAATATTGCTAAAATTAGAAATATGATGTCGTTACAGGATGCAGAAAAACTAGTTCATGCTTTTGTTACATCTAGATTAGACTACTGTAACGCTTTACTGTCTGGGTGTGCGAGTAAGTGCAGAAATAAGCTTCAGTTAGTTCAGAATGCAGCAGCAAGAGTCCTCACTAGATCTAGAAAATATGACCACATCACCCCTGTTTTAATCAGTCTACAGTGGCTCCCAATTAAATCTCGCATTGATTATAACATCATTTACATTTACATTTGCGGCATTTGGCAGACGCCCTTATCCAGAGCGACTTACAACTGAGCAGTGGAGGGTTTTAGGGCTTTTTGCTCAAGGGCCCAGCAGTGGCAGCTTGGTGGTGGTGGGATTTGAACCTGTGATCTTCTGATCCAAAGCCCAATGCCTTAACCACTGAGCTACCACCTCCTGAGCTAAGTAGTATTATAAAATACTACTACTGACGTATAAAGCACTTAACGGTCTCACACCACAGTATCTGCGTGAACTTCTGTACCAATATGATCCTCCACGCCTACTTGGATCAAAAGGTGCAGGCTATTTGTTGGTACCGCAAATAATGAAAACTACAGCAGGGGGCAGATATTTCTCTTCTAAAGCCCCACAGTTATGGAACAGCCTTCCAATCAGTGTTCGGGACTCAGACAAAGTCTCAGTGTTCAAGTCGAGGTTGAAACCATTTATTTAAATCAAGTCTTTTATCAGTAGATTTTTTTTCTTAGGTAAAAGGTAGCTAAAAGGTTCTCCCTTTTAGCTATGCTGCCATAGCGAGTCTTGCCGGAGTCCAAACTGCACAGTGACATTAACTTTCATACAACAATAAATACACATCCTTCTCTCTCTCTCTCGTTAAACATGCTCCTGAGGCTCCAGTGACCACTGTTCCTGCCCCTCTCCCCTCCGTGGATCTTCCCACTTCGTCTTCCTGCCTCTGGATAGTGTTCTCTTCGACTGGAGGCCACTCTGTGCAGCTTGGGACGGTTTCTCATCAACGCCTTGGGTGATTCCATGAAATTCCGGAGTAAGAACGGGCACTTTGAGGATGGATTGGACTGTAGCTAATGTCAAGAATCTGCTACACTGACTCAGGACTTCTTTTCGCTTCTGATCATCTTCACTGTACCCCGCAACATTGTATATCTGCTACAAATGGACATTCGGTGCAACCCAGATGAGGATGGGTTCCCTCTTGAGTCTGGTTCCTCTCAAGGTTTCTTCCTTATGCCATCTCGGGGAGTTTTTCCTTGCCACAGCTGCTGCCGGCTCGCTCATCAGGGACAAACTTACTTATAAAGAACATATTAATTTTTAATCACCACATTTTTTGTGTAAAGCTGCTTTGAGACAATGTTCATTGTTAAAAGCGCTATACAAATAAAAATGAATAGAATTTTACAAATATGATAATTAAAATACATATGATATAATATATATATATAAAGATTGAAAATGTGGTGAATTCTGGAGAAGTTTTTTTTAAAGTTACAAATACAGTAAATGCCTGCATTCAAGGTTCTGCCTGCTCACAACACTCAACACTCACAACCTTTCTTGTATCGTAAAGTGCTTACAAAACACAGTTATGCAGTCACTAGTATGGTGACAACTATACCAACCCTTACCTGCGAGACACCTTTCCCACCTCGCTTCAAAAGAAAAGCTGACAAAAGAAAAAAAAAACGAGTGTGACAGGTCAATCACAACATTCCTATTCAAATGGTTGTACCCCTTTTCAGTCATCAAGTTGCCCTCATATAAGTACATGTTGCATAAAGCCAAAACTCATTTAATAAACATTTTGAGCTAGCTTAGTGATGCTAGCTAGGGATGTCTGTTTATTCCCAGGGAGATGACAAAGAAGTTCAACCAGAAGTACACACTATCTACCAGGGACATCTTGTCTAATGTCTTAACAACTGCATAGTACATGGTGGTAAAGGCAAACCTAATAAAGATCAATTGTGTAGGTAAAGTTGCCCTGACCAGCAATAGCTGGACAAGCCTCTGCCAAGGTCATTATCAGAACTAGAATCAGAAATAGCTTTATTACCAAGTATGCTTAGACACACAAAGAATTTGACTTGGCGTCAGGAGCTTACAGTGCAGGAGAAGTACAGACATAGTGTAACAGAATAGTAAACCAG
The DNA here is from genome assembly GCA_014706435.1 of Silurus glanis. Classification (NCBI taxonomy): domain Eukaryota; kingdom Metazoa; phylum Chordata; class Actinopteri; order Siluriformes; family Siluridae; genus Silurus; species Silurus glanis. The sequence goes on from JAAIIK010000010.1 coordinate 22,786, forward strand.
ACAGTTAAATAATGCAAAGTTACAAAACACTATATTCATTATGGGGAAACCTGACAAAAAGTTCTAATAAAATTCTAAACAAAGCACAGACACGGCTAGTTGCTGATGAAAAATTAAGCAACACTTTGCAAGAAAAGGCTAATATTCAGATTTTTCTTAAAAATGTTTAAGCAGTGTTGCCAACCCTATAGACCCCTATATTTGCATATGAGCTGCTTAAATGAATCTTTTTGGTTTTTATTTGGGTTGCAGCTAACAAGCGATTAAAAATAATTTAATTTAACAGCTTTGCACACATTCATCTCAATCGAGTCCTTAGTTTAAAAATTTTATACAGCTTGCCATACATTGCATATAGTTCTGTGCTAAAATTATAGACAGGCCTGAAAAAGTGCTGTTAAGGAAGAATAATATCAAAAATAGAAATGTTAATAAATTATTTGTATCAATTAGAAAATGAAGAGAAACGAAATCAGATCAATATTTGGTGACCACCATTTTTTTATACTGCAAAACAGCATCAATTCTTCTTATTACATTTGCACACAGCTTTTGAAGGAACTCAAAACAAGTAGACTGTTTTAACAATATTGGAGAACTAACCACAAATCTTCTGTGGATGAAGGCTGCCTCAAATCCCTCATTCTCTTCATGCTTTCCCAGACAGACATGATGTTGAAATCAGGGCTCTGTGGGGGCCAAACTAATATCTCCAAGACTCCTTGTTTTTCCTTACGATGAAGATAGTTCTGTGACATTGACTATGTTTGGGGTTGATGTCCTGCTGCAGAATATATTTGGGGCCAATCAGATGCCTCCCTGATGGACCTGCAATTCTTCCATCAAGACCACTGTACCTGGGTCCCACTGTATTCCAGCAGGTCTTTGGAAGATGTCCAGCAGGGCCAGCAGCAATGTCGAAGAGAAGTAAGCATGATGGGTCTTTCATGTGCTGCATTAAGTATGTTTGACTAACAAATGCCTCTATAGTCCTCAACATTGCATAGTTCTTTGTGTTTCTTCAAAATATCTTAAACAGCACATTCTGAAACCCCAGTCTATTTTGAAATCTTTGCCTCGGAGAGATTTGCTGACACGTCTTGTTGCTATGCTCAATCTTGCCATTGTGTATGACCTGTGACATGAAACGGTCTTTCACAACCTCACCTTAGTAGCAGAGTGTTGCTGTTTCTCACTCAGATTTAAGCCTCATACACAGCTGTTTCTGTTACAGTTAATGACTTTGTTTTACATTTAACTTACATATGAAATTGATGATTATTTTCACCTGCTTGGTATAACTGGTTAAACATAATCCTGACTCTGATCCTACAAAATCACTGAATGTACAGAAGTATTATCACAACAAATATTGATTAGATTTATTTTAATGTTAGCTAACTTTGCCACTTGTAAAATAATAGAAAAATTAACAAATAAAATGTATATTTTTGAAAGCATTCTTACTTTACAGCATTTCTTCACACCTGCCTAAAATGTTTACACAGTACTGTACATGTACAACTTACAACAATTATTTCACAGCTTTATGTATGAACTTTTTGAGGAAGTAAGATTTTTGGAACCAGCACAATACCTCACATATCTCTGGTAAAAAAAAAAGAAAAACAATAAAATGAATATAAGGGGTGTTAAATGAGTACTTTTACACATTTAATTGATTTCTTAATTCCAGACCTGCAAAACCTCAATTTGCCGTTTCACTTGATAGCTGAACTACAGAGGATGCAATGTTAGAAATTGTCCAATGTGTTTTCTAGAAGATTTATAAATTTGTTTAAAAGATGGGTAAATTCTTCTACATGTAAACTGAGTGTCACTTACTTGAATCTCCTTTTATTCAAAGGAAAACCAACAAAGAAAATATAATACAGTCGAACCCACTTATCTCGACCTCGGTTAACTCGCCAACCCTATTAAGTCAACGTTTTTGAAGTGGAACCGCCAAATTCTCGCTTTGTCTTAGCATTTTCTCATGGTTATGTCGATTCTTTTATGTCGCCGAACCCTAATATCTCGAGCACAAGGCGGGGCAAATTTGCCACTTAACGTCGGTTATCTCGATCGGCACTTGCGGAAGTGGCGGAAAAATCAAGCCTTACAGATGCTACAGGTGTAGGATACTTTTCAGAGCTGTGTCAGAGTGAAATGACTCGAGAATTTAATTTTGACACTGGTTAGCTTTTTGTAAAAACGAACTACACCCCGCACGTTTTTAGTGATTTTGTGAGCGATCTCTGTGTTTGCAATGTTGGAGAATATAATAAAGGTTTGTATCGAGAATCGACGGTGGTTTGTATTGTATACTGGTAAATCTCTGCTGTTAGTTGGTGCACATATGCCTTTTGTTGTTAAATGTTATGCGATGAACGGGAGGCGAAAGCCGAAGTGAAAGCAAAACAGTTTATTGCAACACAGGGCAAAGCCAAACTCAAACACTCGCCTTGAAAGTGAATATTCCGGTGGTGCGCTCTGGGACACAAGTCCCAAACTGAAAAGAGGCAGTCTGTATATATAATCCACGGGTGCTCTTGGTAGAAGCGCGGCGCTAAACAGCACACGGAAGAACGTGGGATGAGCAGCAAATGCATAGAATTAACAACGGCAGGATCGGGGGAATCCGGGATGCGTTTTGGGAAGAAAAGCGCAGCCGTTGAGAGAGTGCGGAGTCCGAGTGGGAAGGCACGTACCGGGATACGCATGAGTGATAACAACGACCGCTTTGGGGTTTAAATAGGAGCTGGTGATGAGTGCTAAACGAGTCTCAGGTGTGCACGATTGAAGCCGGGAGCTTCAGAGAAAGCGGAGGTTTGATAGCCGCCGAAGGGGGCGTGGCAGGTGGTTTCCTGACAGTTAACAAACATGTATGTACATTTTTATAGCATGCCTTCATCAAACAAATCGCGGCAACGCTGTTGTGCAAAAAAACCTCCAAAAACATGTGCATGTACATTCTCATTTATTAACGCACATCATGTACATAAAAAAATTTCAAGCACGTTAATATATTGCCGCCATATTGGTTTTCGTTTATCTTGATCATCGGTTATCTCGACGCTTTTTGGCGTCCCCTAGGCCGGTGACATAACCGGGTTCCACTGTATATTATTTAGAGCAAAAAAGATTCTTATTACTGCTACTTTAAGTACTGTATTTTCCGGACTATAAGCCGCTACTTTTTTCCCACGATTTGAACCCCGTGGCTTAAACAACGAAGCGGCTAATTTATGGATTTTTCCGGGGTTTTTCCCGGTTTCACAAGCTTCAAAGCCAAAAAACTGAGACATTAGACCAATGAAATTGCGGAACGGGTTCAGGTGAACCAATGAAATTCTTTATATTAAATCAGATGCGCTCCCACTGAATCGGGCCGCACCACATCATAAATATGGATGAGGATCCTCTGGCGTTTGACCTGCCACTCACTCGGACTGTCAACAGGAAATGTGAATCATTCGTCACGCTGAAATCAACCGGGCATGAAAAAATTCACTTCACCTGTGTTCTGAGCTGCATGGCATCGGGAGAAAAGCTTCACTGATGGTGATTTTTAAACGCATGACGATGCCAAACGATAAACTCGCGAGAGAAATTGTTGTGAAAGGAAGGAGGAAGACCGTGAACAATGACTTTCTTGGTAGACTACTGTTTAGATACAAGCCGTGTAACAGACACTGTCTTTCATTAAAGCCTGTGTAAAGTTCATTAGTTTTCATTAGTTATAGACAGGTGCGGCTTATTTACGTTCAAAATAAAAATCTTTATAAAATTCAGTGGGTGCGGCTTATATTTGGGTGCGCTTAATAGTCTGGAAATTACAGTAGTCTTGAAGGGTCTGAACTCAGACATACTGTCTCACAACAGCTGCCTCAACTTGGGGGAAGATATGTTGTGTCTGCATCTAAGGTTTGGCATGGGATCATAGTGGACCACTGTAGAGTCAACTACTTCCCAGAGAGAGACTCGGTATCCCAAATTTTGGCTCCTTCACTGCTACCCCTTACCCAAGTTATATTTATTTTTTCTAATTATTTATTGTAGGATCGTGTCTCCTTGCTTTGGTTGGTTAGATAATATTGGCGATAAGGGCCCTCTCCTAGCTTAAGTCTTATCTGACTGACCATTATGAGTTTGTAGCTGTAAATGGTTAGTTTTCTACATTTATGAAGGTAAAGTTTGGTGTTCCACAAGGATCTGCCTTCATCTTCATATATGCTAGCTCTTGATAAAAAGATCTGTTACACTGAGCACCCACTCAGTTTTAAACTTTTCTGGTATCTACTTAGCACAAACATACAGTTCAGCATTAGTTGAACAGCAAGCAGAACATTTTACACAGTTATATCTTACAACAAAGCCAGATGAGAGAAATCAGCTTAATAATTTTAAGGAATGTATAAAGGACATTAGACAGTAAATGTTTGTTAACTACTTAATTCTGATGAAGTGAACATACTTTATTAGGCCCACATGCAGCTCGAAATAAGCTTTCGGATTACATAGTATCTCTGGATGGCAGTGGTGGACAAACTACACAAACCATGTACTTTATTTAAAGTAGAGATATGCCTGGTAAAATATTACTTTAGTTAAAGTGCTTCCTTTAAACTTTCACTTGAGTAAGAGTACAAAAGTATTTGCCCTCAAATGTACTTAAGTATTTAAATTAATATGATTTATTATGGCTATAATGTTCCTATTATCATTTTTGTCACAAGACTCTTGCTTAATCAACTCAGTTTAGTTGAAAATACTCTGAGCACAACAATCTATTAATAGAATAATATTAATTAGTCACTGACTGATATCTATTAAAATTATGAGCCCTATTATGAGAACTATTTTTAAAAAAAAATTATAAATCACCCAAACAAGGCTACAGGTGTTGTGTTGGGCAAATTAGAGTCAGGAATTTCTTCATTTATTCCTTTCAAAATGTTCTGCTTGCTGTTGAACTAATGCTAAACTGTATGTTTGTGCTAAGTAGATACCAGAAAAGTTTAAAACTGAGTGTGTGCTCAACCCTGATTGTTGGCTTGCTGCCTGCTTGACCAACTGACCAAATGACGTAAATAGAAAGGAAAACAAATGATTTCACAAAGTGCACTTGAGCAAAAAGTAAACTATTTGAATTTGAAATGTAATGAAGTTAAAGTAAAAGTATCCCCAAATAGAAATACTTCAGTAAAGTACAGATACACAGTAGTACAATAACGAATTACATTTACCTTTTTACTGTCCACCACTGGTGGATGGTCTTTTTGATGAATTATGTGCGGCAGAAAAAGACCTTCGTGTGATTGGCTCTAGTCTTTCCTTTGCAGCTCCGTGAAAACAAAGGCGCAGCAGTTTCTTAGACTCAGACTATTGTAACGATTTACTGTCTGCAAGCTTCAGTTAGTCCAGAATGCAACAGCAAGAGTCAAAACCGGAACCAGGAAATATGACATCACCTATATTTTAAGCAGTCTACACTGGCTCCCAAATAAATCTCACATTTATTATAAAATACTACTACTGAGTATAAAGCTAAGTACTACTACTGGGTATAAAGCACTGAATGGTTTTATGCCACAGTATCTGAGCAAAGTTTTGTTACATTACGATCCCCAACACCCACTTGGATCAAAAGGTGCAGGCTATTTGTTGGTACCTCAAATAACGAAGACTACAGAAGGGGCACAGCTTTCTCTTACAAAGACCCACAATTATGGAACAGCTTTTCAATTAGTGTTCTGAGACACTTAGGAACTCAGACACAGTTCAAGACTAGGCTGAAAATACATTTGTTTAGTCAAGACTTTTGTCAGTAGTT
>JAAIIK010000010.1:33621-49003 GCA_014706435.1 Silurus glanis
ACACACACACACACACACACACACACACACACACACACACACACACAAACCCATTGCAACCTCGATACTCGCGGGGGTTACGTTCTATGACCCTTCGCGAGTAACAAAAAATCGCAAGGTTATGACACACCCTTTGTGACCCAGTAATGCAATATTAAATCAATTTAAATGGGTACTGTCAAGGGGAATTGTACTGTACTGTAAACTCAATAAGAATTGTGAATTACTTGTCACAAATGTTTTATTTAATACTTTAAATGAATGATACAATAATAAGTTATATAGAGTGAGAGAGGGAGAGAGCTAATATTGCAATACCGACATTTTTCCTGGCAATTGTTACTATTTTAAACCAATTAGGCAGTGCCTGTGGTGCCAGAAAGCTTTACATATTAAAAATGAAAAATAAAATAGAATCGCATGGTATCAAACTAAGCCTCCAATCCCTGGAGAGAACTCTGACTAACAATAAGCTCTGGAGGAGACGGAACAAGGCAGATAAAGCAGAGGAGCCTCGTTTACACACCAACAGCTTCAAACTTCAGTCCGACAACATGGTTACCAGTGGATGCACCAGAAATGTTGGATGTTTACAAGAAATACGCTGGAATTGCGAGAAATAAAGTCGGAATTAGGCAAAAAATTTTGAAACACAGATGATACTGCAGAATGAAAAATGGAAGAGCAGGGACAAAACAGTGAGGGGTGAGGAGAAGATTCAGACCAAAGAATTTAAATATTTGTATTTTGCATTTTGATGTAATATGGCAATTAAAGGCATTAAATGGGTTCATCCTTCACAGATACCCTTGTATGTAATTTCAGCAATAAAAATTAAAAAGACCAGTCTTAATTTCTCTTGTATATCTTGTATTGCTCTTTAATAAAGAAAAGGTACTTTTTATCCGATTAGAAATCGAGTATTATACCGATTATTCCATTGAATAATCAATCTATGGAATAATCGGTATAATACTCGATTACTAAAACAATCGATAGCTGCAGCCCTACTAAAAAACTCTTCTAATACACACTCCTTGATTTTGTCTTCACCTGGAGAGTTTTAAAATAGTTTAGCATATAAATCCCATGTCTACTTGACATACCGTCTTCCCCAGAAGGACACAGTAGTCAGCATTTCCTGGAAGAGCTTCTACAAATAATTCTGCAATTTAATGGTACTGCCACACACTGCCAGAATGCATCCCATAGGCAGTAACAGGAACACACCATTTTAGACGTGGCCCATCATTTTTATTATTATGGAGGTATTCAAAATGCATTTTTAAAGTTTATATGCCATGATTGTTTTTTGTTTATGATAAAAAAAGTCTTTTTTTCTAGGGCGCATTCTTAAATATTATTCACTGGAAAAAAAAAACTCCTTCTTTGACAGCAGAATCTAACTGTCTGCTTTTGATGTCATCTGGATCAAACAATATGTCTTCCTCATTTGCCTTGATGCCTTGGCTGATATTAAGCCACACATAATTTCTGTATGACTTTTTCTCTGTTTTACCACAAACAGCAAAAAGAATTGGTCACAAGTATTGATTTGATTTGGATTTTACTTCTGTTCATTTACTTTCCATTATGTTAAGTAGTGATAAAAAAAAAAGATCTATTAAAACTTTTTTTTTTTTTTTAAAGCATTCTTACTTTACAGCATTTTACATCACACCTGCATAAAACTTTGACACAGTACTCTGTTTTATATAAAATGTACACACACAAAAGTATTAATTATATTTTTTGTATGACCTACTTCAGCATCTTGCATAGACTCATAATTAAGGGACTCTAAAACAAGATGTAAATCCCATGCCTAGCTCTTGGGGAATTATGGGAAATAAAAGAGTGCCCCATTTATAATAAATCACTGGTTATAAGCAACGAATATTTGCTGCTCATCATTCAGGGGTGTTTTCTGGATTGGTTGCATGTTTGGTTCCAAAGGGCCAAGCTAGAGTTGAGCACTCCTCATTTAAACAAAGACAAATCCCTGCCTGTGGTATTTGGCAAACCAGCTTTGTGCACATAAACCATTTCTGAATGTCCTTCAGTTCCAGCAAGTCCAAGATAACTACTAGAGTTCGACCGATATGGGTTTTTCTCTGGCTGCTGCCGATATTTAGAAATCAGAGCAGCCGATGGCCTATATATGATGGCGATTTTTTTGGCCGAGTTTCTTTTTTTCTCCCTTCATTTCATAAAATCAAACACTTTTATGGATAAAAAATCGGAGCCTAAACTATAGTTGGCTGAAGGATAGCTAACAATACAGTTTCAAAAAAGCAGCAGAATACCTAACCGATAAAATATATAAGGCTAGATTTTAAAGCCCGGTATAGACCAAGTGGACGGTCAGCTTCAGTTTTTTAGGCTCTAGCTGGACGTCATCAGCTGTTTTTCGGCTGATTCTGCATGACAAATCCGTGGCAGAGTTTGTCAGTGAGAAAGAGAACTCTGAGTGGCTATTCACAAACAAACAAAACACGCTTTTTGTCATTCTTGCTCTTGTCTTTGTAACTGAGCAGACATGATTGAAACACGCTACACATTTCCATTAGTAGTGATTGCGGAAGGTGTAAACACTGCTTGCTTTATATATTTACAGTTCTAGCTCTTCTGGTTTCCCTGTTCGGATGAGGAATTCAGACTACTGCCACATGCAGAGTTATGTTTTCTCACACAATCGCAGACCTACACGCACGGTTTGCTGTGTCAGATGCACCTGCGTAATTTGCAGCACAATAGTCTGATGGAGATTAATTTAAAAATGGCAACAACAAAAAAAGAAATTAACCCGATTAATCGCCCGACTGAACAATCGGTCGACCTCTAATTACTACTGCTTGTAGCTGCAAGCAACAATCCTAGAATCCTTTAGTATAAACAAGTAGAGCACATAGAAAGTAGCCTGGTTGAACTGAATTGGTGAGTGCAATAATGTTAATATCCAAATATTAATATGACACTTTTGTGTGCATTATCATTAAATGTAGCATCACAGGGATAAATTGTGTGACCTGCTTCAGAATTAAGGGCACTTCTCTTTGTTCACCTTTAAGATGAACATCTTAATATTAGCAAGGTTGGATGGATTATGAAGGTAACAGTATCATGATGTCTCTTGCCATAAGAGAAGCCGAGGCCACCTATACATACATTAAAACTAAAGGAAAGTTAAAACCTTCATCTGTACAAAGCTATTAGCAAATAAAACTTGGAGTCTATATTGTCACAAAATGATCAGATTAAATTTACCAAAAGATAGCATAGCTACTCTGTAAACCCCTGTTAGTTTGTGGTCTGAAAACTGCACTCTCTTTTTGGGTTTGGCACCAAGGAAAACCAACAAATAGGAAACCAGAGTGCCACTGGTTTTCCACTTCTTGAAACATGTTCATCTCCTCTCTTACACTGAGATCAAGATTAAATTGTTTATTATAATTTTATTAGTAGTGCATACCACATGCAAGGCGAGATCCTGAGACCACTAACAACAAAGAATCAACAGGCTGACCTGCTTGTTATCTGCCAAACAAGCTCAAGCATGTGAGACCAAGCTACAGCCTGTGTAGGTGAGTCATCTGAGCAAAGCATCTTTAAAAAAATTTAAATGTAGCCTAGTAAACTCACAACCAATGCTGTGCAAAAGAGCATGTTCAATGCTGCACATCACATTTCAATCCCACTCAGGTCATTGCCAGGTCAATGAGAGTGGCTGTCAAAGCTATTTTAGAAACAGTCAGCATTGCATGCAAGGTAACAAGTCCAATCAGCACTATTTAGCCTGCTATTGAGACAGAATTTAACATGCCAGTTCATCTTCTGGTCATTATCAGCCTTAATAATAAAAATCACCAAGGGGTGATTAGTGTGAATCCTCATAAAAAAATGGCAACATAAGAGAAGAATGTACTGCAAGCAATTGAAGATAATGAAACTAGCACTACTTACTAGGAAAATGAACCTAACAGGTACAAAGGACCTCACAGCAGCAGAAAAAACAGAAGATAGCTTTAGAGGAATCTATGGAGACTGATTCCCAGTGATGGGTCATTCATGAGCAATTTGTTCATTTTGAACGAGTCTTTAATGTGATTTAGAAGAACGAGTAGTCTCAAAGAGTGATTCATTCATTTTTTACTGTACGCGACTTAGCAAAACATCCAGAATCTCCGTAGGTTATGTACAGGAAACTGAATTGAGTAGTTTACCTCTCGACTCTTCTAGTCCAAATTGTGTGTTCTTTTGTAACGTAACTCCCATATATGCAATGCAGTTATATAAAAATATAAAAATTACTGGAACTATAATCAAAGCTGGGGGATCTGCTTATTATCAGTTATAGATTAGTTGATTAGGCTTTTTATTTTTTATAAAGTTAGCATGCTGCATCCCCTTTTTTTTTTTTTTTTAGCATTTGTCTACTACAATAGTTAACTTCAAGCGTGATTTACTGCAGCTTTACTTCGTTCAAATGCTTGTTTTCAATGGTTTTATATTTAATTTAAAAATATATCATTTAATTATTATAAAAAAATATATTATTACAATTATATCTATGCAAATAAACAATATATCTGTTTTTTAAACAATGTTGTATAATATTTTATATTGATTTTTTAAGCATGGTTGTCAACTTGCCATCTGCAAAATACAATACAAATGTTAATTTACCCGAATTGCTTCACCTTGCATACTCAAATGCTGTTTTTTTTTTTTTTTTTTTTTACTTTACAGAAAGAAACTACCCAGCATGAGTGAATTTGTTCAAAGGCGAAATCCCCCATGTACTCAACAAGCAGCCACTATAAACTTTAAAATTTCTAAATTTTAAGTACAACTTTGTACTTAAATACCCGGAATGAGTTTTATATAGTTATAATAAGCAAATTATCAGTTTTAAAATATAGATTTTTACCTGATTATTTGAAGAAGAAAGCTCTTCCAATTAATCAATAATAAAAAATGTTGTAGCCTTATTTCTGATTAAAGGAACAAAATGACCTGAATGGCTCATTAATTGAAAAGAAGCCACTAAATATCACTACTGATTACTGTAGTAAGAAAATGTTACTATACAGAACTCCATATGGTCTACAAGTGGAGCAAGAGCACAAGAAATAACGAATGTATGACAGAAATGCATTGTTATAGGGAGCCCATTTCAGAAACACCATGTGGATGGGATTGTATGAGTCATGCCCTCACATAGGTTTTCTTACCACAGATATGCTGATGACACTCAACTCGTCATTTCTTTCCCTCACCTCAGATACCACAGATTTCCGCTCGGATTTCAGCATGCTTGGCGGACATATCTTTGTGGATGACTGCTCATCAACTAAAACGCAACCCCAGCAAACCTGAAATGCTGGTCATCCTAGGTGATTCATCTCTGGGTCAGGATCTCAGAATAACTCTTCATGACTCTCTTCTCTCCCCTTCAACCACTGCTCACAACCTTGGGGTAACTATAGACAATCAACTGTCCTTCTCCTCACATGTTGCTAATGTGGCTCATTCCTGTTCACTCCTTCGCTACAACATCAAAAGGATTCGACCATTTCTGTCCACACAGGCTGCCCAGGTGCTTGTTCAGTCTATGGTCATTTCCAGACTGGACTAGTGCAACTCCACTGCAAATGATCCATAATGCAGCTGCACGACTTGTGTTCAACCTACCCAAGTTCTCCCACACCACCCCACTGCTCCCTCCACTGGCTTCCAGTGGAAGGAGCTGCACGTATCAGATTCAAAACACTGGTGCTTGACTACAAGGCCATAAATGGACCAGCACCATCTCACCTCGGAGACCTCATCACACCTTGCACTGCACCACACTGTCTGAGATCCTCCAGCACTGCTCGACTGGTACCACCTTCTCTCAGCGGAAGAGGTAAGTAAACCTCAAGGCTCTTCTCTGTTCTGGCACCGTTCTGCAATGAACTTCCCCTAGATGTCTGAACATCGGAGTCCCTGGCTATCTTCAAGCAACGGGTGAAGCACTAGCTCTTCCTGAAACACTAACACTTTTCAAGTTTACTTTTTTTTTTTTTTTTTTTTTTATTAATTCAGTTTTAGACTGATTTATCTTAAGTTTGTATTCTAGCATAGCAGTGTAGATTTATTTATTTGCTAGAGACTCAAAACACTTTTGTATGTCGCCCTGGACAAGGGCGACTGCTAAATGCGGCCAATGTAAATGATAATTATTTGTTGTAAATACCACATCATACGTCATTTTATGACTTCGGTTGGTAGGTTTTGTCATGCGTGAGCATTTTTACAGTAGGATAAAAAGCCGATTCGCAACGCCCCTGGCGGTTATAGAGGGTAAGACAAGAAGCCGCATTCGGTCTGAGGGGGCGTGACGCTTACAGAAGCTACTGTACAAAACCAAACAGCAAACAAACTTGAGACGGCAAAGTAACTTAAGTCAAAAAGTTAAACACGCAGGCAATTCTATATTCGCTGCTTAGTTTCAAATCTGTTAACACAAATGTATCATTTTGCCTTTCAGTTATATGTGTGCAAGCAGAAGATTCCGGCATTGAGTTGAGCATGGGGGAGGGGAGTGGCTGTCCGGCCCTCTTTTCCTCTCCTTAAACTTTGAACAAGTATAAGTCGCCATCTTAAAACAAACGCATATCACCTGCAACTGTGCTTTAGAAAGAGGAATAATTATAAACATGTCATTTTTGACAAACAAACGCTGACCTTTTTAGTACTTTGTGACAATATTGTGGATTCAATGAGAAATGTTGATGTTTTTTGTACGGTTTTCTGTATAACAAATACGTGCACAACCCTACAGCAACAGCCGGGAATGTTTCAGTGTATCGCATTAAGCTGCATAATATTACTCACCTTTTTTTTGGTGTAGTGCTTCTCTCGACCTGAAGCCAACTGGTTAACATTAGGACAGGGTTCTTTGATAGGCTCGTGAGGGGAGCACGTATCCACTATTTCGCTATCAAACCCGTTTAATGTCACGAGTGATTTCTTTTTTGCTACAAATCCGAATGTTTTCGTTGGAAAATGCTCACTGTGTTTAGTAAAGTAGTTTCCCCCATACAAGACGGTACCGGCGCAGGTCCCTCTCACACCGGCTGGATTCTTATCGAGGAGGCGCTTCGAAGTCATTTTCAAACAGGCCAAGTACATCTAACGAAGAATAAGATGTCGATAGATTTTACACCCTAACAAGGTAAGATGCATTTAAAAAGAGTGAGGGTCCTGACTACAAAGACTTTCGACTGAAACCCTAAAACTGCACGATTAGTCGAAAGCAATCCAAATTTTAGCCGTTTAAAGGGAATAGCTGAAATTATTGTTTTGCTTCTGTCCCTGCTCGGACCAACGCCACGCCCACTTTCCGCTGCGCATGCAGCCGGGCGAGTTTTCACATCGCCCCGCCTCCTGTTGATTCCAATTGGCTTTTGACGTAGATAAATAATCTATTTTGGCACGCGGCCACTGAACAGCCGTCGCTGATTGGACGATTCGGAAACTGTCAGTCTTTCTCATTTCGGCGAGGGCCGGGGGGTGTGTCTCTCTGTGTTTGCCGGCCGGTGCCGACTGTTGGGAGAGAACAAGCATTGGCACAATCCCTCTGTTGCGTACAGAAGCTTGAATTATAGATTATTATTTTATATTATATCATTATATAAATATGATTTATAACAGCTTATTTCCAGCACATTTCTGCACACAATGTCATAGTAAAATTAATGTATTAATGCACGGAAGGTGCAAGAATAAATAATACAACGAGATTTTCGAATTATGTTCTTTTTTTTCCAATTCTATTCAGCTTTATTTGTATAGTGTTTTTAACAACAGGTATTGTCCCAAAACAGCTCTACGTGTTATGAAGTTGGAATGTACAAGTTTAGTGCCTGTAAGTTTGTTCCTTAAATTTAAGTTTATCCCTAATGAGCAAGCCAGTGGCGACTGTGGCATCCTCATCTGGGTGGCAAAATGTCCAATCGTTATAATTCCATCATTGTTGAGGTGCACTGTTTAGCGATAGACGCTTAAATGCAGAACATGCAAACTGCGACTAAACAGCTATGTAACGTTAAGATAACTGTGATAGAAACTTAAGCTGTGTAACCAATGTGTAACCTTAAGAAAGCCTTGAAATAACACATCAGTGAGGTTTCAAATTGCTAGGGGGCATAAAGATTAGACTTTGGAGCAATGGAAAAAAAAAAGGTCATGTCTGATGAGTCCAGATTTACCTTGTTCCAGGGTTATGGGCGAATCAGGGTAAGAAAAAAGACAGATTAGGTGATGTAGCCTACATGCCTATTGTCTACTGTGTGGGAAGTGTTGTGATCTGGGGTTGGTTCAGTTGGGCAGGACTAGGTTCAGCAACATCACATGCCTAAAAATAGAACATATTCACGATGACAATGCCAGGATTCTTCGAGATCAAATTGTGAAAGTGTAGGTCAGGATTTTCACACATGGTTTGCCCACCAGACTCTAGACCCTAACTCCATTGAGAATCTTTGAGATGTGCAGGAAAAGACTTAAAACAGTAGTGACAGAAATAAATGCTGCATATGCATAGCATAAGCTTATCGAAACAATGGCATGCAGTTATTAAACAAAATAAAGCGGTCCAACAAAACAGTAGTCTGTGATTTTATATATATCCTTTTTATGCAACATGAAATTATCGCAGACAGCACAATAGTCCTATACTAACCTAATATGCATGTTTGTTCAGAGTAACCTATTTAGACAAGAACATAATTACATGATTTGATAATCCTGGATGTGCCATTTGATCTCGAATGTAGTTAGTTATATGAAGAAAGGCTGAAGAATGTATCTTTTTGTTTATCTAAATAGCTAACCTAGGTCATTGTTTCAAACAGATTCACTTACAAATTATAGGGATTTCGGTTAGTTTTTTTGTTGTTAATTTTTTTTTTTGATCCGCCATACTAGGGCTGTAGCTATCGATTATTTTCGTAATCGAGTATTCTACTGATTATCGTTTAATCTTTATGAAAGAGCAATACTAAATACAAGAAGGAATAAGACAGGTCTTCTTAAAATGAACAAGTAATTTGTTACCATTTTAGAAAAAAGTATTACTGAAATTGCAGACAAGAATATTTGTCAAAACTAAACCCATTTAGTGCATTTGAATTGTCATGTTACATCAAAATGCGAATACAAATAGCTAAATAAATCATAAATAAAAATATTTAAATACATTTCGGAGTACTCCAAAAAAAAAAAGGAAACGCACAAGGCACATTGTTAGACAGAGTTCCCTCCAGGAGGCTTAGTTTGATACCATGCGATTCTATTGATTGTTTAATGTGTAAAACTCTCTGGCGCTACAAAGGGAGTGACGCTGCCCGGTTGGCTATAAAACCCTCGGAATTGAGCAAACCTTTTTTTTTTTTAAATGTGTTTTTTTTAACTGGTTTTCATTCTGCAGTCTTCTGTGTTTACCTGGTTCCCTGGTGGTTTAGTGGTTAGGATGCGGCGCTCTCACCGCTGCAGCCCGGGATCGATCCCCGGTCAGGGAACCAACCCCAGCCACTTTCAGTGCCGGTCCCAAGCCCGGATAAATGGGGAGGGTTGCGTTAGGAAGGGCATCCAGCGTAAAAACATGTGCCAAATCAATACAAACTATTTTCTGAAAGACTCAAGTCTGAACATATATCAGGAACACATTATTTTATATAAAGGTTATTTTCCTTCAGAAGGAATACCAAGTAAAAAAAAAATTATGTTTTATAAAATGCTTGCACACACAAGTAAGATTGACCAATTTAAGAACAAACATGGCATGGCAGTGGTGCTATAATTCTTAACAAAATCTAGAAAATAATTATACATTTTATTTTTGAAAATCCAGAAAAGCTCATAATATTTAAATTCATATTTCAATTCCTAAAGAATTTACAGAAAATGTAACATTTTGCACTATATTTTGCCTTGGACTCGATCCCTGAGCTAATTATTAAATTATTATACCTTCTCAGCTGCACAGAATTTTCACTTTCACACAAATTTAATATATTTATGAATTATTTTAAAGTGTATTAAGACACACAGTGTTTTACCTCCAAGACCCAATTCTAAATCCTAAATTATGTCTCAGATGTGCCATGCTAACATGCAGAAAGAATACAGCAGGAGTCTTTCTCCTCAAAGACTGTTAACAGTGACCAGGGCTGGTGCTAGATTTACCATATTCTGTGTTTAGGCCAGCACCCACATGTTGTACATTTCCAGATTTGGCACCAAACAAAAAGTGGAAGCTGCAAGATACTTAGCACTTACAGACTTCAGCTCTATGCAAAGGTTATTATAGTTAACACACAAACTATCATGAAAAACATCAGTTTTAGGAAAATAGAAGTTAACCATAATAAAAAATACATTTTCAAATAAATTCAAACTAAACTGCAATTATAATGACCAGAAATACAAGATGAAATATAAATAAAATATTATAAAATAGAGCCTAGGTTTTTATATTTTAAATGTTGACCTGTATACTATACAGTATAAGACTTTTTATTTTTATCAAGCATCAATAGGATTCAGGTCAGGACTTTGTCTAGGCCACTCCAAAGTCTTCATTTTGTTTTTCTTCAGCCATTCAGAGGTGGACTTGCTGGTGTGTTTTGGATCATTGTCCTACTGCAGAACCCAAGTTCGCTTCAGCTTGGGGTCACAAACAGATGGACAGAAAATTCTCCTTCAGGATTTTTTGGTAAACAGCAGAATTCATGGTTCCATTTATCACAGCAAGTCTTTCAGGTCCTGAAGCAGCAAAAGAGCTCCAGACCATCACACTACCACCACCATATTTTACTGTTGGTATGATGTTCTTTTTCTGAAATGCAGTGTTACTTTTATGCCAGACGTAATGGGACACACACCTTTTAAAAAGTTCAACTTTTGTCTCGTCAATCCACAGAGTATTTTCCCAAAAGTCTTGGGATCAAGATGTTTTCTGGCAAAACTGAGATTAGCCTTTATGTTCTTTTTGCTCAGCAGCGGTTTTCGTCTTGGAACTCTGCCATGCAGACCATTTTTGCCCGTTTTTCGGAGTTATGAACACTGACCTTCACTGAGGCAAGTAAAGCCTGCAGTTCTTTGGATGTTGTTGTGGGGTCTTTTGTGACCTCTTGGATGAGTCGTCGCTGTGCTCTTGGGGTAATTTTGGTCGGCCGGCCACTCCTGGAAAGGTTCTCCACTGTTCCATGTTTTTGCCATTTGTGAATAATGGCTCTCACTGTGGTTCGCTGGAGTCCCAAAGCTTTAGAAATGTCTTTATAACCTTTTCCACACTGATAGAGCTCAATTACTTTCTTTCTCATTTGTTTCTGAATTTCTTTGGATCTCGGCATGATATCTAGCTTTTAAGGATATTTTGGTCTACTTCACTTGGTCAGGCAGGTCCTATTTAAGAGATTTCTTGATTGTGAACAGGTGTGGCAGTAATCAGGCCTGGGTGTGGCTAGAGAAATTGAACTCAGGTGTGATAAACCACAGTTTTAACAGGGGGGCAAACACTTTTTTACACAGGGCCATGTAGTTTTGGATTTTGTTTTCCCTCAATAATAAAAACCTTCATTTAAAAACTGCATGTTTTGTTCACTTGTGTTATCTTTTACTAATATTTAAATTAGTTTGATGATCTAAAACATTAAAGTGTGACAAACATGTGTGACAAAAATTCAGGATTTTTTCACACCAATGTATATATAGCTAACATATAAAATGGGAAGAAATTAAACATTGAAATAAAAAAAAGCATTTTTAATGTTTAATTCCTCCCAATTAATATGCTATAATAAATGTCTAAACAGCTTAATTATGCATTCATGCATTCATTGATTTTGATAGCTTGATATTAACAAATCATGTATTTTACGTTGCAAAATAAAGCCCCAAGTCCAAAAACATTGGGACCCTGTGTAAAATTTAAATTAAAACAATGAAATGAGTGCAATCTTATAAACCCATATTTTATTCATATTCACAGTAGAAAACATAGAAAACATATCAAAGCTTTAGAAAATGTGCAATAAGGAAATAATAAGGAAAAAATTAATAAGTTAATTTGGTTGGGACTGGGCCATGTTTACTACTGTTTACGATCCTGTATACATCTGGGAACACTGAACAGTTATAATCTAAATATCTTCTTTAACTTCTTAAAGAGACTCTGTCTTTCTACGATTTTTATACCCAGTCATGATACGGATCTGTTGCCAGTTAACCTAATTAGTTGCAAAATGTTTCTTTTTAGTCACCCCTATTTTTCTAGCCTTTTGTTTCCCCCTTCCCAACCTTTTTGTAACGTGTTGTGGCCATCAAATTCAAGTTACCTTATTTTTTCCCCACTTAAACATAATTTCTCCAGTTTAAACATTAATGTTCTCTATGTTCTGTTGTGAATAAAATATGGGGTTATGAGTTTTGCAAATCATTGCATTCTGTTTTTAGTTAAATTTTACACTGCATCTAAACCTTTTTGGAATTGGGGTTGTAAAAATATCAAGTCTTTTACCATATTGTATAATAAAAACTAAAACGATACTAAAACGATACTATATAAAAAAAATAAATAAATAAAACTTAAAAACTAGAACACCCCACCACTACCACCACCACCGCTATAATACAGTCTTCCCCGTCTATCGCAGTTGTTACGTGCCAAAACCGACCGTGAAACCGGATTTCCGTGATAAATGGACGCCACCCCAAAAATGCTTTTATTTTTATTTTTAATCCATAAATCATCCTCCCACACTCTTTAAACACACACCAAAAACATTTGCAGGAATATAGCGTGATGAATTTTGTGTAAATTCGTAGAAATATCACATTTATAGTGAGTACTGTAGTAGAGTATAGTACTGTAGCATAGCCTATGCATTGTTTCTCTGCTTGTTTATTGGTCAAGGAGTCCTATGACATCAAAAAAGGGGCAGAGTCAAAGATACACGTTACTGCATTCTTTATTTTTATTAACTAAATCTGTTGACGTATGTCTTTAACGCCACCTTTTTTTTTTTTTTTACGTCAGAGGATACTACAACCAATAAATAAGTGGAAACCTAGGTTTCTTGTAGTGCTACTCATTTCTTATGATGAACTGAATTCGGGACCATTAATGAAACAAATTAGTTCTGTGCCAAATTGAGAATCACGATTAAGTGGGACCGCGAGTTTCGAACCGCGATAAATCGAGGGACGACTGTATTTTTTATTACCTTTATAACTTTTAGGTCTGTAGAAAACCCCAATAGATACATATACATCAATATAGATCATCTAAAAATTTGCATACAACACAAATACCCTTTAGAAATAAAATAACCTAAATTGGTGCAAAAGAGTGAATAAAGATGACTAATGGTAAAAAGAAGATCTGGTAAGTTCTTGATGAGCCTGTTCATTAGCCCATTGCAGAAAAGCAAGATTTGATGCTTTGCTTATCTACAGCCCTGTGATATACATCTCCATGCCATCATTAAAGGTGAAGATAGTTGTGCTGCTGCTGGTGTTGGTGCCGTGCCTAACATCTCCAATGCTCTCATAAAAATTCTCGCAGTTCATGGTCTTTTCTGGTCCCTGCATAGGCCCACAAGACATATTTGGCTTCACTGTACTGCTGCACAGCATCTCTCTTTTCTGCATGGGATTAATGGTGGCATAGGGCGGGTCCGAATCAAGCACTTTAGACCAAGCATTCTCTCTCACTGGCTCATAGCAGTGCTCCTCTGATGGCATTGATATTGGTCCCATAGAACTCTCTTCTCCACATTCTATTTCCTCACTGATCTGCTGTGTTGACCTCACAAGTTTCTTCTTCAAGGGTTTACAGATGGTGGAGTATGTTTCAGTGATCTGGTGAGAGAGAAAGCACAGGCTAAGAAACCCAAAATTCTGTCAGAATTTTGTCAAAGATATTTTAATATCATCCTGTGAAGCAAAGTGCTTGTGCACAAGGAAGGGAATAATATTTTTTTTTCGAAAATTTCTGTAATTTTGAAACAAAGAGGACATTTCATTATCATAAATAGAATGATAGCAGAGGAAGTGTATGTCTTTTCATTAATAAAATTGTTTGCATAATTAGGTATTCGCTCAATCCCCTCTAGACCTGTCTAAACATGTACTGTGGTTTGCGTGCGTGTGTTTGCTTTGAGTTTGCAGGGGAATGCGTGCTAAAACAATGTGCTTGCATACAGCAAAATTATGACCCACTTTAACACTGAGAGGTAGTGCCAATGTAAACAGTCTTATCTTCTGGGACTGGCTACAGTGTTATCTAACCGCCAGATAATCCTGTTAAACTTTTACCACAATAGCTGACCAGAGAGGACACGCATCTCAAATTGGGTTAGCTGTAGAAAGATAGACACATGCACACATAAATGCAGAGATGCTAATATTATAAAGGATCTTGTGTATGAGGAATGTTTGCCACTTAAATTCAAATGGCATGTAGATGTGTAAATAAAATGTTTATTAAGGAATTTAATTCAGTCACAGTGACCATAATGGCCTTTTTTGTCAGTACAAGGAAGATCTTCTATGAACTCCAGATAATAGCCAGGGGTGGTGTTTTACCTTTGGAATACTATATTGTACCACAAAGTGAAACAGTAACCTTATGACCTTATAAAATGCCATTATCAATGGTCATTGTTCCCTTTGATACAAATGAATTCAAAAAATAAAAAACCCTGAGTGTTTCCCTCACAAACAATAAAAAATCTTACGACTGGCTCTTCCTCAAATGTGCACTTTGTTCTTGGTTCATTTGAAAAAAGATGCGGTTCCATCGGACACAAAGCCATGTGCACTCCGGAATGAAAACTGGTTAATGTGAGGTGGATGAGAGAAAACAGTACGGTAAGTTGAAAATAAAACTTTTTATTATTATTATTTGTACAAGCGTCTTAACTAGTAAATATTTTTGAAGTACCAAATAGAATGTTATTAATATTATGCACAATAAATGTTTATTTAGTTTCACCAATTTTCTGCATGTCTCCCACTTACTGTGATTACATGTATTATTTTGGCCCCATATTGGTATCCGCTAGATTGCTTTCTCAAAATCGGCAATTAAAAATCCTATATCGGGTTACTACTACTGATGACCATACGGTGGCCCATATATATATATATATATATATATATATATATATATATATATATATATGTTGCGGATTGCCCGCTGTTACTGGTGATTGTGTGATTGACCGCCGCAGAACTCTGGTCAGGGAGTTTGAGTCATCAGATAGAGTTTAGCCATTTATTGCGCAAGAATAACATTACACACAGGGTCATGTGTGCGAGGTAGTTTCTA
>JAAIIK010000010.1:57644-103806 GCA_014706435.1 Silurus glanis
TATATTTTTATATTTTTTTTTTTTTTTTTTTTTTTTTTTTTTTTTTTTTTTTGCATGCACCCTGCTCCTCCAGACCTGTACACATATTTGCATTGCAACAAGCTGTAGTGACAAGTCGGGCATGATGCAAAACGACACAGACTTGCAAGGCTTTCTAAAGTGAAAATTTCAATTCAAAATTCATCCCAATGAAGCCACTGACAAAATCAAGGGTGCAATGTCTGTAATAACGAATTTGCATACCATCAAAGCAGTTCTAGCCTAAAATACCATCTGAACTCAAAGCATGTTTCAGCAAGCTTCTACATTCAACAAGCCCGGCCAAACCACGCTGACTGAGATGAGTCGCCACAAATTAAGCAAGTCTAATTCAGAAACATTAACAAATGCGATATCTAAATGTATTGCTATCGTCTGTAGGCTGATTAATATTGTGGAAGGATTTATGGATGCATTTTAAATTGTGTCCTGTGATACAAAATACAAACTACCTACAATATGTACATTACTTTCGAGAATATATCAGTTGAAAGACACTGGAAAAAAGAAAAAAAGAGGACAAATTAGATAAATGCTTATGGACTGGAGATCATAAGAAGAAGACAATCTACCTGCTGGGTTCAGATTCAGATTCAAAGGAGGAAGATCGTTTACAAAATGTTTACCTTTGATCAGAAGGAAAAATCATTAAACAATTTCTCTAGGGGGTCAATAAAGTACACTGATTGTGATTAGCAATGCTCTACAGAACACAGCCATCAGGGTTGCACAAGTGAGTGCACTCTTAGTGCTGGTCCCAAGCCCGGGGAAATGGGGAGGGTTGCATTAGTAAGGGCATCCAGAGTCAAACGTGTCAAAACAAATATGCGGATCATGAACCAGAATTTTATACCGGATCGGTCGAGGTGGTAGAGAGTGAACCTAGGAATGAAAGATTGGTGATTTGTGCAGGCTTCAATGGACAATGCACACTCTGTTTCAGTGTCCGGTGATGCTGATAAAAAGGAGAGTGACTAATATTATTAGTTAGCTAATATTGAGCTGAAAAAAATAAGTGCTTTAACACAACTGAACCCTGTTGACTGCTGGTGAGAGTAGGGTGAGAGATGCATACATCCTGGTAGTGTGCTAATGTATCGTATTAAATGCAGCGCATAAATTTTTATATTTAAAAAAAGATTAATATTGCTATCATAATCGTAAGATTTAAAAAATTTTTTATTCATTTAACTTTATTAACTAAAATCAAAAACATACACAGCAATGCTAGGGGTATGAAAAAGAAAGTAAAGTTTGCGCCGATGTCACTGCGGCTTCTCACTCCATACCAGAAATATGATTTGTAGTGCGCTGTTTTGCAACTCCCAGTTTTATGACAGTTTAGCAATATGGATTCTTTAGCATTTGCTTCAAGAACTTATTTTAAAAGGAGAATCTCCTGACAATTCCACATATCAATGGAGTGAATGAATAAATGAAGGATGGGAAGAATGAAAACATTTGTTAAAGTATGCTGAAATAAGTAGTACAGTTAAGTAGAACATATTAAAATTCAATATTAAATGTAAAACACACACACACACACACACACACACACACACACATCTGTATTACCCAAAATGGGTATAACAAATGCAAAATATTTAGTTAATATTCTAATGCAAAACATGAAAAGAAATCTTGGGTGGGATATTATAAACTTAATCCCATTATTCTGTAACTAATTGACTCTTGGCACTCTGTATCTGTGCGTTTACCTTAGAGAAGTTGGGTATGTGAAAGGGCTCCATTTGTTTAATGTGAAAATCTCTGTTGGATGACTCTAATGATGTATTTTCCTCCTCTTCCTTTCTCCTTCCTTGCTCCAGCTTTCTCACCTTCCTGACAGAGGCATATTCAGGCATAACTTCTGCTTGCTGGGCCTCATTCAGCCTGCTACCCTCCAGTTCACCTCCTGCTCTTTCTCTGTTCTCAGAAATTGTTTGACTTTTTAAGGAATTCAGAAATGGAGCTGGTGGGGGAGCTCTGAACACACCAACTCTTTCATACAGTCCATCATCCTCTGGAAAGAGATTCTCATGCTTCTCACTCTCAGGGCCAGTGGGGGTGTGGGGCAGGTGGCAGCTTTGGATTGGAGGGTGAAGGTCAAAGGTTGAGTCGTGACTCTGCAGCAATAGTAGGTCCATGCTGGCTGGCCGAACTTTAGGGACACCTATCAAAAACAGATTTGATATTCACTAAAATATGTAAATAACCTTGTCCTTGTACTCAATTTGTAATTTAGCACATTTTGCATCCTCATTTAAGCATTTTATACAGACCTGGAAACAGTTCTTCTGTGCTAACTTGTGCATATAAAATTTTATGTGATGTTTATGTATAGGACAAGCTGACATGTGGTAGCACAACAACCCGGCTGGCTGGCAGCACAAGAAGTTTTATTTTTACCAATCTGTCTGCAGGCTCTGAGTGTAATGATAGCAGAAACCTATACCTGTTTGTGACGTGAGTATATAGTACTGGAAATTCGGGAAAGACTGAATTAGTCAACAGAAATAGAGGTAGCACAGGGTGAGTGTATATTGTGTTAAACTGTTGCACAGTTTTTAAGAAATTAACATAAATGAAGCTTGTATTGCCTAATCTTTATATGCTGTCTGAACATTACACCGATAACCTTTGATTTGTGAGGTAGCAATGCTACCTGCTACATCATTGGTCCACGTGACATAATGAAAATTTAAGTGGGATATTTTTTAATTTTTATACTACAGTGGCTAAAAGTGAGAAAGCTGCCATAAAATAAAAACAATTATTTACAAATAGAATTATACTTTTCATGTTTTTACTACTTTACTAGTGGTTTAATCTAAACAACTAACTCTGGGCCTAAATCCAAATTAAATCCAATTTCTACCATTAGTACAAAGCTAAGTGAAAATGTACAAAAAAAACTTTATTTACTCTTTAGACACAACTCAAAAAAGCATCACTCCTCCACAAATAATCATTTAATACATTTTTTAATATTAACCTGTTTATATTTTTTTATTACTGTATTTGCTTCATTCTTATGGCCATTCTTGACTGTTATTAAAATAAAATCTTCCAAAAAAATCCTATGGTCATTATAATGAAATGTATGCTTCACATCAGATATCCCAGTTTCATGGTACATTCTGGCAGCATTTCACACTTTCAACTATTTATTTACATTAATGCATTTACATACATTAATATTAATAATAATAATAATAATAATAATAATAATAAGTATTATTATTAATGAAGAGTGTAGTGGAGGTGAAGAGAGTTTCTGATAGGGTGTTGAACGTGAAGCTGGAAGTTGTTGAGGTGACGATAAATGTCATCAGTGCTGATGCTCCACAAGTGGGCTGTGAGATGGAGGAGAAGGAAAAATTCTGGAGTGAGTTAGATGAAGTGGTGGAGAGTGAACCTAGGAATAAAAGACTGGTCATTGGGGCAGACTTTATTGGGAATTTAGGGGAAGGGAACAGAGGTGATGGGTAGGTATGGCCTTAAGGAGAGGAATGTGGAAGGGCAGTTAGTGGTAGATTTTGTTAAAAGGAAGGAAATGGCGGTGGTTATTTTAAGAAGAAGGAGGATCATAGGGTGACGTATAAGAGTGGAGGAAGTTGCACACAGGTGGACTATGTTCTATGTAGAAGATGCAACCTGAAGGAAATTGAAGACTGTAAGGTGTTGGCAGGGGACAGTGTAGCTAGACAGCAATGGATGGTGGTCTATAGGATGGTTTCGGAGGTGAAGAAGAAGAGGAGGCAAGTGAGGACTGTAAGAAGATTAAGATGGTGGAAACTGAAGGAGGAAGACTGTAGTGTGAGATTCAGGGAAGAGGTCAGACAGGGGGTTTGGTGGTGCTGAAGAGGTGCAGGATGATAAGCCAACCACTGCAGAAGTGATAAAGGAGACAGCTAGAAAGGTACTTGGTGTGACATCTGGAAATCGAAAGGAAGACAAAGAGATGTGGTGGTGGAATGAGGAAGTGCAGGAGAGCATAAGGAGAAAGAGGTTGGTGAAACAGGATTAGGATCGACAGAGTGATGAGAAAAGTAGGCAGGAGTACAAGGACATGCAGCAGCAGGTAAAGAGGGATGTGGCTACAGCCAAGGAAAAGGCATATGAGGAGCTGTATGAGAAGTTGGACACTAAGGAAGGAGAAAAGGATTTATACCAATTGGCCAGGCAGAGGGACCGAGCTGGGAAGGATGTGCTGCAATAAAGGATGGAGATGGAAATGTGTTGGCCAGTGAGGAGAGTGTGTTGAGAAGTCGGTTGGACCAGATGGCATACCAGTAGAAGCATGGAGATGTTTAGGAGAGATGGCAGTGGAGTTTTTAACCAGATTGTTTAACAAGATTCTGGAAGGTGATAGGATGCCTTGACGAATGGAGAAGGAGTGTGCTGATACTGGTTTTTAAGAATAAGGGAGATATGCAAACCTGCAGTAACTACAGGGGAATAAATTTGATCAGTCACACTATGAAGTTATGGGAAAGAGTAGTGGAAGCCAGTGGATTAATGCTGAGGAAGAGCATTACAGTTGCATTATTTGCATTGAGAATGTTGATAGAGAAGTATAGAGAAGGTCAGAATGAGTTCATTGTCTGTTTGTGGATTTTGAGAAAGCGTACGACTGGGTGCCGAGAAAGTAGTTGTGGTATTGTATGAGGAAGTCAGGTGTGGCAGAGAAGTATGTGAGGGTGGTGCAGGACATGTATGAGGACAGTGTGACAGCAGTGAAGTGTGCAGTAGAAACAACAGACTGGTTCAAGGTGCAGGTTGGACTGCATCAAGGATTGGCTCTGAGCCTTTTCCTGTTTGCAGTGGTGATGGACAGGTTGACGGACGATGTCAGACAGGAGTCTCCATGGACTATGATGTTTGCAGATGATTTTGTTATTTGTGGTGAGAGTAGGGAGCAGGTTGAGAAGAGCCTGTAGGGCTGGACGTATGCGCTGGAGAGAAGGGGAATGAAAGTCTGTAGGAGTAAGACAGAGTACATGTGTGTTTATGAGAGGGAAGGCAGCAGAGTGGTGTGGTTGCAGGGAGAAGAGGTGGAGGAGTTCAGGTACCTGGGGTCAACAGTGCAAAGTAATACAGAGTGTGTTAGAGAAGTGACGAAAAGAGTGCAGGCAGGGTGGAGTGGGTGGGGAAGAGTGGCAGGAGTGATTTGTGATAGAAGGGTATCTGCACGAGTGAACGGGAAAGTTTATAGGACTGTGGTGAGACCTGCTATGTTGTATGGTTTAGAGACAGTGGCATTGACTAAAAGACAGGTGGTGGAGCTAGAGGTATCAGAGCTGAAGATGTCGAGATTTTCAATAAGAGTGACAACGATGGACAGAATTAGAAACGAGTTTATTAGAGGGAACTTGCAGGTAGGACGTTTTGGAGACAAGGTAAGGAAGGCAAGGGAGACTTGTGCAGAGGAGGTAAATGGGGAATATTGCTAGGAGAATGCTGAGGATGTAGCCGATAGGAGGAGGTTTATAGATGTGGTGAGGGAAGACACGCAGGTAGGTTTGAAAGAGACAGATGTAGGATGTAGATGTAGGGGGTGTATGGAGACGGATAATCGCTGTGGCGACCCCTAATGGGAGCAGCCGAAAGAAGAAAAAGATGTATTATTATTATTAGTAGTAGTAGTAGTAGTAGTGGTGGTGCTTGAAAGTAGTTACTGTTACAATCTTGCATGCTTATTATTATTATTATTATTATTATTATTATTATTATTATTGTTTATTATTATTATTATTATTTATTTTTTTATTTTTTTATTTTATTTATTTATTTATTTTTTGACATTTCAAAACACTCAGTAAAGTGGCAAAAGGTTGTTGTTGGGTAATAGATTGATGTCACATGCATGTTAATCAATTAACTAACAGGAACGCTAAATTTGTGGCAACCCGGCCAAGCATAATTTCAAATTGTTTAACAAAGAGTCACTTTCTGGTTATCATATTTATACTGCATGACATCACATGACATCATGTGGTTTTAAGCACAATGGGGTGAGTTGATTGCTGTAGAATATTGTGACTTAAAATTACATCATGTGATGTTGTCAGGGTGCGAGCGAAACAGAAGGCGGAAGCCGGAGTACAGCTCGCTCGAGTTTTAATGACAAGTGTGAGGGAGAGAGATACACACAAGCACACACACACACACACACACACGCGCACGCGCACACACACACACGCGCACACACACACGCGCACACACACACACACACGGGAGTCCTTCGGTGGAGAGAGTCCGAGGTGCGCTTTGGGAGAAGCGTAGCTGACCCGAGATGCGTGGGGAGGAGAAGCGCAGCCGGTACGGGATTGTGGAGTCCGAATGGAACGGATAAAAGGAGTCCTGTGTGAAAACCTGAACACAAAAACATAGACCGCACGCAAAGTCCAACACATATAATAACGAACGGGGAGTGAGTGTGAATGAGGGGTTTATGTAGGAGCCGGGTGGAGTGATGATGAGTCCCAGGTGTGCATAGTTAAGCCTGGGGCTCCAGAAAGAGCGGAGGCATGAGAGACAACGAGCCCCAGGTGTGCGTGGTTAATCCTGGAGCTCTAGGGAGAGCGGAGGCATGAGAGCCACAAAAGGGGCGTGGCAGGTGGATCCCTGACAGATGTCATTGGATCAGACCCCTTTTCATTATTCCCAAATAATAAAGAACATAGATATGTGACATAACAATACAGTCGACACATGAAGGAGACTTTCTCTGCTCATTTTGCAGCCTTTTCGCTATGCCTAGTACCACTCACATTTTCTTCAGAATATACCTATTATTATACTTATTATTATATAAGTGTTATACTTATTATTAATGTCAGAGACACTGAGTCTCATTTATTAAATTATATGTATAGTGTTCAATTTAACATTAGACACATTAAACTAAAGTAAATATGCTAAACATTGCAAAATCTAAAAAAGTGAAAATAAAACATCCTCATCTTTTCCCGAGACCCGCAGAAACACCACGGTCACGTCACCCAAGCCTTGAAACGACTAAGGAACCATCACCTCTACCTCAACCTCCGAAAGTGTGAGTTCCACCAAACGGAGGTGCAGTTCCTGGGTTACGTGATCAGCCCGTCGGGAATTCATATAGATGAGGGGACGGTGAGGGCAGTACGGGACTGTCCCTGTCCGAGCACCACCAAGGAACTCCAACGCTTCCTGGGGTTCGCTAATTTATACCGCCGGTTCATCCAGGGCTTCTTGGTCACCGCCCCGCTCACCTCTCTGCAGAAAGGGAAGGCCAAGGCAAGGCCATTACATGGACCCCAGAGGCAGAGGAAGCCTTCAAGAAGCTGAAAGGCGGGTTTGGTTGAGCTCCAGGCAGGCAAGATGATCGGCAAGGCGAATGCCCTCTCCTGGATTTATGGTCCTGACAAACCTACGGACCCCGAACCCATCATCCCTCCCAAGCTTATACTGTGTGTCTGGGAGTTGGAGGAGGAGATCCGAGCCACGGCCCAGGATGAACCTTCCCCAGCAAGGTGCCCAGAGGGGAGGACATTCGTCCCGTAGTCATGCCGGCAGGCCTTGCTCAAATCCATCCATGAAAGCCCCCGTTCCGGTCACCCGGGGAGAAGACGAACTCTCCTCCTAGCCCAAGCACGCTACTGGTGGCCTGGAATAAGCGGGGAGATCGCTCGGTTCATCCAAGGCTGCCCGGTCTGCGCCATGTCGAAGAGACCCCACAACACCTACCCGCAGGGAGCTGGTCTCCCTGCCGATCCCGCAGCGGCCGTGGTCACACCTGGGGATTGACTTTGTCACCAATCTGCCTCGATCGGTCCGTCCCACGTGCATCCTTGTAGTAGTGGACCATTTCTCCAAGGCCTATTAGCTGGTTCTCCGAGGCTTTGTTCCCCCATGTTTTCCGGAACTTCGGCCTCCCTGAGGAAATAGTTTTGGACCGGGGATCCCAGTTTACATCCCACGTGTAGAGGGCGTTCTTCCGGCTGCTTGGGGTGACCTTCAGTCTGTCCTTGGGATACACCCTCAGTCTAACGGACAGACAGAACGCAAAATTTAGGAGCTGGGACGCTACCTGCGGTCATACTGCCACCAGAACCAAACAGATTAGAACTGCTTTCTCCCCTGGGCTGAGTATGTGCAGAACTGCTTGCGCCAGGACACCACCGGCCTGACCCCATTCCAGTGCATGCTGTGCTTCCAACCACCCTTGTTTCCCTGGTCGGGTGAACCGTCCCACGTTCCCGCGGTAGATTACTGGTTCCGGGAGAGCGTGCGGGTGTGGGAATCAGCACACACGCAACTCCGACGTGCCCTCAGAACCACTCAGAGGTTTGCGGACTCTCGGAGGTCGGAGGCCCCCTCCTACCACCCGGGGGATCGGGTCTGGTTGTCCACCCGAGACCTGAGACTCCGGCTTCCCTGTAAGAAACTCAGCCCTCGTTTCATTGGGCCGTTCCGGATCATCCGACAGGTCAATGATGTGGCCTATCGGCTCGACCTGCCCCCAGGTACCGCATCCAACTTACCTTCCACGTGTCTGTCCTGAAACCCCCTTCCACCGAGCACCCCAAAGCTGCCAAACTCCAGGCCGACAATATGGTGGATGCACCAAAAATGTTGGATGTTTACGAGAAAAAAGTAGGAATTGTGAGAAAAAAGTAAATTTCATGTGGCAGAAACGGCCTTCCATAGGATTCAGGTCAAAGAAAACGACAGAAAGTTTTTTCAAAGTTTGGGATCACAAAGAAACACAGTACAGTGTACGTATTTACTTTTTATCTCTTTTTTTTTTAAAGAGTAATCTGATTTATTTTTATATTTTTACTTATGATTTCTTTATTTATATATTTGTATTTGCATTTTGATGTAATATGATACATTCTCAATATACACTAAATGGGTTTAGTTTTCACAGATATTGTATTCAATTTGAGCAATAAAATGAAAATTTTTCAAGAAAGTCGAAAATGACTTGTTAGTTTTAAGAGACCCATCTTATTTCCTCTTGTATATTTAGTATTGCTCTTTAATTTAAAAAAGTACTTCTTTTATACCAGTAACAGATTACTCGATTAATAGATGAAATAATCGGTAGAATACTTGTTTACTAAAATAATCAATAGCTACAGCCTTATAAGCAATTAACATAATCTGTTAAATACAAGTGTAATAACTCTTCAAATTATGATTTGAAGCCAATGCATCGAGATTACACAAATTACACTTCCAATATGTATATTTACATACACTCATAAGCATGAGCAAGTTATAAGTTTTATTTAAAAAAAATATTTTTAAATAAAAGGATTATCATAAATGTTATTTATCATAATAACATTTCTTTGTGTAAATGAGAAATGACTATTGAGACCTAATGACTGATTTGTCCCTAGTTTACTCAAGCAAATATGATACTAAAGTGTTCATCAAACTTTACTCACAGGGCATCTGGTTGTTACGAGTTATGAACTCAAGAAAAGTAGCTGACTAACTGTACAAATTTGGTTGTGCTATGTACACGTTTTCATTGTTTAAAAAAAAAATAAAGCAAACAAATAATTAAAAGAAAATTTATCACAGTACACCCTATTTCTGATGCACACATACATCAATACAAATACGAACACAGTTTGCACTCACCATTTGCAGTGTAGGGCAGTCGGCACATCTCATGCAGGCGTGTGTCTGATTTACTCATGGATTTTATCTTGGACTGTTGAAGAACACCCTGAAACACAAACATCTTCAATGTGTGCATGTACATGCTTTGACATGTGTCTGTTATCAACATAAATCAACAACTCACCCTGTCCCTCTTTTGGCGCTCCATACTGGAATGATTGTGTTTACTTTTGGTTTTCCTGCAAGAGCAAATTACATAGTTAACGGTAGAGAAAGAAAAGTAGAGTGTAACATGCTCATTATAGCTGGAAACATTTGCTTCTTTTCTTTTCTTCCATTTATCTCTACATCTTTCTTATATGCACACGTCCCTCCTGACATCAATCAAAGCCTCTGCCATTCTCTAATATGGATTTACACCACACATTGATCTTTTGTACTGCCTTTTGTTATCTCATTCTCATTACATTTTGGCTTCTTCACCTTTATTTTGTGTGTATTTGATGATGCTTGCATGTGAACATTAAAAGACTGTATATAGCTAATCTTAATCATAGTAAATTTATTATATTGCCTAATGCATAAAATATACAACCATATTAAATACTTCAATGGATAAGAATTTTTGTTGACAATATAACATAAAAAGGCTATTAAGCAAAAAAGAAAAAAAGAGATGTTCTGTTGGGAGTGAACCTTACAATCATATGTTACATGTCATCTAAGATATCTCACAAGTAATTAAATTGTAAGCATTAGCTATCTAAGTCTATCAGCCCTGATGCGCAGACCTTGAATTCAGCCTGCAGCCCAGTGCATGCAGTATAAAGAAACTTTTTCTTTCTGCTAGAACTTACATTTTAAGATTAATAATAATAATACTTTTCTAACTAACCTGTTAGGTGGCAAGTTTGTTCTGTAGTATACATTCTGTTTATGATGCATGTTTATATTCCCTTTAATGATCACAGATTCAGCTTGATCAGGTAACAAGTGTGTGGCAGCGGTTCACGAGTGGAGGGGGAGCCAGACTGAACGAGCGGTAAGACTACACTTAGCTCAGGCTGGACGGTTCACTGGCCCGTGTCAGGCATTGTGTATATGTGGCAGCGTTGCACGAGTGGAGGGCGGAGCTGGGCGAAAAGACTACAATTGTAACTGATGAGACTAATCAGTGCTCTCTGTTCCAGTCCGGCAATGCCAATAAAGAGGAGAGACACCAGCTTCTGCGGGAGAGAGCCACCATGCAGAGCAGAGCGGAAGGGTCGCCAAATGGTGACTCAGTGTGGGTGGATGCTGAGAGAAAGGCATGCCGGTCTGCAAAGGAGCTCAGGCGGGTGCTAAAGAGTGAAATCGTGCCAATAGCCGAGTAAGACGGGCGGACGCCGAAGAAAGACAGACCGATCTGCAAGTGGGTTAAGGCGAACGCTGAGGAAACGTGTCCGAAACTGTGAGAGTGTGGGTGAGCCCTGGTTAGGTTAGGTTAGGTTAGGTTAGGTCAACTTTATTATCCCCGAGGGGCAATTTGTTTCACAGCCAGCAGAATCCATACAATCCCAAACACACAACAACAAACAGTACAGAGAGAGAAAAAAAAAAATAAGTATTTAAAAACCCAATAGCAACTGGTACAAAAGAATTTCTAAATCTATTTGTCCTGCAAAGCGGTAAAGAATATCTACGTGAAGAAGGTAACAACGTAAAAAGATTCTACAAAGGATGGCTGGAGTCTCTTAACATTAACTCAGCCTTCCTCAGAGTCCTTGCTTTATGCAAACTGTTTAAATCAATCAGGTTGGTGCCGACAATCTTACCACACACTTTAACAATACCCCGAAGTCTATTTCTATTTTTCAGATTAAGCGATCCATACCAACACACAAATGTAAAAGTAATAACTGACTCAATAAAACAAGAATAAAACATTTTCATAAAAGTGCTATCCATGTTAAAACCACAGAGTTTACGTAAAAAATACATACGCTGGTGGGCTTTTTTACAAACAGCATCCACATGAGCCCCAAAAGTCAAATTTTCATCTATTATAGTACCAAGATATTTAAAATGATGTACAATCTCAACAGCATGATCATTAATAACCACAGGAGAGATGGCTGTACGATTCTTCCTAAAATCTACAATCATCTCTTTAGTTTTTAAATACATTAATGTCCAAAAAAGACAGTTTACACCAATCAATAAAATCTACCAATACAGAACCGTGAACAGAATCATCATTATTAAGGAGGGAAACGATCACTGAATCATCAGCAAACTTAATGATATGGCGCCTCTCAAGTTGCGTACGACACTCATTAGTATAAAGCACAAATAAAAGAGGTGAAAGAACACACCCTTGACGGTGACCCAGTAGAGGAAAAAAGTACATCAGACAAAACACTGTTCACCTTCACACGCTGAGACCTATTGGTTAAGAAATCCATCAGCCAACTTATCAATCCAAAATCAATATTATGAACACTCTTTAACCTTTCTGCTAGGATATGAGGTTGGATACAATTAAAGGCTGATGAAAAATCAATAAAAACCAAACGTACAAAAGTTTTTGCGCCCTCAAGGTGTGCCAAAATCATGTTTAATAGAGCACATATCGCATCATCAACACCCCTGCCTGACCTATAGGCAAACTGAAGCGGATCTAGATTTGCCTGTACCATGGTCAAAAGTCCTTCACAATCCTCTCAAATGTTTTCATTATCAGAGAAGTAAGTGCTACTGGCCTGTACTCATTTAAAGATTTTGGTGCATTATTCTTAGGAACAGGTACGATAATAGACTCTTTCCAAAGACAGGGAACCTTATGGAGACTCAATGACATTTTAAAAATAAAACAAAAAATATCTGCAAGTTGTTCCGCACAATTTCTAAGAATACAGCCCCCAATACCATCCGGGCCAGGACTTTTCCTCTCTCTTACACCTCGAAAAAGTTTTAAAACCATATCCTTGTCAACATTAACCCTATTCTGTTCCGGAGCAGCATTATTAAACACTACCAATTCTTTTTTAACTTGTTTTTTAATACCTTATACTGAGTCACATCACCTTGATTAAAACAAATATTTATCTGAATAATAGTATTTTTTACGATTTAGTGACCCATGGTTTATTATTCTGGTAAATGGCTATTTCTTTCCTGGGAATAACAAGATCTTCACAAAACGTAATATAAGCTGTAAATTGTAAGTTCATCTAAATCTGCACAAGCATCAGTAAACACATCCCAATCTGTGCAGCTAAAACAGTCCTGGATACAATTTATAGATTCAGCTGACCACACCGGAACTAAACGACGTTCCGGCTTAGTTTTCTTCAGGACCGATTTGTATAGTGGAACCAAGTGCACAACATTATGATCAGATGAACCCAAGGAAGCTCTACAAAGCGATTTGTATGCTCCCTTAACAGATCCGTAACAATGATCCAAACATTTCATATAGCGTGTAAAACAGGTTACATACTGATAAAAACCACACAGGGACTTCTCCATAGTGATTAAAATCACCCATAATAAAATTAGGTGCGTCCGGCGAGATCCCTTGAAGCCTTTGCACAGTTTTAACAATAATTCGGGTTGCAGAGTCAGCGTTAGCTCTCGGGTGAATGTACACGAGCGTGATAAATATCTGGGGGAACTCCCTTGGTAAGTAATAGGGTCGAAGGGAAACAGATAAGAGTTCAATGTCGGGAGTGCATAGTGTCTCCCTAACGACCACTGTATTACACTAACTTTTGTTAACATAAAGGCATAATCCTCCACCAAGTGATTTACCCGTCACAGTTGGATCTCTGTCCAAACGATAGGGTTCCCCAAATCCATCAATTTCCAAGTCGGAATAAGAGTCTTGTTCCTTGAGCCATGTTTTCGTGAAAGCAAGAAGACATGCTTCTCTAAACTCCTTCAGGAATTTTACATTTGCCCGAAGCTCATCCAGTTTATTTCGGATTACTGAACGTTAGCCAGCATAACTGTAGGGAGAGGAATACGACGATGGCCTTGTCTCTTCAATCTCTGACGCATACCGCCGCAACTCCCCCTCTTCCTCACCCCTTTCGGCTTGGATACACACTCTCCGTTTGCCGCGGTAAAATCCGACTGAACAACCTCTGCTGGAAACGCTGCCAGGGGATACACACTTCCCTCTCCAGAGTTACGTAGTAGGAGAAGAAACTCGCGGCTGTACTGCAGAGATACACGGGGCTCGCAAAAAATACTCAAAAAGTGCAAAAAAAGGAAAAAAAAAAAAGAAAAAACTTGTCATATTAAAATAATTCATTGTTTCCAAACAATAAAAAATTCTAATAGATAAAAAAAAAAGCACGAAACAAACAATAAACAAGCACAAAACCGCAAACAAACAACAATAAACCACACTGCACTGCACGCTTCCCAAACTGCTGCTGCGTGTCGCCATGCACAGCGCCAACCTGGCATGAGTACAGGAAGGCAAAGCCCCGGGCGGAAATAAAAGTGAATTAAAAACGCTCTACTTGGTTAGCTATTGCCTGTCTCTCTCTCGTCCAGTGCAGAACCAGTGAGTTTGTTAAAAACAGTATGAGCTAGATTTCTCTCTCTCTCTCTCTCGCTCTCTCTCTCTCTCTCTCAGGTGAAATATGCTACTAAGATAGCAGTGATCTGGACCTCTTCTGCTCTCTCTACATGCCTGATACATCCTGATGCCCTACTTTTAAATGGTTCTCAGCCCAAAAAAACACTTGCGATTTCCATGGATAGTACAACTTGGATTGGAATGGACACAAACAAAATTGCACTCAAGTCTTCATTAGTTAACAGGTGATGTGAACAACCTCAACGAAGGTGAACTATAATGAATGTATATGTCATGTAACTCAGATGAGGATGAGTTCCCATTTGAGGTTTCTTGACAGGGTTCAGACTACTATTGTATATCATTAGGGATTCATTTTAAGGGACTTTCAAGGATCTATTTTAAGGATACATTTATACATTTAATTGAGAATGCTGAATAATAATAAAAAAACTCCTGTGAGAGATTTTTGTCCTTACTTTTGGTACCCCAACAAGGTCACATTTATGAACATGCCCTCACAACTGTGAGATTGAAATATGGAATATTTCTCTCAGGTACCTTGCAAAAGCATTTTCTGCCAGGGAGGGCAAAAAACAACCCAGAGAGGCAGATTTCTAAAAATCACTTCCAACACATGACTCCCCATCCGATAAATCCGAGTTTTACTATGCACACATAATCTCTCACTTATGATATGACCATATTTTAATGTTAAGGCTTAGTCTCTCCACCATGATGCCAAAATGAAGGACATGAAGGAAGAATCTGATGGCACCAAGAAAGCCGTCGTACTAGGTGAGATCCTCAAACCCTTCACTCTCCTTTACCAAACCCAGCAACAACAGCTCCTTCACATCTCCAGCTGTGTCCCCTGCACCTGTCTTACAAGTGAGGTTTATAAAGATGGTGTCTGGAAAAGGAATGACATCAAAGTCTCCTCTCATTGTTATTGAGTGAAGTTCAGCCAGCTGGTACACAGTAGCTGCCACAAAGGCAGAACTTTTTGGGTCAGTAAGACGTGATGGGGGAGGGGGGTTCTCCACCGTTTTTTTTTCTTGAATGAGCAGTCTTTCACTATTGTTGACAGTTTGATATATTAATGCATGTATAGAAAGCCATAATTTTGTGGTTATTTCAATATATTCCCCATCTCTGTGTGATAAAAATATAATTTTTCCTGCCCTCCCTAAAACTTCATTGCAAATTCAGGATTGTTTTCTTATTATTAATGGTAATATGAATGCGGTAGTGGACATACAAGTATCTCACAAAAGTAAGTACACCTCCCACATTTCAGCAACCATTTTAGTATCTTCTAAAGAGACAATACTAAAGAAATGAAACTTATATTTTTCAGAGTAATCAATGTGCAGCTTGTATAGCAGTACAGATTTTCTGTCCTCTGAAAATAACTCAACATACAGCCATTATTGTCAAAATAGCTGCCACATGTCCTATTTATCATGTTCATCTTATTGTCTGCTTGACAGGACCATACAAATTTGTATTTGAGCAGTTAAAATGTGGTGCTTTGAATACAATTCTCTCATACTGACCACTGGATGTTCAACATGGCACTTCAAGGCAAAGAACTCTCTGAAGATTTGAGAATTAGAATTGTTGCTCTCCACATAGATGGGTGAGGCTATCAAAAGATAGGTAACACCCTGAAAGTGAGTTACAGTACAGTGGCCGGGGTCATACAGAGGTTTTCCAAGAAGAGTTCCACTCAGAACAGGCCTCGCAAGTGTCAATCAAAGAAGTTGAGTCCTTGTGCTGTGTTTCAGGTGCAGAAGCTGGCTTCAAAAAACAGACACATAAGTACTGCCAGCATTGCTTTAGAGGTTGCAAAGGTGGAAGGTTTGCTTGTCAGTGCTCACACCACACGCTGCACACTGCAACAAGTCGGTTTGCATGGCCGTCGTTCCAGAAGGAAGCCTCTTCTGAAGCTGGCTCACCATAAAGCCCGCAAAAGGTTTGAAGACAACCTGTTAAAGATCATGAATTACTGGAATCATGTTCTGTGCTCTGATGAGACCAAAATAAACTTGTGTGACAACGCCCTTGTGAGGAGTACCAGGAAAATTGTGTCTTGCCTACAGTCAAGCATAGTGGTGGTAGCATCATGGTCTGAGGCTGCATGCATGCTGCTGGTACTTGAGAACTGCGAATCAATGAGGGAAACATGGATTCCAACATGCACTGTGACATTCTGAAGCAGAACATGATGCCCTCCCTTCAGAAACTGGGCTGAACGGCAGTTTTCCAACTTGAAGACGACCCCAAACACACCGCCAAAATGACAACTGCCTTGGTGAAGGTGATGGAGTAGCCAAGTATGTCTCCAGACCTGAACTCTACTGAGGACCTGTGGGGCAATTATTTCATAATCATAGTCTCCTTACAAAACAAAAAGCTTTTTGTTTTCTCAGAATTGAGAGATATACCGTATTTTCCGGACTATAAGCCACTTTGCACTGTTGACCCCAGGTACCTAAACTCCCCCACCTTCTCCACCTCTTCTCCCTACCACTCCCTACCACTCCACTGCCCGCCCTCTTATTCACACACATGTACTCTGTCTCACTCCTACTGACTTTCATTCCCCTTCTCTCCAGGCTCATCTCAACCTGCTTCCTACTCTCACCACAAATAACAATATCAACCACAAACATCATAGTCCATGGAGACTCCTGTCTGACTTTTCCTGTCAACCTGTCCATCACCACTGCAAACAGGAAAGGGCTCAGAGCCGATCCTTGATGCAGTCCAACCTCCACCTTGAACCAGGCTGTCGTTCCTACTGCACACTTCACTGCTTTCACACTGTCCTCATACATGTCCTGCACCACCCTCACATACTTCTCTGACACACCTGACTTCCTCATACAATACCACAACTCCTCTCTCGGCACCCAGTCGTACGCTTTCTATAATGAAAGCATAAGGGGTACAGTACCTTAATTATACTTGTTTTTAGAAGATTATTATAAACAGTTATCAACTTTGACATCAGGTTCAGAGATATACATGGTATGGGTAGAGAAGAAAGCAATGACAAAATTAAGATTCAGTATTTGCCATTCTTAAACTAGTTTTAAAAAACCCTAACCATCATTCATTAAAGTTAATAAAAAAAAAATGGTTCATAAGCTGTATCTCAAGTTTTCCTCATCTTCTAATTGTGATTTCTGCTCAGGAGATTCAAAAGGCACCCGCAAACAGATGTTTTGGGACTGCCCTAAAGTTAACTATTTGTGGAGACAAGAATATTCTACCCAGAAGGAAATTCTGAGTAATGATATACTCTGCTATCTTAAGCTTCTTCTTCTAAATGATGACTCATCTTTCATGTTTTCTTTGTATGAGTAATCATGGGTGAGTGGAATGGCACTAAAAAGAAAAGGAGTTCAATGTGTTGCATTTTATATTGATGTATTTCTGCATAATGGCATCTGTAACTTGTAATGAAAATTTTATCAAAATTTGATGAAGAATGTTCTGTACAAAGATGTATTTGTAAATATTGGGCATCACTATACACTAAAATATTTTTACATTTGAATGTTTATTTAAAAATTTATTTTTATTTAATTCCATGGATTTTTCAGGTCATCATAAATATTGGAATATGTGGCCGACAGGTGTTTCTCATTGTCTGGGTGTACCCGGTCAGCTTGATTCAACATATATTTTTGAATGTCTATTTTCGGTTTCTCTTGTGAAGACTATGTTGTTAAATATGCTAAAATAACATGAAAACCAAAGAACTGTGCATGGGAAAAGGCCAGATCTGAATTCACAAATAAATACAAGCATGCCACTAAAAATATGGCAAGATTAACCTCTAGCAATAACAGAAAGGCCAATGTAGAACAAAAAAAACAAGCAAGGTTACTGGCCAAGCACAGTGGAGGTGGTCTGCTTTTAGAACAGGCTCATTAATCTTTAGTGATTATGTAGCTCATGTTGCAAAATGAGTTCAGAAGTCTAAAGGAACATTGTATTTTCAGGGAAATGCATTAACTTCACTAGGCAAGACAATGATCCAAAAGATACAACTAATACAACAAAGTATTTATCAAAGCAAACAAGTGGAAGGTTTTTATCTGGCCAAGACAATAAACAGACCATAACCTAATTGAACATGCATTCGCCTCCAAAAGAGGAGACTGCAGGAAAAACCCTCCCAAGACAAGCAACAACTGAAAGAAGCTGTGGTTCAAATCTGGAAGAGCATAACATATGTTTGGTGATTTCAGTGGAATGCAGATTGTAGATTGTTGCAGTAATGGCAAGCAAGGTTCTTTCAAACAAATATTTAATGTTATTTAATTTAAAGCTTTTTGTTACTCTATATTTGCTCAACCAAACAATTAGGTGGTCTGATATAAAAGGTGGCATGTTACTTCTTCTTCTTCTTCATCTTTCGGCTGCTCCCATTAGGGGTCGCCATAGCGGATCATCCGTCTCCATACCACCCTGTCCTCTACATCTGCCTCTTTCACACCAACTACCTGCATGTCTTCCCTCACCACATCCATGAACCTCCTCCTTGGCCTTCCTCTTTTCCTCCTTCCTGGTGGCTCCATCCTCAGCATTCTTCTACCAATATAACTCATGTCCCTCCTCTGCACATGTCCAAACCATCTCAATCTCGCTTCCCTCACCTTGTCACCAAAATGTCCTACATGGGCTGTCCCTCTAATAAACTCATTTCTAATCCTGTCCATCCTCGTCACTCCCAACGAAAACGTTAACATCTTCAGCTCTGCTACCTCCAGCTCCGCCTCCTGTCTTTTACTCAATGTCACTGTCTCTAATCCATCGCAGGTCTCACCACAGTCCTATAAACTTTCCCTTTCATTCTTGCAGATACCCTACTATCACAAATCACTCCTGTCAATCTTCTCCACCCACTCCACCCTGCCTGCACACTTTTCTTCACTTCTCTAACACACTCTCCATTACTTTGCACTGTTGACCCCAGGTACCTAAAGTCCTCCACCTTCTCCACCTCTTCTCCCTGCAACCGCACCACTCCACTGCCCTCCCTCTCATTCACACACATGTACTCTGTCTTACTCCTACTGACTTTCATTCCCCTTTTCTCCAGCGCATACCTCCACCTCTCAAGGCTCTTCTCAACCTGCTCCCTACTCTCACCACAAATCACAATATCATTCGCAAACATCATAGTCCTGGGAGACTCCTGTCTGACCTCGTCCATCAACCTGTCCATCATCACTGCAAACAGGAAAGGGCTCAGGGCCGATCCTTGATGCAGTCCGACCTTCACCTTGAACCAGTCTGTCGTTCCTACTGCACACTTCACTGCTGTCATACATGTCCCGCACCACCCTCACATACTTCTCTGACACACCTGACTTCCTCATACAATACCACTCTCTCGGCACCCAGTTGTACACTTTCTCTAAATCCACAAACACACAATTAACTCATTCTGACCTTCTCTATACTTCTCTATCAACATTCTCAATGCAAATAATGCATCTGTAGTGCTCTTCCTCAGCATTAATCCATGCTGTTGCTTACAGATGATCACCTCTTCTCTCGGCCTGGATTTCACTACTCTTTCCCATAACTTCATAGTGTGACTGATCAAATTTATTCCCCTGTAGTTACCTGCAGGTCTGCATATCTCCCTTATTCTTAAAAACCAGTACCAGCACACTCCTTCTCTATTCCTCAGGCATCCTATCACCTTCCAAAATTTTGTTAAACAATCTGGTTAAAAACTCCACTGCCATCTCTCCTAAACATCTCCATGCTTCTACTGGTATGCCATCCGGTCCAACCGACTTCTCAACACACTCTCCTCACTGGCCAACACATTTCCATCTCCATCCTTTATTGCTCTAACTTTCAGCACATCCTTCCCAGCTCGGTCCCTCTGCCTGGCCAATTGGTATAAATCCTTTTCTCCTTCCTTAGTGTCCAGCTTCTCATACAGCTCCTCATATGCCTTTTCCTTGGCTTTAGCCATGTCCCTCTTTACCTGCTGCTGCATGTCCTTGTACAGTACCATCTCATACTTATATTTTGATATTAAACCCAAATGTTATCACCATTATGAAAAAAGTGTTTTGCCCATATTATGTACATGTTGGAACTATTATTTCACATGCACACAACGTTATTCCATTTTGAAGTTAACAGTTATTATATTATTATATTATAGTTATTATATATATTATTATTACAGCTATTAAAATAGTGCAAAGTACCTCTGACATAATATTATTATACTACTATAGGCTAAAGTAGTTTTACTACATGGTACTATAACTGGAATAATTCAGTGTCACACTGAACAAAGATTTATTAGTCATGTACAATTTCCACTTGTGGTACTTACTTGCGACACCCCACACACACTAGCACAAGGAGCATGGTTACAATGAAGGCTGAGGCAGCAGAGATGGCCCCCAGAACCAGCATTTTACCAAAAGGGAGGGCCAAAATATCCATGGAGTCCCAAGTCTTATGGAAAATATAAAACTTCTACACACCCCAAGCAGTATTGTGAACCTGTGAAAACAAGAATGAGGGTGAAATAAAAACATAGTCTATGAAAAAAACATGTATTGTCATGTATATATTTACACAATACAGTGATTTACTGCTTCAGCATCTTTGTTGCATAACATATTCACTATTTTAATAATAATATATATATTCTTTTCATTTACACTGCCATTTCGCCTAAATCTGAAACTCTAGACTTTTTACTGTTAATTAAGATGTGTAACTGCATCGCTGGTTAAATAAAGTACCGTATTTTTTGGACTATAAGCGGCTACTTATAAAAACGTACTTTTTTCCCACGTTTTGAACCCCGCGGCTTAAACAACAAAGCGGCTAATTTATGGATTTTTCCTGGGTTTTTCCCGGTTTCACAAGCTTCAAGCCAAAAACCTGTGCCCCATAACATTAGACCAATGAAATTGCCAAACGGGTTCAGGTGAACCAATGAAACTCTTTATATCAAATCGGGTGGATGTGGTTCCTCTGACGTTTGACCTGCCGCTCACTCGGACTGTCAACAGGAAATGCGAATCATTCATCACGCTGAAAACAACCGGGCATGAAAAAACGCACTTCACCTGTGTTCTGAGCTGCACGGCATCGGGAGGAAAGCTTCACCGATGGTGATTTTTAAACGCACAACAATGCCAAAAGATAAATTCTCGAGAGAAATTGTTGTAAAAGGAAGAAGGAAGACAATGAACAATGACTTTCTTGTTAGGCTACTGTTTAGATACAAGCCGTGTAACAGGCACTGTCTTTCGTTAAAGCCTGTGTAAAGTTCATTAGTTTCAATGTAGACAGGTGCGGCTTATTTATGTTCAAAATAAAAATATTTGTCAAATTCAGTGGGTGCGGCTTATATTTGGGTGCGCTGAATAGTCCGGAAATTACGGTACCATGTTGCCAAATCTTCTAGAACATTGTAAATGGAGCATACAACATTTATTTATGGTTCTTTGCACTGTTTAGGTGTGCACATATTTTGTGTGACAACAGAGAGGAAAAAAAGGAGGACATGCAAATGTAAAATCCAGAAAAAGCTCTTTGAATGTTTAGCTTTTTTCTCTCTCTCCGTATATCTCTCTCTCTCCCTGATACTCTCTTCATACTCAATGGAATCCAGAGACACTTTAAAAATGTTATTAATAAGAGGCTGGGAGTAGGAGAATGTCTATGCCAATTTAAACAAGGTCAATATCAGCAGACTGAGAGAAAGAGCAGGCATACAAACAAACAACATAGAAGATGTAGCCAACAGGTGCACACAATATGGATCATACACACAGAATCTTTGTGTGTGATTCACATATGCTGATTCTGTCTATATATAAAAATATATATTAAAGCACTCAATCGATTGAAATATATAATCGTGATTAATCGCACGATCTTCAAAAGTTAATTCTTGATTAATCGCAACTAACTCACACATTTTTATGTTCTAAATGTAACTTATATATGTGATAGCTTCTAGCTTCAAGTTTTTAATACTCCATATATATATATATATATATAAATATATATATATATACCATACCATACCATCTTCTCCCGCTTATCCGAGGCCGGGTCGCGGGGGCAGCAGTCTAAGCAGAGATGCCCAGACTTCCCTCTCCCTAGACACTTCTTCCAGCTCTTCCGGGGGGACACCGAGGCGTTCCCAGGCCAGCCGGGAGACATAGTCTCTCCAGCGTGTCCTAGGTCTTCCCCGGGGTCTCCTCCCAGTGGGACGCGCCCGGAACACCTTCCCAGGAAGGCGTCCAGGAGGCATCCGGAACAGATGCCCGAGCCACCTCAGCTGACCCCTCTCGATGTGGAGGAGCAGCGGCTCTACTCTGAGCTCCTCCCGAGTGACCGAGCTTCTCACCCTATCTCTAAGGGATCGCCCAGCCACCCTGCGGAGAAAGCTCATTTCGGCCGCCTGTATCCGGGATCTTGTCCTTTCGGTCATGACCCAGAGCTCATGACCATAGGTGAGAGTAGGAACGTAGATTGACCGGTAAATCGAGAGTTTCGCCTTGCGGCTCAGCTCTTTCTTTACCACGACAGACCGGTACATCGACCGCATTACTGCAGAAGATGCACCGATCCGTCTGTCAATCTCCCGTTCCACCCTTCCCTCACTCGTGAACAAAACCCCAAGATACTTAAACTCCTCCACTTGCGGCAGGAACTCTCCACCAACCTGAAGTGGGCAAGCCACCCTTTTCCGACTGAGGACCATGGCCTCGGATTTGGAGGTGCTGATTCTCATCCCAGCCGCTTCACACTCGGCTGCAAACCGTCCCAGTGCGTGCTGAAGGTCCTGGTCTGATGAAGCCAACTCGACAACATCATCTGCAAAGAGCAGAGACGAAATCGTGTTGTCAC
Source organism: Silurus glanis (assembly GCA_014706435.1). Lineage (NCBI taxonomy): Eukaryota > Metazoa > Chordata > Actinopteri > Siluriformes > Siluridae > Silurus > Silurus glanis. The sequence continues at coordinate 80,803 of JAAIIK010000010.1, forward strand.
CAAACCGGACACCCTCCGGCCCCTGGCTGCGCCTAGAAATTCTGTCCATAAAAATTATGAACAGAACCGGTGACAAAGGGCAGCCCTGCCGGAGTCCAACATGCACCGGGAACAAGTCTGACTTACTGCCGGCAATGCGAACCAAGCTCCTGCTTCGGTCGTACAGGGACCGGACAGCCCTTAGTAAAGGGCCCCGGACCCCATACTCCGGGAGCACCCTCCACAGGCCGCTGCGAGGGACACAGTCGAATGCCTTTTCCAAATCCACAAAACACATGTGGACTGGTTGGGCAAACTCCCATGAACCCTCCAGCACCCTGTAGAGGGTATAGAGCTGGTCCAGTGTTCCACGGCCTGGACGAAAACCACACTGTTCCTCCTGAATCTGAGGTTCTACTATCGGCCGTATTCTCCTCTCCAGTACCCTGGCATAGACTTTCCCAGGTAGGCTGAGAAGTGTGATCCCCCTATAGTTGGAACACACCCTCCGGTCCCCCTTCTTAAAAAGAGGGACCACCACCCCGGTCTGCCATTCCAGAGGCACTGTCCCCGACCGCCACGCGATGCTGCAGAGGCGTGTCAGCCAAGACAGCCCCACAACATCCAGAGACTTGAGGTACTCAGGGCGGATCTCATCCACCCCCGGTGCCTTGCCACCGAGGAGTTTCTTTACTACCTCGGTGACTTCAGCTTGGGTGATGGACGAGTCCACCTCTGAGCCCTCAGCCTCTGCTTCCTCAATGGAAGACGTGACGGCGGGATTGAGGAGATCCTCGAAGTATTCTTTCCACTGTCCAACGACATCCCCAGTTGAGGTCAACAGCTCCCCACCTCCACTGTAAACAGCATTGGTAGGGCACTGCTTCCCTCTCCTGAGGCGCCGGACGGTTTGCCAGAATCTCTTCGAGGCCAGCCGATAGTCCTTCTCCATGGCCTCACCGAACTCCTCCCAGGCCCGAGTTTTTGCCTCCACAACCACCCGGGCTGCAGTTCGCTTGGCCTGCCGGTACCTGTCAGCTGCCTCAGGAGTCCCACAAGCCAACCAGGCCCGATAGGACTCCTTCTTCAGTTTGACAGCATCCCTTACTTCCGGTTTCCACCACCGGGTTCGGGGATTGCCGCCTCGACAGGCACCGGAGACCTTACGGCCACAGCTCCGAGCGGCCGCTTCGACAATGGAGGTGGAGAACATGGTCCACTCGGACTCAATATCTCCGGCCTCCCTCGGGATCCGGTCAAAGCTCCGCCGGAGGTGGGAGTTGAAGATCTCTCTGACAGGAGACTCGGCCAAACGTTCCCAGCAGACCCTCACAGTACGCTTGGGTCCGCCGAGTCTGTCCAGCTTCCTCCCCCGCCATCGGATCCAACTCACCACCAGGTGGTGATCAGTTGACAGCTCCGCCCCTCTCTTTACCCGAGTGTCCAAGACATACGGCCGCAGGTCAGATGAAACGACCACAAAGTCGATCATCGACCTACGGCCTAGGGTGTCCTGGTGCCACGTGCACTGATGGACACCCTTATGCTTGAACATGGTGTTCGTTATGGACAAACTGTAACTAGCACAGAAGTCCAATAACTGAACACCGCTCGGGTTCAGATCAGGGGGGCCGTTCCTCCCAATCACGCCCCTCCAGGTATCACTGTCGCTGCCCACGTGGGCATTGAAGTCTCCCAGTAGAACGACGGATTCCCCAGTCGGAGCACTGTCCAGCACCCCTCCCAGAGACCCCAAGAAGGCCGGGTACTCTACACTGCCGTTTGGCCCGTAGGCACACACGACAGTGAGAGACCTATCCCCGACCCGTAGGCGCAGGGAAACGACCCTCTCATTCACCGGGGTAAACTCCAACACATGGCGGCTGAGCTGGGGGGCTATAAGCAAACCCACACCAGCCCGCCGCCTTTCACCATGGGCAACTCCAGAGTGGTGAAGAGTCCATCCTCTCTCGAGGAGTGTGGTTCCAGAGCCCAAGCCGTGCGTAGAGGTGATCCCGACTATCTCTAGTCGGAACCTCTCAACCTCACGCACAATCTCAGGCTCCTTCCCCGCCAGCGAGGTGACATTCCACGTCCCTAGGGCTAGCTTCCGTGTCCAGGGATCGGGTTGTCGAGGCCCCCGCCTTCGACTGCTGCCCGATCCTCTCAGCACCGACCCCTTACGGTCCCTCCTGCAGGTGGTGAGCCCACTGGAAGGCGGCCCCACGTCGCTCCTTCGGGCTGAGCCCGGCCGGACCCCATGGGGGAAGGCCCGGCCACCAGGCGCTCGCATACGAGCCCCAACCCCGGGCCTGGCTCCAGGGTGGGGCCCCGGCTGCGCCATACCGGGCGACGTCACGGTCCTTGATCTGTTTTTTCTCATAAGGGTTTTTTGAACCGCTCTTAGTCTGACCCGTCGCCTAGGACCTGTTTGCCTTGGGAGACCCTACCAGGGGCATATAGCCCCGGACAACATAGCTCCTAGGGTCATTCGGGTACTCAAACCCCTCCACCACGTTAAGGTGGCAGTTCAAGGAGGGGATATATATATATATATATATATATATATATATACACACACACATCACATAGTACAGCGGGGAAAATAAGTATCTGACACATCAGCATTTTTATCAGTAAGGGGATTTCTAAGATGTTCTAAGACAAAATTTCCACCAGATGTAGCCATCAAGCCAAATATTGAATTCATTCAAAGAAATCAGAACATTTAAGTATACAAGTTGAGTCATAATAAATAAAGTGAAATGACACAGGGAATAAGTATTGAACACACTTTATTTAATACTTTGTAGAAAAGCCTTTGTTGATGATTACAGCTTCTAGACACCTCTTGTATGGGGAGACCAGTCGTCTGCATTGCTCAGGAGTGATTCTGGCCCATTCTTTCACACAAATGGTCTTTAAATCTTGAAGGTTCCTCGGGCCTCTTTTATGAACTTTGATCTTCAGTTCTCTCCATGGATTTTCTATGGGATTTAGGTCAGGTGATTGACTGGGCCATTCAAGCAACTTGATTTTCTTTTTTTGAAACCACTTCATTGTTTTTCTCAGCCTTGTGTTTGGGATCATTGTCTTGCTGAAATGTCCACCCTCTTTTCATTTTCAGCTTTCTGGTAGATGGCAGCAGATTTTTATCCAGAATGTCCCGGTACATTTCTCCATTCATCCTGCCTTCAATAATATGAAGTCTGCCAGTACCCCTTGCTGAAAAGCAGCCCCAAACCATGATGCTTCCACCCCCAAACTTAACTGTTGGTATGGTGTTCTTGGGGTGGTGGGCATTGCCATTTCTTCTCCAAACATGGTGTGTAGAATGACTGCCAAAAAGTTAAATTTTGCTTTCATCTGACCATACTATAGTCTCCCAATAATCCACAGGCTTCTCCAAATGCTCTTTCGCAAACTTTAACCGAGCCTCAACATGCTTTTTGTTCAGCAATGGAGTCTTGCGTGGTGAGCGTGCATGGATGCCATGGCGGTTCAGTGCATTGCTTATAGTTTTCTTTGAAACAACAGTACCTGCTGATGCAAGGTCTTCCTGAAGTTCTACCCGAGTGGTTCTTGGCTCTTGGCGAACTCTCCTGATTATTCTTTGGACTCCTCGGACAGGGATCTTACGTTGAGCACCTGATCGTGGCCGGTTTATGGTGAACTGATGCTCTTTCCATTTCCGGATAATGGCCCCCACAGTGCTCACAGGAACATTCAGCATTCTGGAAATGCGCCTATAACCATTCCCATCAAAATGCTTTTCAAGATAAGATTACGAAGATCTTGAGAGAGTTCTTTGCTTTTACCCATCATGGAGTTTTTCCTGTGTGCCTCCTGGGTAATGAGAAGCCTCTATAGGCCATCAATTAGGACTAAAGCAGCTGATATCAATTAGTACTGATAGGGGGCAGGGTTTCTCTCTCAATTCTGACAGATTTCAGGTGATCTCCTGGCTTTCTATGCCAATTTTGCACCTTGTTATCTTCATGTGTTCAATACTTATTCTCTGTGTCATTTCACTTTATTTATTATGACTCAACTTGTATAGTTAAATGTTCTGATTTCTTTGTATGAATTCAATATTTGGCTTGATGGCTACATCTGGTGGAAATTTTGTGTCAATAGCCCACTTAGAAATCCCCTTACTGCTAAAAATGCTGATGTGTCAAATACTTATTTTCCCCGCTGTATGTAGAGTATATATTTATTTATTTTATATCAAGCAAGACTCACCATAAATACAGTGAAGGAAAGACGGATATAGGAGGTAGATGGCCTCAAGTGCTTAGAAGGTTGCAGATAGAGAATCTTCCTTCACCAGTAACTAGTTGTTCTTGATCACTGCATTGGAGTACAAATAGAAAAAACTACTTGAATATAGTAGCAAGTGGTGATTACAGAATACTCCCTTTACTCTCTGTAGTTCTGAAGTGTGAGCTAATTTGTGCTTAATAGAACCCATAATGGGTTCTATTAAAAGAACCCATAATGTTCTCTCTACAATTTAAGTCTAATTCGATTAACACAGATTCTTCTTCTTCTTCTTCTTCTTCTTCTTCTTCTTCTTTCGGCTGCTCCCATTAGGGGTCGCCATAGCAGATCATCCGTCTCCATACCACCCTGTCCTCTACATCTGCCTCTTTCACACCAACTACCTGCATGTCTTCCCTCACCACATCCATATACCTCCTCCTTGGCCTTCCTCTTTTCCTCCTTCCTGGTGGCTCCATCCTCAGCATTCTTCTACCAATATAACTCATGTCCCTCCTCTGCACATGTCCAAACCATCTCAATCTCGCCTCCCTCACCTTGTCACCAAAACGTCCTACATGGGCTGTCCCTCTAATAAACTCATTTCTAATCCTGTCCATCCTCGTCACTCCCAACGAAAACCTTAACATCTTCAGCTCTGCTACCTCCAGCTCCGCCTCCTGTCTTTTACTTAATGCCACTGTCTCTAATCCATACAATATCGCAGGTCTCACCACAGTCCTATAAACTTTCCCTTTCATTCTTGCAGATACTCTACTATCACAAATCACTCCTGTCACTCTCCACCCACTCCACCCTGCCTGCACTCTTTTCTTCACTTCTCCAACACACTCTCCATTACTTTGCACTGTTGACCCTAGGTACCTAAACTCCTCCACCTCTTCTCCCTGCAACCGCACCACTCCACTGCCCTCCCTCTCATTCACACACATGTACTCTGTCTTACTTCTACTGACTTTTATTCCCCTTCTCTCCAGCGCATACCTCCACCTCTCCAGGCTCTTCTCAACCTGCTCACTATTCTCACCACAAATCACAATATCATCCGCAAACATCATAGTCCAGGGAGACTCCTGTTTGACCTCGTTTGTCAACCTGTCCATCACCACTGCAAACAGGAAAGGGCTCAGAGCCGATCCTTGATGAAGTCCAACCTTCACCTTAAACCAGTCTGTCGTTCCTACTGCACACTTCACTGCTGTCACACTGTCCTCATACATGTCCTGCACCACCCTCACATACTTCTCTGACACACCTGACTTCCTCATACAATACCACAACTCCTGTCCTTGGCACCTTCTCTACACTTCTCCATCAACATTCTCAAAGCAAATAAGGCATCTGTGGTGCTCTTCCTCGGCATGAAACCATACTGTTGCTCACAGATGGTCACCTCTTCTCTCAGCCTGGCTTCCACTACTCTTTCCCATAACTTCATGGTGTGACTGATCAACTTAATTCCCCTGTAGTTACTGCAGGTCTGCACATCTCTCTTATGCTCAAAGATCGGTACCAGCACACTCCTTCTCCATTCCTCAGGCATCTTCTCACCTTCCAGAATCTTGTTAAACAATCTTGTTAAAAACTCCACTGCCATCTCTCCTAAACATCTCCATGCTTCTATTAACACAGATTATTACAGGTGAATATTTACAGGTAAATATCCTTAAACTTTTTAATATCCCAGAGACTGAGCTATTAAACTCTACCAAAGTATCTCAGGAACACCTTATTTCATAGTTTCTTAGCATTTTTAATTAAAATCTCTTGTCAAAATTTGTCATTTTGTCAATTTCTAATTGAACATGTGTTTAAAGTTCTGTTTGATTGGATTTCAGTACTGTAATAGTAAATAGAAAAACATAGACCAATGTGGAAGTGGTAGTCATACATCAAAACAGAAACTTGAGGAAATTTCTGCTGCATATCCTGGTTAGTGGAGTGCAGGGGCTGACAAGAAGTGGCCATAATTTTGACATAATGTTATAGTTAATTGTTAAATAAAAGGAGAAATTGTTACATTATGGCGACGCCAATAAAAAGGACAAAGACATGAGCTAAAATTGGGCTTTAAAACACCAAAAACACAGACAACTGAGACACCTGACCTATGTCTATAACTATGTATATTTTTAAAAAGATTTTTCCAATATCATACCAATGAACCCTTTCGGAACACCCCCGAGAAGGCCTTTTAAACTTACTTAAGGTAATTAAGAGCCTGTGACTCTAATTGCAGCCAACATTTTACAAGCTAGTGGGCAGAGGTAGGCATGAGCAGAGGGCTGTTACATTTTACTGTCATTTTACATTTCACCACCTGTGTTATAAAGCAATATCAGTTTTGCAGTATTTGACTGAATCAGAGCAGAAACTATGGACTATACACAAAATTAAATCAATCTATTCAATTCAATTCAATTAATTTTTATTTGTATAGCGCTTTTAACAATGAACATTGTCTCAAAGCAGCTTTACACAGATAATGTGGTTATTAAAAATGAATATGTTCTTTATGAGTAAGTTTGTCCCTGATGAGCGAGCCGGTGGCGACTGTGGCAAGGAAAAACTCCCCGAGATGGCATAAGGAAGAAACCTTGAGAGGAACCAGACTCAAGAGGGAACCCATCCTCATCTGGGTTGCACTGAATGTCCATTTGTAGCAGGTATACAATGTTGCGGGGTACAGTGATGATTATCAGAAGCGAACTGTATTCATGAGTCAGTGTAGGAGACTGTTGACATCAACTACAGTCCAATCCATCCTCAAAGCGCCCGTTCTTACTCGGAATTTCATGGAACCACCCAAGGCGTTGATGACAAACCGTCCCAAGCTGCACAGAGTGGCCTCCAGTCGAAGAGAACACTATCCAGAGGCAGGCCTGGACGAAGTGGGGAGATCCACGGAGGGGAGAGGGGCAGGAACAGTAACATCTACTTCTATCAGAGGTCACACCATCAGTAAACATCCATGGCCCAATTCCATCAGCAGCCAATTTGCCTTGACAAAACACTGCGTCCACCATATTTTTTTAAAGATGATGTGACATGGATTATGAGCCCTTTCTTTCCTTCTCCATAATTTCCTATCATTCTGGTAAAAGCTGCATTCACATTCATAAAGACAACTTTTATAATGACACACACCCCTACTCAAGAGTGTTCTTCACATGGCTAAATGTTGTAAAGAGTTTTTTCTTTACCAAAGAAATAATTCTGAAAACCGATTTCAATTTAGTGTTTCTGTCTCTGTGGCTACTCACTCCGTACCAGAAATAAGATTAGTTTTGCACATGCATGAAAACGCTCAAGAATCCAGCGCTATGGATTCTTTTTGCGTTTTATGTCCAGCTTCAAGAATTTATCTTAAAAGGAGAAAATCCTGACAATTCCACATATTGAGGGAGTAAATGAATGAAGGATGGAATGAATGAAGTCATTTGTTAGAGTATGCTGAAATCAGTAGAACAGTTAAGTAGATCAAATCTTTAGAAAATTGCATATTAAATGTAAAATACACACACACACACACACACACACACACACACTTAACATACATATTTCTATTACCCAAATGGGGTCTAAAAAATGTAAACTGTTTAATTTAATTTGTTTATTTATTTAACTTAATTTAATAAATTTCATTTGTGCCAATTTAATTGATTACAGAAATTGAACCGAACCATGATTTAAAAACCAAACTGTGCATTTTGTGTACCGTTACACCCCTTAATGTTTAGAAAGCACTTTCTTGTCCAACACACACACACACACACACACACACACACACATAAAATCAGTTATGCAACAGATGCATAAAAATTCTAGTAAAAACAAGAAAGATGGAAGGAGACAACCAACACACTGAAAATAGGACCATAATAGGCAGGTCATTTAATCCAGTTCTTCAGTCTCACAAAGGCTAACAGGTTGCCACATAATGTCCATGTGTTAGTGGAGAAGATCTTTTCCATTTACGCAAAATGTAATAACGTTAATTTGGGATTTGTTTAGGTGGTATCCTGACAAGTCACTTCAATTATTGCAATTAACAAAAAGTTTAAAAGTTCAAGCCTCAGCAACTTAATAGCCTCGGGCATGACCAACCCATATGTATCTCTATTTTAATTCAAGTACATGCTTTGTGTACTTCATCCACCACTGCAGAATGTAGTGCTACTTTATGTTCCACTTTTCCAGAGGTGAAAAATAATGAATTGCATTTACTGGAATTAGTGAAGGAGTAATTTTTCTGTGTAGTTTTTTTTTTTAAGTAGCTTTTAAAATCAAACAAAAAATGCAAACTGCTGGGCTAAAAATCACCAGAAAGATAGAGACAAACAAGTCAGACATCACTGATGCAAACCCAGCTAAAAGCAAAACCCTGTCAAATTCTGCTGAATTTGAATTTAAATTAAGTGAACCCCTGACTGTGACCACTTCAGCCTCAAGTACAAGAAAAGTAACAGCTTTATTATGCAGTGTAAGTCGTGTCAGCCCAGAGACCGAACTAACAGCTTATAAAAACTTGACATTAAAAGTTGCACAAGCACGCAGACTTAGACAGTTAAAAATACTTTAAAAAAAGATGTTTTCATTTAGTAAAGCCTTTGCTCAAATTAGCCCAAGACATAAATGCATGACATTGCAATGTTGGTTGAGTCTAGCAACTTGCTCATAACTAGTTATTAATTATGGTAATACTAATGATGCCTTATTACAATTCCCACCTGTTTGGGTATAAATTGGGATATGACTTCATACAGTCACATCAAACCTGTGAAGTAAATTAGAGACCTCGGTCCTTTGGTATCCCGTAAATTCTGAAAACATGCTAAATAAGGAAGTAGCAGTTTCCATAGCTTTAGGGAGAACTTTAAGGGGAGCCAAACAACAGACTTGGGAAATCTGTCTATAATAACCAGTATTATCATGCACCATTAAATCTAAGGAGATCAATGATCAGATGGAGCAAGATTTATCAAATTCAATAACATCCTTAGTTATACTTAGCCACCCAGAAAAAATTACATACTGTGTCTACACTCCTCTAAAGACACTTTGATGGAAAGAAGCTCCTTGTTGGTCACATCATAGTTTCACTATGCAAGGGCCAATTTTCTGGAAAAGAAAGCAGAGATACATTCTGGCCAGTGTTCCAAGTCTCTGTGATTTAACAACTCCTATTCCATAATCAGAAGCATATATTTCTACAATACATGGAAGTTTCTGGTCAGTGTGTTTGAGAATGGGAATTTGTGTTTCTTTAGCCTTGTAAGAATTTCAGCAAACTCCATATAATCTTCTGTTATCTTGGTATGAACTTGAAGCTTGAGGTGTTTTATAGGTTCTATAGGAGTTTAACGACTATGTGATTAGTGGTGGAATGGCTTGAAACACTGTACTAGTACGAATTAAATTAACTTAACTGCCATGGTGATATACTAAGAGAGTGTAGTTGTTTACACTCTGCATGCTAGCTCAGCATGTAAGTTTTAATTAACCCTCTCATGGAAAACCATCTTCGAAGCAACAGCTAACATACAGATTTGAACTGCGTAATCAGAACATGACTGTTTTTCCTGACATAAGTGCAATAGTAGTACAGAAACATAGAGTCTCCCTGCCAAATATTCACAAATATTTTTAATCTGTTTCAGAATAATCAAACAAGGTACCTGGTTCCACATCCAGTGCTCTTCCAGTGAATAGAGTAATCAGAAACACTTTGTAGATTCCAGGCAGAAAGGATGATTTTTCAAATCCTGTAAAACTTCATTTTGTTCAATTAAAAGCTGCTTGGAATTTCACTGTATTCAGATCAGGTGCAGTATTTTGTGATGAACTCAGACTTGAGATTGGGCAAGAAACTAGAATATTCAGAAAATCTAGAATTGCAGAACAGTTTGATAAACAAGTCCAAAACAGTATGCATAGATGTGGTCAGTAGAGCAAGCAGTGGTCAATAACATGCAAATAATTCAACAGGCAATTAAAACAGAAACAATAATCCAAAAGCACACGTGTATATTTAAAGCATTTGTTTTATATCTAATGGGGGCAGCTACAGGAAACTAGGGGAGGGAGCATAGCAGTGGGGTGGTGTAGGAGAACATAGGAGGATTGAAAACAAGTCATAAGGCTGCATTCTGAACCAGTTACATAGCTCAAGTGTCTTTCAGAGGCAAACCTGTCAGTACCGAGTTTCTGTAATACAGTCTCGAGATGACGAGGAACTAAACAAACACTGTGTGGCCTGTACGGCCAGAAACAGACAAATTCTCCTGAAGTTGTAAAGTAGAAATCAATATGAATGTGGTCAAGCAGCAATGTGAGATGAAAAGTACAAGCTGATCAGGTCGAGGGTTATCCCAAGGTGAGGTGCCATGACAAAGGAAAGACACTGATAGGCCAACTGGTAGGCCAACAAACTGACAATACTGCGCAATGGTCCTATGGAAGCACGTTGCAGTTTAATGAGGACTTAAATCCATGCAAATTCTATGATTGGAAGTCAGTCAATTTTAAGTTGAAATTAAAGACTAAATTCTGTCAATCAACCCTGTTTCTCAGCTCTCCCAAGTACAGTACTGATTCACCATGCTAGATTCCCAGAGGGTAATCCATCTATGGACAGTAGTCATGGACACAGCCAACATGCGACACCACTTCAGTATATGTACCCTACTTTTTTAGATACTCATTCATTTTATTTTCTCAATGGCTTTGCTGGTTAACAACCCTACATTTGAAAGTTAATCTTGCTGGTTGCTTCCTTGTATTTAGTATGAATTATACTAGTCATTGTTTTAACCAATTATGCTGCCCTAAGCTTTTCCTTTTCTTTAGAAATATAAATCCTACTGGTGAGGGCTTTGTTTCAGCCCTAAAAGTTAGAATGATTAGAGCAATATAAGCTGGGCAACTAAGACATGTTTGGTGAAAGTGTCTGATTTGTAAATGACTGTATAAGTAACATTTCTGATGCAGATGGAATTGGAAAGAAATGAAAGTAATTAGGTTTAGTGGTCAACCCAAAACAGATCTTTTCAAAGTGATTCCATAGAAATCACTAAAGATATTCAAGAGTGTATGTGTAGGTATTGAATTTTTTAATGCACTGGATGTGAATGTTAGTTATACTGCAATTGTGGTACAGAAGCAATTGCATCTGCTCTGCCTACATCCCCCCTTGGTGTTGTATGTGTGGAGTGAATCACCGCCTCACTGCAAAAGCAACAGTGCAAGTTGTTTCTTCAACCTGCCTGTAGACACACAAACCCACACAAGAAGATATCTTTCATGATTCATATCAAATTTGTTAAATGAAAGGCCAATCCTGGCAGTTGCTTGTGAGACGTGCCATTCTGTCATTTTCAGATTTAATAAGAAAAGTAGATGACGTAAAACAAGGTTTTCCAGATTGTAAATGACTTTAGTCTCCCTATCTGAATTACATAATAATTGCATGGGTAAAATATAAATAGTGATGTGCCACTTGGAAAGTTTTCTATGTTACATAAAATATCTGCATGTTATTTTAGCTATGTTTTACTAATTTCAAAAAACAGTTAAGTTTAATTATAGTGCTTTAATTATATTCTGAATATTTATACTGTTAGCATCATGTGTTTTCTGTCATCAGTTTAAGTAAACAATCAATGAACAGATTCTGCTGTTTGCAAATGTATAATTGTGCATTTATTAGATATTGTCCACACCTTTTTTACTGACTATGGCTAATCTACCAACATTAATGCATGATCGATCAAATGGCAAATATGTTGATTACTTATTTTCAGGCATGCAATAAATTACAATTCAAACCATTGCATAATGTATGGAGGGTGTGGTATTTGGTAATAAACAAGAGCAATGTGTACAGAATATGCAATTGGCAAAAGTATGAGTTAAATCGCTTAAAAATTGCTAATTGAAAAATCAAAGCAGCTGTAAGTAATGAACAATTTATGAAAAAATGCATTTCCAAGTGTTTCCTGTTAGCAGTTCATCCACTACAGTACTTTTACTAATTTCCTGGTTAAATTTCTCTGAAAACTCAGCCCCTTTTAAAATTGCACATGTTAGCTGATGCTGGCTGACATGTGAAACAGCTATAAGGAACAGCACCGGAAGAATTCAGTGTGTATGTGTGTGTGCATGTGTGTGCATATGCATAGGTGTTTGCTTTTGTGCAGGAAGACAACTTATTTCCTACCACAATTTTTTTTTCCCTTCAGAAACCAAAAGTCAACATCTATACTTTTTCCATAGCCGTTTCAAACAAAAAAACACAACAATACAAAAGTGGGAGGTTGTACACACACACACACACATACACAATTAAAAGCAATTAAAAACCAATTGCCTAATTTTTTAATAATCCCCCTTTTGCAACCAAAACAGCTTGAACAGCAGTTGCAGAGTGATGCCTCCATGGATCAAAGTTGTTTGTCTAGCACATCGCACAAATGCATGATCAAATTGAGAACAAAGAAATTTAAAAGCCAAGGTAACATTGTTAACTCTGTCATAATACTCAAACCATTCATGAATAATTTCTCAAAAAAAATAGGACACTGTGTAATTGGACACAGTTTTATGGCCAGGTAAGACCTGTTTCCTCCATATATCAGTTAATGGAGTTAATGGAGTTGATTCTATACCAAATTTGCATTTCTCTCATGGGAGCTCTCACTAAGAGGTGCAAAGAGGTGCTGACGCAAGCAAAAGTAGCCAACAAAAAAACTGAATGATCACAGAATTCTTTCATGTATACAGTGGAACCTCGATACTCGATACCTTGACACTCACAACCTCGACAGTTTGTGACCTTTTATTTGGAAGTGTAACTCACAAAAAAATCTGATGGTTCGCGAGAAGCCGCGAGTGGCTCGAAAGTTCGGAGTAACATTTCAAAACAGAGTTTGAACTAAATTACATAAAAATGTTTGAAAAACTATTTTATTATTGTATTATTTATTTAAAGTAGTACAAACCCGATTCCAAAAAAGTTGGGACACTGTACAAATTGAATGCAATAATTTACAAATCTCATAAACTTATATTTTATTCACAATAGAATATAGATATCATATCAAATGTTGAAAGTGAGACATTTTGAACTCATTTTGGATTTCATGAGCGCTACACATTCCAAAAAAGTTGGAACAGGTAGCAATAAGAGGCCGGAAAGAGGCCAGTAAATGTACATATAAGGAACAGCTGGAGGACCAATTTGCAACTTATTAGGTTAATTGGCAACATGATTGGGTATGAAAAGAGCCTCTCAGAGTGGCAGTGTCTCAGAAGTCAAGATGGGCAGAGGATCACCAATTCCCCCAATGCTGCGGTGAAAAATAGTGGAGCAATATCAGAAAGGAGTTTCTCAGAGAAAAATTGCAAAGAGTATACAGTGCATAATATCATCCAAAGATTCAGAGAATCTGGAACAATCTCTGTGCGTAAGGGTCAAGGCCGGAAAACCATACTGGATGCCCGTGATCTTCGGGCCCTTAGACGACACTACCTCACATACAGGAATGCTACTGTCATGGAAATCACAACATGGGCTCAGGAATACTTCCAGAAAACATTGTCAGTGAACACAATCCACCGTGCCATTCGCCGTTGCCGGCTAAAACTCTATAGGTCAAAAAAGAAGCAAGTTGTTATCAGCGCTCAGTTCAGAAGCCTGCATCTCTGATGGTATGGGGTTGCATGAGTGTGTGTAGCATGGGCAGCTTACACATCTGGAAAGGCACCATCAATGCTGAAATGTATATCCAAGTGCTAGAACAACATATGATCCCATCCAGACGTCGTCTCTTTCAGGGAAGACCTTGCAATTTCCAACATGACAATGCCAGACCACATACTGCATCAATTACAACATCATGGCTGCGTAGAAGAAGGATCCGGGGACTGAAATGGCCAGCCTGCAGTCCAGATCTTTCACCCATAGAAAACATAAAGTATCATAAAGAGGAAGATGCGACAAAGAAGACCTAAGACAGTTGATCAACTAGAAGCCTGTATTAGACAAGAATGGGACAACATTCCTATTCCTAAACTTGTCTCCTCAGTCCAGATGTTTGCAGACTGTTATAAAAAGAGGGGATGCCACACAGTGGTAAACATGGCCTTGTCCCAAATCTCAGTTTAAACAGTTGATATGTCATTTTTGTTGTCTTCTGAATAAAATAACAAAATTCAAAACTTCCACATCATTGCATTCTGTTTTTATTCACAATTTGTACAGTGTCCCAACTTTTTTAGAATCGGGTTTGTAAATAAAACATTTCTTCTTCTTCTTTCGGGTTCTCCCATTAGGGGTCGCCACAGCGGATCATCCGTCTCCATTCCCCCCTGTCCTCTACATCTGCCTCTTTTAACCCAACTACCTGCATGTCTTCCGTTACCACATCCATAAACCTCCTCCTTGGTCTTCCTCTTTTCCTCCTTCTTGGAGGAAAAGGAAAAATTCCCCCCTTCAAGATGCAAAACACTGGTAACACTCAAGAAGAGAGGTAGAAATAGAAATAGAGAGGTAGAGCAAGATCAAAGCATTGGTCACTTGTGTTTATTGAGGATGTCACGTCTGATAGAAGTAACAGGATGAAGTCGGAAGTGTATACAGCTATATTTTTTGTTCAGACCAGTTAAATGCTGAAAAACCGATAATAGTCAAGTCAAGTCAAGAGGCTTTTATTGTCATTTCTACTATACACAGTGGTACACAGTACACAGTAAAAACGAGACAACGTTCCTCCGGAACCCTGGTGCTACACTAAACAACATAGAGCTACAACACAACACAAGCTATGTAAAGGGCTAGTGCAAACAGTGCAAACAGTGCAGACAAAAAACAGTACAGACAGACAGTGCAGACAGACAACACAAGACAAGACACAAAACCAGAGATAGCGCCCGCCGACCAGTAAACCTACTATACACATTGATTATACAGTACTGTGCGAGGAGAACTGTAAAAACTATAACTGGGATATAAACAGACACAGTGCCATAGTACTGAGTGCCAGAGTACAATTTGATAATGGGCCAAAACATACCATAAAAACATTCTATGAGCTTCCTAAGGCAAGGAAATAGCCCTCAATGTTCTTATGAGCTCAGGTGTCATTAGGCAGCAACGACCTGGTAAAACAAAAGAGTGTACTCCAGACTTCAGACAGTTTCTGACTGTTTATATTTTATAATTTTTAGTCTGTAAAAATGCCTGTTAACTATTAAATGGTTAATGCAAATTTTTTGTTATACCCCTAAAGTTAGAGCTAAAAGTCTACAGTGAAGGCCAAGCTACAAGCTCCGTTTTCCAGCAGACAATGCATCCTACAAACATGGCTGCTTCAGACTACATTGCCCAGACCACACACAATCCAAGTCACTGAGCTGCTGACTGAGCACAGCTGTGCTCTATTTCTTACACACTTAAGGACTTTTTAAAAGAGGGTCTCATTCACTAACATTGAAGAAAAAATGTACACCCAAAGCCTCAGTTGTATATGTACATCATATGAAAATCAGCCAAACGTGAGTGACTATAAACACTAGGAACCTTGCCAAAAAGTGGAATAAAACATCTTGAACTAAAACATTAAGTTTGCTAGGAATATATTATCCACATTACATTAAAATAATTAATTGGCATGATAAAAATCACACAAAATTATTTCTCCACTGCCTTTAAACACAGTCAAATGCTACATGCAGAGGTCAATGTTAAAACTAACTACTGCAGTAGAGATGATCAGTATAGAAGTGAATCATGCTAAATGCACTTTCCTTGTACTATGAAGACAATACAGTATTGTGTTATAGATAAAGCTGTTAATCTAATGTGTATACAATAGAAACTGAAATACTCCTCTATGCTATTGACTTTGATGCACTCAACTCATTTCCTGTCCTTGACCAAGTAAGCATTAGAAAGAGAGAGAGAGAGAGAGAGAGAGAGAGAGAGAGAGAGAGAGAGAGATGGAAAAAAAAGAAAACAGAGCAGGACAAACCTGATCTCTGTCAGCAGTATGAACTCTGTTATACTGAGAGAAAGATGAGAGATAAGAACGACAGAGTGAAGGATTAGAGATCTTTTTACATTTTTGATGTTCAAAATTTTTTAGTAACAGATGAATATTCATTAAGATAAACAGATAAAATCCAGGTCATTCACTCAGATGGCATAATTACGTAATAATCTAATATGTGAATGTCCAGCACACTCTAATGAAACAGCATGCCTAGTTCAACAAGTTATTTAATGTGAAACTCAATTATTGCATTTATCGTTCATGTAATTAATTCTCTCTGATTTCTCAAGGGTACACTGGAGGTTTTTTATAATACCTTGTGCTTTCGTTTTTTTATTAGCCTGCATCAGATTACTTACACATTTTCATTCTACAAACCCAATTACAAAAAAGTTAGGACACTGTGTAAAATTAAAACAAAATGTAATGATTTGCAAATCTCAATCATCTCACATATTATTCACAATATAACACAGAAATCATGGCACATATTTAAACTGAGGAAGTGTACCATTTTAAAGGAAATAAAATATGTAATTGTAAATTTGATGTCCACAGCACATCTCGAACAAATTGGGACCATGTTTACGAATATGTAGCATTCCCTCTTCTTTTAACAACAGTCTGCATAAAGCTGGGAACTGAGGAAAACCATTTTCAGGCTTTTAGAAAGAAGAATATTGTCCCCTTTTTGTCTGATACAGAAATTGAGCTGCTCAACAGTCCAAACAGGCAAATATTTCAATTGATGAAAGGTAATGTGTATTCAGTGCTCAAAAATTTGACATAAAGAGGTGAAAAAGCTCATTTGATTTTAACTAAACTTACTTATTATTTTTTTTTTTACTATGCTCTCACTTCATTACAATATGTTTAAGCATTAAGCCTGCAGGTAAAAAGCTTACAGATGCAGCATAAAATACCACATTGGCCATATTAACCATATCAGCCATAAATGTCATAACATATATGGTAAAGAAATGTGTTGGGAAATCATCAGTGATTAAGAAAACATTTTTTAAAATAGTTCTACAATAAACGGTAGACACTGGTTGACTTTATTAAGCAGTTATTAAGCTTTGCTCTGCAAAGACATGTGCTATTAAATTGCATGTGGAAAGGCAGCCATTATGACTGACAATGAACAGGAAGTGAAATTTGGTTCTGTGATACAGACTTTAAGTCTAGATTTATGATTATTGATTAATTAAATTAATAACAGAGAATACAGATGGTTGACCTAAAGTACTGGTTTCACTGCTGTATTACATTATAAAATGATTCAGGGATTTTTTTTTTTAACTAATCCTCATTAGACACCATAAAGGATATGCAGCAAAACCTGATTAAAATGTGTTTCTATATCAGTCTGTGTTCAGAGTAAGAGCTCATTAGTTCAAAGACCTCATGAATAATCATTTTCCAAAGAAGATATGAGTCTAGTTTACTAAAGTGTCTAAAGAACTATATACAAACTTTAAAAAATAACTTTTCTTTTTACTGTCGAGCATGTAAATACCTACGTTAATAAAGCACATTTTAAATTCATTAATTTATCTTCTGTAACCATTTTTGTTTTTTAAATGGACATGGACATTGGATATGGAGCAATTTAGCATGGACAGTTGACAGATATGCATGCTTCTGGGAGGTGGGAGGAAACCATAACCCGGAGGAAACATGCAGTTAACATGCACAAAATACACACACGCTCCCCAGTACACAGTCACAGCGAACGTTTATGTTAAAAACCAAACAAATATGGCCCACTTTCTTGCCCATAAAACCTGAATCCGCTGGAACACGGCATTTTAACACAAAATAATCTTTCGCAAAACAAACGTAAAATAGTTAATAATTCCTAAAATGATAACTAGTTATCTCAAGTTTCAGGAATATAAAACATATTTGTTTTATAATAATGATGTAACGTCTGATTTCGAATAAGGACGCATTTTATGTCAAAAGCTGCCAGTTTTAGAGAGAAATAGTTCGATTAAAAAAATTTATTCTTACCTCACGTTTGAAAGACGCTACAACTGAGCTCTTCATATTAACCACTTCTTCTCCCGGGACTGCCATTGCTACAAAAACACATTTCTCCTTCTGCAACACCGTGCAAAAAAACAGTCTGTTTCAGGTACAGTAAATGCATCACACTGTGCAAGTGCTCACGCAGCGCTTCCTATTCAGAGGCTGCTGCTTGCATGATGTGATTGGAGCGGATCCGTTCGCTTTCCTCTTTATTCTAGTCTATCTTCAAACTGAGCAAAGAGCATCAATGAAATCACCTCGAAGTGGAACCAAATGAGAAGAAGCCCGACCAGCGACACCTAGTGCTCCACACTAAAGCGCATACAGAGTCGACTTTACTCTGCTTAGTCACAGCTAATATCCAAAACATTCACTAGTTCAGATTGTGTTGAGAATATTACATTCACAATAAAGCAGAAAAGACAGCAAGAAGAAATAAGCTACATTTTCTTGTCACATTAGTGCATTACAGTAAAATTCATTACACATGATAGTTTTTTAGGATTATGGATCAACGTCCCTTCAATGTTCTGCACTATATGGAACCCTACAACACAGGATTTCAATTTCACTTCCAAATATTTTCTATAATGGTCCTTAAAATATAATCCAATTAGAAAAACAACCATTAATTGTTCAAACAACCTCTTTTTTTTTTTTACAGTGTAACCCTCGTGGTAAGTGTCAACATTTTAAACTTTACACTTCAACCCTCCACTTAGTAATAAATCTAGGGTGCAATAGGGTACAATACAGTATTCTCTTTTGCTCCTCTACTGTTGCAAGTAGAACCTTATCCTCTTCTTGTTGTTGTTGTTGTTCATCTTCTTCTTCTTTCGGCTGCTCCCATTAATTCAATTCAATTCAATTCGTTTTTATTTATATAGCGCTTTTAACAATGAACATTGTCTCAAAGCAGCTTTACACAGATAATGTGGTGATTAAAAGTGAATATGTTCTTTATAAGTAAGTTTGTCCCTGATGAGCGAGCCGGTGGCGACTGTGGCAAGGAAAAACTCCATAAGATGGCATAAGGAAGAAACCTTGAGAGGAACCAGACTCAAGAGGGAACCCATCCTCATCTGGGTTGCACTGAATGTCCATTTATTACAGATAAACGATGTTGCGGGGTACAGTGAAGATGATCACAAGCGAAAAGTAGACCTGAGTCAGTGTAGGAGACTGTTGACATTAACTACAGTCCAAATCCAACCTTTCTCCTTATGCTTTTCTGCACTTTCTCATTTCATCACCATGTCTTCCTTTCTATTCTCAGATGTCACACCAAGTACCTTTTTAGCTGTCTCCCTTATCACTTCTGCAGTAGTTGCCCAAACATCCACCACCTCTTCACCACCACCGAGCCCCTGTCTGACCTCTTCCCTGAATCTCACACTAGTCTTCTTCCTTCAGTTTCCACCATCTTGTTCTTTTTTCAGTCCTTACTTTCCTCCTCTTCTTCTTCACCTCCAAAGCCATCCTACAAACCACCATCCGACGCTGTTTGGCTACACTGTCCCCTGCCAACGGCTTACAGCCTCCAATCTCCTTCAAGTTGCATCTCCTACATAGAACATAGTCCACCTGTGTGCACCTTCTTCTACTCTTATACATCACCCTATGCACCTCCTTCTTCTTAAAATACATTTTCACCACTGTTATTTCCAAGTAGGACCTTATAATGGAATTTAAAAAAGGAATAATTTAATAATAACTAAAGCTAATTTGAGTATTGAGCCACTTAACTGATATGTCTGCTCGGACATGGGGCCTGAGTTCTGACAGAAACCACAAAAGAACCCTTGAACTCTTTTTCCTGCTAATAAAACACAATGAAGACCCAATGATTGAAATTTAATCTTGATTTGAAGTTTTCAGATTTTTAAACATCTTCTAAGGAAGCTGTGTAATAACGATGCCATTAGAAAATACTGAGTACATTTGGGTGATTTTGTTTGTGTTTCGAGAAAGAGGGTGAGAACACATGATCATGTTCAAGCATATTACTTTAAGCTAGAGGCAAAAGAAATAAAAGAAATTCCAGCATCTTTAGACATTGTTTAAGTTAACAAAGAATACGGACAACCAACATTACCATTTCTTAATCCAAACTATTTTCTGTGTGTGGAGTGTTGGTGTAGTAGAAGGTAGAGGATACTATGATATTAGTTAGAAATGTGCCCAATATATCAGACTATTTAAAGACTTTATATTGGTCTGGCATCAAAAATGTAATAATCCAAATCTAAACACATATGTAAAACTTTATTCCAAGAGAAAGAAAAAACACAACATTGGAGAGTTTTTTTGTTCCTTTATTATCATTATTATATAGGAATAACCAAAGTGAAATCATTATATAAGTTGCATTTACGTATATCATTATCATTAAATGATTGTTGCAGCCTAAGACACCATTATGAATACTGTTTAATTCATTATCTGTCCATTACAAGTGAGAAAATGGATGATTTGTATGATAACCATAACCAAAAACGATAATGGTTTTTATCTGTCTTGTCGGAGTCTTGAAGTACCCACCATCCTGCCAAGTTCACAGTGGAACAGTAATAAGTTAACTTATGTTTATACCAAACTAGCTAAAAACGGGTCTAAAAAGTTGGTAGAAGAATATAATTATTGTTTTCTGGAGCTAACCACATAAAGTTCCCTCCAAATGAATTGAAATGGAAAGGCATAAGCAAAAATCATATGAGGCCACATTCCTTTATACTTTAGTTACAAAAATTAATATATTTAGAATGCACTTCAGATAGCAACAAAAGTCTATTTTTCATTAAATATGCAATCCTACTGAGGTCAGTAAGGTCGACATTATATAGTTAATATGAAAAAAGCATACAGTTTGATTACATTTAATTTTATTGTGTAAACATTTTGCTGTCTTCATCACAAGTTCACAATCCCAGATTGCTTCCTTTTTTTCACATTTTAGTGTTTTCCCTGCTATTATATATCCACTTCAAAAAGGCTGGTAAATATCTAACCAGTTAAATCAGGTGTTTGGGAGACTTTGGTCTAATTGGTAGCCTTAAATACTTTTAAATACTTCAGGGATAACTCATTTTTAGAGGATCCTATTCAGGACCGTCTCTCAGTTGTGCAGGTATATGTGTAGTCCTCAAGACATGAAGGCACGCACGCTGCCACGTATCACTGCTCTACAGATGGGACAGTGTTGTAGGCTAGCTGCACACTCAGAACACACAACCAGGTGACCGCAGGGGATAAATACCAAGGACACGGGTTTGTCCATACATACTTTGCAGGTTCGTTCCTCCTGAAGCTGCTTCAACTGTTCCTCAGCACTCATGGTCACCAAAACTCCACAACACATACACAGAAATATCAGGATACAAGTCACCAAAGTTCAGAATTACACTCACTGAAGTTGAAATTGATTTGTGTGCTCTTATAAACAACTCATGTGAATTTAAGTAAAACAGCATCAAGTATATATTCTCACAATTGAGTATAATCATGTGAACAAGCACAGTTCAATGAAACATAATTCATTTATACCTTTCTCTTCAAGTGTGGTCTGCAGTTTCATTCCATGGGCATTGCTGTTCTGCCTCACCACAAGCTCTAGTAGGAACAAATCTTACAAATGAGAAAAAGCCAGCACATGATGTAATGTCTATACTTTTTTCTTATGCTCTACATTTAATGCCATTGCTATACCCAGTTCCTGGTACAATATTATATATCTAGATCTCCATCTATGTAATATCTGTCTATATTTTGAAAAGCAAAAAATGCTCACAGCACCTGTGTTGCAACCATTCCCCTGCTGTCCCTCCTCTTCAGCTTGCAGGACATCAGCCACCAGGTCAGAGACAGAAGTGTAATGACAGCCAGTAAGCTGGAAGTGTGACTGAACCAACCTCTCAACTGCTGCTTGCTCAAAACCCATCTGAACCACCGCCTGCACCACTGGCGTGAACACGGTTGCTGCTGGTGCACTCTGTCCACTCAGCACATCTTACCATTACAAGTGGAGAACACAAACGTGTGTAACAGTGCATGATGTTCCCTAAGTCTGTATTTTTATAGGTGGATAAAATCAATATAGAATACACTTATAAGTGTAGTTATATTAAGAAAAACATTTAATGCACTGACATTGATACCATAGAATGCAACAGCCAAGTAGACTTTAATACTTGATTTCAGTTAT
The DNA here is from genome assembly GCA_014706435.1 of Silurus glanis. NCBI lineage: Eukaryota > Metazoa > Chordata > Actinopteri > Siluriformes > Siluridae > Silurus > Silurus glanis. Next base: position 103,351 of record JAAIIK010000010.1, read on the forward strand.
TTGGACTTCCAGGCTGAAAGCATGACACAGGACACTTTAAACACCACTGATTTAAAGAAGCTAGATTAAACTATCCACATTTTCTTGTTTTTGCTTTAGTTTTACTTTTCTAATTGTGGTTATATGCCAACTGAAAGACTTACCATGTCCAGTGGTAATATTTCTTGCAATTGAATTCTGGGATTCATTCTATAAACCAAGACATCATAAGTCTTTAAAATCACATGAACATACAAGCAGTAAATTAGCAGGTGTTACAAAATAATACACACTTCCAGCTCTGATGTGTTGAAGTATGACCTCTGTACATTGTTAATGTACTCTGCTCCTCTTGACTGGATTAAATATTCACATCTAATGTAGAATAGAGGAAAAAAGAAAGAAAGAAATAAAGAAAGAAAGAAAGAAAGAAAGAAAGAAAGAAAGAAAGAAAGAAAGAAAGAAAGAAAGAAAGAA
>JAAIIK010000010.1:103816-115536 GCA_014706435.1 Silurus glanis
GAAAGAAAGAAAGAAAGAAAGAAAGAAAGAAAGAAAGAAAGAAAGAATTCACAGTTCTGGGGGGTAAATACAGTGCACTTGGAAAGTATTCACAGCGCTTCACTTTTTCCACATTTTATGTTACAGCCTTATTCCAAAATGGATTAGATTCATTATTTTCCTTAATATTTAAAACTATAAAACCTTAAAATAAGTTTGTTTGAAATCTTTGCAAATGTATTCAAAATAAAAAATGAAAAATAATCACATGTACATAAGTCTTCACAGCCTTTGCCATGACACACAAAATTGAGCTCAGGTGCATCCCGTTTCCACTGATCATCCTTGAGATGTTTCTACAACTTGATTAGAGTCCACCTGTGGTAAATTTAGTTGATTGGACATGATTTGGTCAGGCACACAACTGTCTTTATAAGGTCCCACAGTTAACAGTGCATGTCAAAGCACAAACCAAGCCAAGTCCCAGGAATTGTTTGTAGACCTCCGAGACAGGATTGTATTGAGGCACAGATCTGGGGAAGGATACAGAAAAATTTCTGCAGCATTAAAGGTCCCTATGAGCACAGTGGTCTCCATAATTTGTAAATGGAAGTTTGGAACCACTCTTCCTAGACCGGGCTGCCCAGCCAAACTGAGCATTCAGGGTAGTAGGGCCTTAGTCAGGGAGGTGACCAAGAACCCGATGGTCACTCTGAAAGAGCTCCAGCATTTCTCGGTGGAGAGATAACCTCTAGAGGAACAACCATCTCTGCAGCACTCCACCAATCAGGCCTGAATGGTAGAGTAGCCAGACAGAAGCCAGCATCTAGTAAAAGGCATATGACAGCCCACCTGGGGTTTGCCAAAAGGCACCTGAAGGACTCTCAGACCATGAGAAACAAAAATTGAACTCTTTGGACTAAATGCCAAGTGTCCTGTCTGGCTGAAACAAGGCACCGCTCATCACCTGGCCAATGTCATTCTCACAGTGAAGCATGGTGGTGGCAGCATCATGCTATGGGGATGTTCTTCAGCAGCAGAAACTGAGAGACTAGTCAGGATCAAGGAAAGGTTGAATACAGCAATGTAAAGACACATCCTTGATGCAAAACTGCTCCAGAGCCTGCTCTGGACCTCAGACTGGGCCGACAGTTCATCTTCTACAACTGTAATTTGGATTATATTTCATAAATCTACAAACAATAGCCTTGTGTGCAAGACAGCAAACAAAGTAATTTCTGTATTTTTGAAACTACAGCTCTTCAAAATAAAATAAGCTTTAAGAAAAAGAATGAAAGTGCCCACAAAGTGCAAAGTATCTTTTTATTCTAGTTTTAATAAAGTGCCCTTTCCAACAAAATGTAAACATTAATATCTCAAATTAAAACTATAACCAATATTAAAATATTATATAAAATGTAACTGTTTTAACAATGTCTTAAAAGTGTAAATTAAAGTGTTAAATATTATTATAATAGTTATAATATAAGTATACTTTATTTAAAAAATCAAATCATTATTAGGCTGCTAAAAAAATAAAATGTGGAAAATTTTAAAGTGATTTGAATATTTTTGAACAAATAGTTTAGTGAATCAAACTGTGTAAATGACAGTAATAACACCAGAGTTGTCAAGCCATATATTTCATTTAACTTGGTGTATGTATTTGCCTATATTTATACATATCATGTGGAAAAATGTGTTACCGTGGGAACCACTTGGCATGTTCCTCCCACGGATCATCTCCTGGCTCCCAGTTCCTCAAACTACCATCACAGAAGAAACACTTCACGCTATCACTATGACCTAAATGAAATGTCGATGGTAAGGCATTAGTATTTGCATTTTTACTGCAATGAAAGTATTAACATATCAGGAATGCAAGAAGGCATTTTACACAGGGTGCTGGAAATTTAAGCAGCATAAGCTTATACCTGTACAGAATGAGCTTTGTCATATCCAAATTATAGTTCAATATTTTTTAACAGGGTTTGTGTTGATTAAAGATCTATTTTATTTGATTCTATTTTATTTTATATGCACAGACCCTTCCTGATGGCAAGCAGTAAATGATAAATGTAAATTTTTTCTTTCTTAATTATTTTATTTTACATTTCAGGCCATTATGATGCATTTACAGTGTTACGGTATAAATTATTTATGTATGATACATGTCAATTTTAAATGTGAATGGTAAATAAAAATACTGTATTAATAATAATATATAATACGAGTTCGGTCCTAAAATGTAAACAGTATCGGAAGGTTTCGGGTGGGTTTGGACATTAATTTAAAAGTCTCCGCAGACCTCTACTAACAACTAATCAAAACATCTATTTACCATCTGCTGGGCTAAGAGTAAAATTACAGAATAGGTGAAATACATACGTGAGTAAGATTACTTCATATTTACAAGAGATTTTTAATTATATACAATTATTGACATATGTTATTTTCTATTTTTTACTGACTATAAGTTGTCATTTCTTAAACAGTATCTAAATAAAATACACACTGTAGATAAAAACAGAAGTAAACATTGAAAGAAAGGTGTTCATGTTGGCTTACAGTGTGCTAGAATATCAAGGGTGGTACTTTAATTAAGTATAAAACATAAGAAATGTGAAAAATTATATCTCTAGGTGGATAAGTCATAGGTGATTGATCTGTCATATACTCTGTATCCCTATTTAATACTCGTACTGTCTATATTGTCTCACATTTTATTGTCTTGTATAGTCTGTTTTTGTATTGTCTTTTCTGTTTTTGTCTTGTATAGTCCAAGCTGAATGTATAGTGTTATTTATGTCTGGACTTTGAGAGTCACTAACAACTGGAACCAAATTCCTTGTGTGTGTCAACACACTTGGCCAATAAACCTGATTCTGATTCTGATTAGCTGGTGTCTAAAGGCACATGTTTCCAGTATATCAATAAGTCTTAATTTTATTTGCAATATTGTGTAAGTTACCCTTTGATGTATTTCATTTGTACACTGTTGGATTAAAGTTCACTGTTGGAATAAACAGTCTACTTCAGACCCAGATAATACCAAAAGTGGTTCAAATAAATGTTTAATTTACCATTATTGACTTTATATCAAATGAAGATGGAAAATATATATTTGTCATCTTTCATCGAGTTAGACTTTAGAACTCCTGCATAATGTAAAGCTGTACATTAACTTCTGGAATTTGAAACAAATTCTTTTGACTCTAGAAGCAATGTACGAATACGGATTCTATTTTAACTGTATTTTAGCTGTGCACTCAGCATACATAATAGGCATAAGCTCTTGTTCATTCTAGTCATTTCGGCAATGAGAGATACACACAAGAGAATGTCCTGTAAAGAGTAGCTGATGTAAAGAATTATTCTAAATATACACTGCCAGTCTACTAAGTGACCAAATACACATGTCCTTATTTTAAAATGTGTCATCAAATGTTTCATCAACAAACTTAATGTTTGTGAGGTATTAATTGTTGAGCCAAATGCAAAACTAGTTCAAATATGCCTGACAAAAGACTTTGGCATCTGCAATGTTGAAAGTCATATTGAACAACAAAAATTACGTGAGCATTTCTATGCAAAATAGACTGGGCTTTTCATAGTGTAAGAGAAAACAAGTGTTGAAATGGGGAAAATACGCGCCTGTGTAAAAGAAGCCAGCGCGCGTCAGTGTATCGGGCTGGAGGGCAGAGCTCGTGGGCCACGTGCTGAACGTGGTGAGGCGCATGTCCTGGGCCTCCATCTCTGGATAAGCGGCTTGACATGTCGTTCCCTGATCGCCCGCGGCCAGGCGCTACAACTGGCTCAGCAACTGGCCGTCCACCGAATCCGTCGAAGCGCGGACGTAAACATAGCTCGTGTTCCCTCTCGAACCGAAGTCAGTCGGGGTTTTCTCGTGTCCCCGGGACGTCAGCGTGTTGTCGCAACGAAAGATGCGCACCATGTCTCCTGTTCCAGGTAGCAAAAGCCGAACTCAGCAGATCTATCTGAAGCGTTCAGTGGACAGTGGGGGGAAACTGCTCAGTCTTTCTTCCTCTCTGTGCATTCTGTTTACATCACCGTTACACTCTCCCAACTGTCGCCCAACTTTTTCTAGAAAGTGCTTTCTGTGTGTAGAGGTCTAAATAGCACACACAAAAGCACATACGCTTCCTGCCAAAAAAAACCCTATTGTAATCCACTTGAACAACATGCATTTTTGTGTTTGTTGATTAGGCTGGAAAAATACATGTAAGCTTGGGGAAAACAGGGAATGTGCGATATTATAATTATATTATTATTATATATTATACATTACATATAATAAATATATTGATAAATCATGTTTCAAATAATGGCAGATCCTGGGCATGATGTGCAGATTGTCTGCAAACCATTTTTAATGTCTTAATCAACAGTCAAAATGTGTGCCTCTTATCTACTTGGCACCTTAATGTTGAATTTACCGGATGATTCTTCTGAAATGTATAATATACATTTGATGGGTGATCCTACGTTTCTGATAAAATTTTGGTCAATAGCAAATTTAAATGACCTCTTCTCCTGTTTATGTTTTTTTTTTTTTGCACAATCGAAATAATGTAACAGATTTGGGAAATCCATTTTGAAGTATCAAAAAAGAAGCAATTTCTTTTCTGCTACTTTTTTTTTACTTTTTTAAATAAGGGAAACTTATTTGAACTGATTCCCATAAAACCTTAGATTATGTACATAATTTAAGAGTAGTAATAATACGATTTAAGAGTAATAGTCTAAGAGTAATAATAAGAAGATATGTAAAAAACTTTAACAAAGTAAAATGTGTAATTCTGTTTAAGTTTCTTGTTGCAATATTCAAGTAGGAAATAATGATTCAACCCATTTTGTTAATTTTTTTTATTAAATACAGTTAGTTTACAGTTAGGGCAGTAATTCACATGGAAATTTGACCAGACTGGTATTATTAAACATCTACACAGATTAAGAAATCATAATATTACAATCCACAAAAAAATTTATATTGAATAAAGTGGAATAGCAAAGAAAAAAGGTTTGAAGAAGCTAAGTGAAACAATACCAAGCCACAGAAAGGCAGTGGCTGATTTCAGTACTGTACTGTAGTTCTACTCTACCAAACCTATATACATTAGAATCAGATGGGTTAGGGCATGCTGCTAAAAGGTTTTACACATCTCTGAAATTAAATTAAGATAAGATAAGATAAGATAAGATAAGATAAGATAAGATAAGATATACCTTTATTCATCCCACAGTGGGGAAATTTCTCAATATATTAAAGAACTATTTAACAGCATTTCTCTACAAGGCCTTCAACAAAGACCTTTTCAACAAGATAGTTACACATCAGTTGAACTGGTTAACAATGGATTTCGCAACTTATTCAGAAAAATGCTCCAGAAAGACTTGGAGGCAGCAGGTGCGGTTCTCACAGAGAGAACTACAAAAGTAAGTACATCTGTCACATTACAATATATCTTCTCAAGGGACAATACTATAGAAATGAAACTTGGATATATTTTAAAGTAGTAAATATATTATTTTCCTTAAAATTCTACAAACAATACCCCATAATGACAATGTGAAAGAAATTTGTTTTAAATTGTTGTATATATATATATATATATATATATATATATATATATATATAAAAAAAAAAACAAATGAAAAAAATCACATGTACATAAGTATTCACAGCCTTTGCCATGACACTCAAAATTTAGTTTAGGTGCATCTTGTTTCCATTATCATTCTTGAAATGTTTCTACAACTTGATTGGTGTCCACTGGTGTGGTAAATTCAGTTGATTGAACATGATTTGGAAAGTTTGCCAAAATGCACCTGAAAGACTCTCAGATCATGAGAAACAAAGATTGAACTCTCAGGCCTGAATGGCAAGGGTCATGTCTGGATGAAACCAGGCACTGCTCATCACCTGGCCACATGGGCGTAAATCCCGGGGGGGACGGGGGGACATTTTTAAATAAAAAAAATCGCACTCTCCATTATATGTATTCTCTATTATATGATATATGTATGTATACCTAAAATAATTGTGTAAGTAAAAAAAAAAAAAAAACGCAAAAATGCATTTAGAAACAGTTGAGTTCCCCCTCCCCTTCCTCACAGTGGTTTGATCCACTGCCTGCGTTCCCAGTTCATCTCACCTACTCTACACACACGAGTCAGGTGTGTGTCTGCGGCTCAATTAATATTTAACTCCATTAACTAGGGTATTTTATTCACTTTTTAAATAAAGCGATTCTCTTTAATGTAGTTGATGCAGACTCAATCATAAATTAGTTGCGGCAAAAATGCTGATTACCGATGTAATTTTCCATGAATCTGCTCTATTAGCGATTAAAATATGACTTATCTAGTGTTAGCTTGTTTACAATAGCTTGTAGCATAGTGCACTGACACTAACACGCCAAAGCCGTTTCCCATGCAGTGTGTTATTTGGGACGACTTGGTATAATGTTAATTTAACATTAACACACAATTAGCATATTGTTTATCTGTGCATTTACTAAATGAGCACTGTGCTACGTCCGAACTGACCCCACTGTATTTTTTTGTAAAATCATTTTTTATTCTGTTCTTAAGTGTCTTAATTAATTTGTAAAATAAAAAATGTTAAACATTTTTTTTTAAATTCCTTGTTTTTATTGTTGTGATTATTTTTTATGATAGTTTTACTTTATTTATGTAAAGCACTTTGAATTATCATTGTAATTGACGCAGTCTCCGTGCTACAAGAATAATGATAGAAACAACGTTTTTCACTGTGGGGACATATCTTTATACTGTAAGTACAATTTTACTATTATTTGTGTCCCCCTTCAAAAATTGCTCATGAGAAATTTTATATTTATTGTCCCCCCCTACTGTTAAATGAAATTTACGCCCATGCCTGGCCAATACCATCCCTACAGTTAAGCATGGTGGTGGCAGCATCATGCTGTGGGGACGTTTTTCAGCAGCAGGAACTGGGAGATTAGTCAGGATTGAGGGAAATATGAATGCAGCAATGTAAAGAGACATCCTTGATGAAAACCTGCACCAGAGCACTGTGGACCTCAGACTGGGGTGACAGTTCATCTTCCAACAGGACAACGACCCTAAACACACAGCCAAGATATTAAAGGAGTGGCTATGGGATAACTCTTGGAATGTTCTTGAGTGGCCCAGCCAGAGACCAGACTTGAGTCAGATTGAACATCTCTGGAGAGATCTGAAAATGGCTGTGCACCGAAGCTCCCCATACAATCTGATTGAGCTTGAGAGGTTCTGCAAAGAAGAATTGGAGAAACTGCCTAAAAATACATGTGCCAAGCTTGTAGCATAATACAAAAGAATTGAGGCTGTAATTTGTGCCAAAGGTGCTTCAATAAAGTCGGCCAAGTATGTCTCCAGACCTGAACCCTATTGAGCATGTGTGGGACATCCTCAAATGTCATTATGTAGGAGTAGTGGAGGAACCTGTTCAGCTCTGGTGAATTCTATTCCCAGGAGGATTAAGGCAGTGCTAGATATCAATGGTGCTCCCACAAAATATTGACACTTTGGACACAGTTTTTACATGTTTACTTAGGGTGTACTAATTTTTTTGCCAGTTATTTAGACAATAATGGCCTTATGTTCTGTTATTTTCAGAGGACAGTAAATCTATACTGCTAAAGCTGCACATTGACTACTCTAAAATATATCCAAGTTTTATTTCTATAGTATTGTCCTTTGAGAACATATAATAAAATGGTTGCTAAAATGTGAGGGGTGCACTTACTTTTGTGATACTGTATATCGGTTACATAATGTTGTAAGACTATCAGGCTTCGTTTTAATAAAGGATTTAAGGGTATATACTGTACTGTGTAATACCTGAAATATCTACGAAAATATCATCACACACATCATCTCAAGCAGAAGCGTCGATATTAATCTGAAAAAAATACCCCAGGTTTTCTGTGAATTTGTGTGCATTACACAGTGGCTATTAAATCCACATAAATATCTTTGAGCTTCTGCTCTTTGCAGCAGTGTGGTTTTTGGCTGTCAAACAAAAACAATTTTAAAATGCCAGTTTAGATGTCTTCTAGGGGGCTTTGTTATATTCTGATGGCAAAAGGGATTTGACTCAACAAGACAGTGTCCTATACAGTGTCCACAATGCTGTCCAGTCAATAAACTTTTCAAAAGCTAGACTGCAGTCAAGGTGTAGAAACATCTCATCAATGGTCAAAAGAATTGTCAGACACCTGAGCTAGTTTTCAAGTGTTGTTGCAAAGGGTCTGAATTCTTTGTACATGTGATATTTAATTTCTGTTTTATAAACAAAAATTTGACATTTCTAGAAATCTGTTTTCACTTTGTCATTATGGGGTACTGAGTGTAGATTAATAAAAAAAAGTTTGAACGATTGTACTATCAGGTTGCAACATAGTAAAATTATAAAAATTGAAGGGGGTCTGGGGGATTATGTATTGCTGTTTTTTTTGGTCATACCGCTTAACGTCAACGCTTCACACTCCACCCAGTAGGTGGCGGAATATACGCGAAAAGCTGGTTTGCCAACTGCAATAAATATTAAAGAAGACGTAGAGGAAGAGAAAGAGGAAGTCGACAAAGAGAAGGTTACAGATCTCTTTATCGCCTTATTCACGATATTATGGTAATTTTTTTGTATCGTATTAAGCCAGTTTGTACAGTAGCTGTGTATTACTATTACGTATGCAGTCTTTCATTCGTGTAGCTTGTTAAAACGTTTGAGTGCGTTAGCTAGAAAATCCCATGCCTAAAGATAAACTGCGTTTAACGTGCGATTAAATTCAGACCTCTCCAGAATAAAAGTCTACCATGATTTCTGGATTAACGGCAGACTTTCTACGGTTTTTTGTTTCATTTAGGTCCCCCTTCTGGCACTATATTGACTATTTTTATACATTCAGTTAAAGCGTATAAACTTAGAAATTGACATTTAATCAACCTGTTATTCATGGATTGTTTACAGACTCTTTTTACTCTAGACGAAATAAATGATTGTAGATGTGTGGTGGAATACGATGAACTAGCAGTCTAGAGATCTGATGCAGTAAAGAAGGGATAATCCACGGCTAGTTTTGCATCTCACGATTCAAATGCACGACGTGAAACCTGAATGGATAAGAAAAATGGTTAATTTAATTTATTTTGTATTCAGGCCGCTGGATCTAGAATTATGCCTGCTCTAAATCATAAACAGAGATAAAGTAGTGTGATTGCATTTGTTTCAATGAATTTTAATAAATGGTTATTAGATCGAGAGAAAGAGACTACTTGTGTGTGTACTATCTGTGCCATGCCAGTTTCCCTCTATGCAATTATGACTGTGTTGTTATGGTTAAACTTGTTTATAAAGCAGCAGATTACTTTAGAACGGTAATTAAACGGATTGGAGCTATCTGTGCATTCAACGATTCATACACACACCATCTGGCCAATCCGATCGCTCCCATAGACCATAGTATAAACTAAAGTCAGCCGGGATTTGTGCACATTTACTATCCTCTCAAGGCTAATTTCTTTACCTACATACTATAAGAAATGTAATGTGCAGTGATGAATAAAAGACTGCAGTGTTGAATAAAAATCAAACATGTTCAGCTCCTTACGTTAGACTTGTTTAGTGCCTACTGGTAATGTCTAAAATTGTGCAATTGTCTATTGAGGTGAAGAATGAATGTTTCTTGTCTTGTGCATTTTTCACTTTAAAGATGGCTGGTGACACTTCTGAAAAACGAGACCTGGACGTCTCTGTGGGAAGAGAGCGAAAACGTAGCCGCTCGCGTTCGAAGGAGCGTGATCGAAAGAGTTCTCCAGGGAAAGAACGGAAGCGCCACCGCTCGAGGGAAAGGAAGCGATCACGAAGCCGCTCTAAATCTGCAGACAGGTTGTCAGTCTTAAGATATTTTGTTGTGTATCTGTGGGCCTGGAGTCAGGAACTGAAGCTGTACGTTAAAAAGAGCATCTTCAGTAACTTTCATTAACAAAATTTGAAAGGTGCATTATCTCATAGCTGACCTGAAATATTTGATATAGTTAATAGTTACAAGGATATTTCACAGAAAATCTAAAGCTGAGTCTCTTCTAGAATCAAGTAGAGAATCAAGCCATGTCAGGCAAGATTGTCTTCCTTGTAGTTTGAGATGTATGTGTATTGTTGGCCACTTCCAGGATTATCATGCAGGGTTTGAGACAAGTGGGGGGGAAGCACCTGGAGTTGCTCTTTAATTTAGGAAAACTGCATGGCCTAGCCAATTTTGGTTAATTGGAACACTCATATTGAGCCTTCTTTCTGTTTTTGTTAACTAGAGATCGCAGACAGAAAGACAAAGAACGAGACAGAGAGAAGGACAGGGAGCGAACTCGTAAGGATCGGGACAGCCATAGAGGACCCAAAGACAAAAATAAGAAATCCAGGTATGAGCTGCCTCCTTACTCATATTTATGCTAGTTTTTACATTTTGGTACAAAAACCTTTTGAAACCAGAAGCAAATGAAACATTCTTTTTTTTTTCTTTTCAGGAGCACTTCACCTAAATCTAAAGATTTAAAACTAAAGAGAGAAAAAGATGTGAAGACAGAGGAAGAGGATCAGGAAGAGAAGAAAAAAGAAAAGGTACCCGTGTTATAAAATAATCTATTTGTAGATGACTTGTGCAGCTTTTAGTTTTCTTACTTCTGTTTGTTATTCTGTTTTAGGTTCAGCCATTGTCACTGGAAGAGTTGCTGGCAAAGAAGAAAGCAGAGGAGGAAGCGGAGTCCAAGGTGAGAAAAAAAAAAACGCTTTTACAAAACAGTAAGAAAAAGGACTAAATGTTAGTAATATGGATTCATAGATTCTTTTTAAACACAAAAAATGCATAATTAAAGAATTTCTACACCATGTCATTAATAACAGTTTGATCATTTCATGACCACATCACGTTTTACTTTTTTCAAACCCTGTTGTTTTCTAACCATATGTGACTTCATATTTTGTGTGATCCAGTGGTCTTAACTAAGCATATAATTTCTGTTTTTTGTGCAGCCCAAGTTTTTGTCTAAGGCTGAACGAGAAGCAGAGGCTTTAAAACGCAGGGAACAGCAGACAGAAGAACGGCGGCGGCAGATTGATGAGGAAAGAAGAAAAAGAAGGGTTTTTCAGGATATTGGAAGGAAGATGTTAGGTGAGGACTGATTGTGCTGGCTTGCTTGGTTTTAAATTTAATGTTCTTTAATTAATGTAAAACATTAATTAAAGATGTAAATTAATGTAAAACAAAAATTTTCTTGATTGTATTCTCAATCCCATTTTAGTGAACTAGTATGAGGATGTGATTTTTTATTTATTTATTTATTTATTTATTTATTTTTAACACCGTAATTCTTTCTGGATAAGGCACTCTGATGAATTCTGTAAACATAATAATAAAAATAAACAATTCAAACTCACCAGTATAATCTATATAGGAAAGTGAGTAATACACCATGCAAATGATATGATTTTATGTCAGTCAAGTTATAGATTACATTACATGGTACTTTTGTGTGTAAATGTACACCCATGCAATTTATGTTTTTCTAAATTGGTTGTAATTCATAAATACCAAGTGTTTTGGGGACATTCAAATTGTCATTTGTCTATTTGTGGTCAACTTTCTGTGTGTGTGTATATATATATATGTGTGTGTGTGTGTATGTGCATATATATA
>JAAIIK010000010.1:115936-147293 GCA_014706435.1 Silurus glanis
TCTCTCTCTCTCTCTCTCTCTCTCTCTCTCTCTCTCTCTCTCTCTATATATATATATATATATATATATATATATATATATATGTATGTATATACTGTATGTGTGTGTGTATATGTAATATATAATGTGTATATATATTTTTTTGCATGCTACAGAGGATCCTCAGGAGAGGGAGCGGCGTGAACGCAGGGAGCGGATGGAGAGGGAGAACAATGGAAATGAAGATGATGATAGTCGACAAAAGATAAGGGAGGAGAAGGACAAAGGCAAAGAACTCCAGGCCATTAAAGTGAGAGTCTTTTCAAAACTAATAAAATTAAATCTGCAAGCTGTACCTGTTGTTTGAAAAGTATAATAGATAACATAGTGTATATATTAATCGGTGGCGATCCTGTATACGCACAGCCTTACACACACACACACACACACACACACACACACACACACACACGTTCCTCTCCCATACTGAGTGACAAGCGTTGTCTACATTTGTTTTTAGAAAAGAAAGCTGCATTCTGTCTGGATGCAAGTTGTTATTCATGCTAAGGGAGATTTTTTCAATGAAAATAAATATAACATTTATATATTTGTTTAGTCAAAGTAACTTTTCATACTGTTAAAATATCTAGTTTGTTAAATATAAACAAAGGAAACATGCATGTGTCTCAAAGTTTAATCTAATTCTACTGTAGCATTGAATGATCTATGGTAGACAGATACTGATACTGTTTGTTTTACAGGAGCGTTATCTAGGAGGATTGAAGAAACGGCGTCGCACAAGGCACCTTAATGATCGGAAGTTTGTGTTTGAGTGGGATGCTTCTGAGGACACGTCAATTGATTATAACCCATTGTGAGTAATTAAAAGTCTTACCAAAGCTAATCAGTTTTTGTGCTTGCAGTGTCCTAGTAATGTCATGTGCAGGTGATGTCACTAAATTAGCCGTTACACAGAAAGTATTGGCATATCAAAGCCATTTTTGCTATGCACAAAAACAATACGGTTTTAGATAAAAGCATGAATTGTACAATTCATCAGAATTAAGAGTATACTAGTGGTTTTGTTCTTTTCCAGGACATTCCAAATGGATTCACAAATGTTAGATAATTTTTCAGCAGAATTTCATGAGAACACACTTTTCTCTGTCATCAGGTATAAAGAGAAACATCAGGTGCAGTTATATGGCAGAGGATTTATTGCAGGCATTGACCTCAAACAGCAGAAGAGAGATCAGTCTCGTTTCTATGGAGATCTGATGGAAAAAAGGCGAACCATGGAGGAAAAAGAACAAGAAGAGTGAGCTTTTCTTTCTATCTTGTTTAGCCATTTGAATGCAAACAAAGTTTGCATTCCTCTAAATTGCAAATGCTCAATATTTTGTGTGAGCTTTTCCATAGTAGGTTTGCCTGCTCTTTGTCTGTGTAGGCTTCGTCTGAAGAAGATGCGCAAGAAGGAGGCCAAGCAGCGCTGGGATGACCGGCACTGGTCTCAGAAGAAGCTGGACGAGATGACTGACAGGGACTGGAGAATCTTCCGGGAGGATTACAGCATCACTACTAAAGGAGGGAAAATCCCGAACCCCATCCGCAACTGGAAGGAATATGAGCTGCCCCCCCACATCCTGGAAGTCATTGACAAGTGCGGCTACAAGGTGGGCTGCTTATTTGTTGAGGAATTATTGTAGCTCATGAAGTAAAGCTTGCATAGTTTTTAATTTAATGGAATTGGGTGTAAAGTGCTTATTGACATTAAAATATACACACACCAGGCATAACTTTATGGCTACCTATCAGGCATAAAGTTATGACCACCTGCCTAATATTGTGGTCCCCCTTTTGCTGACAAAACAGTTCTGACCCGTCGAACATTAACAGCATTAATTTCTTCTGCAATGTGAGCTACAGGAGCTCATCTGTTGGATCGGAACACACGGACCAGACTTCATGTTTGATTGACTGGAAATATTATGAGTATAATTATAAATTCAGTGATGGTGACAGTGGAATGTTAATGTCCTATTTTGTAGATAGATTGAGTAGATTTGTTTGATTTTAATGAACTCAAAGTTGAATTAATTATTTTTTTGTCTAATTTATTTGAAAATATCACCTGCAGAAGTGTTCTGTTAAATGGACACTGAGAATATAACACACTTTTATATGAACTTGCCGATGATGTTGCATTTGGGCCAGCTTTGCATTAGTTTATAGAGCCCTAAGTGAAATAGTTTTTAGCTATTGATTTGAGTTTTATCCATTTTTAATTGGCAAAATTAACCTTATATTTTGTCTTTTCATTAGGACCCAACACCCATCCAGAGGCAAGCCATTCCTATTGGTTTACAGAACCGTGATATTATTGGTGTGGCTGAGACTGGTAGTGGTAAAACTGCAGCCTTCCTCATTCCCCTATTGGTCTGGATCACCACACTCCCCAAGATTGACAGGTGAGATCAGCCTAGTATAATAACAGTATGCAAGTAATAATGTATGTATGAATGTATGTATTAAACCCCTGACAAATTCTCTCGTATTACAGAATTATATATAAATAAATAAAAATGATGTTCTGTTTGGTAATTAGAAGAAAAAAAACACCCAATATTAAAGGTGTAATGTGACTTAAATAAGTAAAGTATTAAATCCACATACATTAGTATTTGTTAATGTATAGACCCACCTTTTTCTGCAATAACTAATTAAGTCTTTGGTAAATATATTTACATTTGGTACATATTTCACAAAGCTGGAGTGATTTTGTCTCTTTCCATTAAGTTATATATATTTGAAGTTATTGTTTGTAGGTAATAAATAAATTGAAAACCTATTTTAAACACCAGGGAACACCATGGCAATGGAACATGATTAGATAATCAGATGATACCAGCTGGCTAATTACACCTACAATTACAATGAAGGTGTAATTACCGTATTTTTCGGACTATAAGCCGCTACTTTTTTCCTACGTTTTGAACCCCGCGGCTTAAACAACGAAGCGGCTAATTTATGGATTTTTCCTGGGTTTTTCCCGGTTTCACAAACTTCAAGCCAAAAAACTGAGCGACATAACATTAGACCAATGAAATTTCCGAACGGAAACGAAAAAACGCACCTCACCTGTGTTCTGAGCTGCATGGCATCGGGAGAAAAAACTTCCACCGGTGGTGATTTTTAAACACACGACGATGCCAAAATATAAAAATATAAAAGGAGGAAGACAGTGAATAATTACTAGGCTACTGTTTAGATACAAGCCGTTGTAACGCGTTGAGTCTGGGTCATGGGATAGCTCGCTAACTCCAGTTGCAACAGAAATCATATAAGCACAGACAGGTTTCCAAAACTCGTGCTTTTTTATTTTTCTTGGCAACAGCGTTACGGGTTAGTCAAAGAAACTTAGAAATAAGCATCAGAAAATAATAAGGACATATTCCTCGGTCTTGCACACATGCAGTAATAGCGAAAAAATGCTGCGGCAGGCTATTCCCAAAATACCTCTCTGCTCTTAAAGGAGCCACAACATATTTCACCCGTTACACGGTGTAACAGACACTGTCTTTCGTTAAAGCCTGTGTAAAGTTCATTAGTTTCAGTGTAGTGTAGACCTGCGGCTTATACACAGGTGCGGCTTATTTATGTTAAAAATTAAAATCTTTGTCAAATTCAGTGCGGCTTATATATGGGTGCGCTTTATAGTCCGGAAATTACAGTAGCCAAATGTTATCATCTGATTATTTTTTATATATCTATTAAAACCAACCAATTCATGCAGTGAAAAGACACAATTCAATAATAAAAAAACACACAATACATTAATATTATTCTGTGGTGCTACATGTTCGTTGATGTGCATACTTTTGTGCTTGTATTTAGGCTTGAGGATTCTGATCAGGGACCGTATGCAGTAATTCTAGCCCCCACAAGAGAGTTAGCCCAGCAGATTGAAGAAGAGACCATTAAGTTTGGCAAACCACTAGGCATTCGGACAGTGGCAGTGATTGGTGGAATATCCAGAGAGGACCAAGGTTTTAGACTTAGGATGGGATGTGAGGTTAGTAACTGTTATTTTTCACTCTCTTTTTTTTTTTTCAGTGAGTAAGAATATTAGTGTTTGTCAGTGTTATGAAAAATAAATCTTGAATTTTAAAAGGATTTGCAAAATAGATATTTCGATATACAGATGTGCTACTCCCAGCAGCACAGTAGTGCATTAAAAAAAGGAATGAGAAACATTTGTATTTATTTAATTTGTTTAATTCACTTTAAGGACATTTACTTAAATGTCATAACAAAAGCTATTAAAATCAGAATCAGCTTTATGTTAAGACATTTATAACAGTATACATTGAAAGTGACAAAACATATACAGAAAGTGACATAATATTGCAGTGATTGTCCTGTTGGTTAAAGAAGCATATTTCGCATGGGTATGAAATTTCCAACTAAAAAACAACTAGATGATCAAGCACAGAAGATATTACACATTGGCCCATGACAGAAAATGACAATTATAGTGTAGCGATTGTCAAATTACTTGAGAAGAAGTGGAGGGGGATAGTGCATGATTATAATATTGCACAAATTAGAGGAGATAGAGGTAGTATAATAGTAAAATCTTCAGTATAGACTGGGATTACCGGAGGGTGTTTAGAATCTTTGTGGCTCCTGGAAAAAGCTATTTGGACTCTGTCATTGTTTTGATAAATCTGCATTGCCTGCCAGACGTAATATAAAGGCCTTTTATCAGTGACTTGATGTGAAGTACAGCATCTTTCAAACCAGAAGCTTTTGTTTATTGATTCATAAGGTTTTGATTCACTACAGACTATTAGTTTGACTAAAACCTGTTCTGTTTTCAGTTTCCTTTGACCTTGCCACTGGTTCATGCATAAGATCAAGATATAAAATAACACAACAATAACAAAATATAAGAAATCTAATAAGTATTTTGTTGGTATGCTAATATTTATTGTTTTCATTATCAGATAGTGATCGCCACACCCGGTCGTTTGATTGATGTGTTGGAGAATCGTTACCTGGTACTAAGCAGATGCACATATGTAGTACTGGATGAAGCCGACAGGATGATTGACATGGGTTTTGAACCTGATGTCCAGAAGATTCTGGAACACATACCTGTGTCCAATCAAAAGCCAGACACAGATGAAGCTGAAGATCCAGAGAAGATGATGTTAAACTTTGAGTCTGGAAAACACAAATACAGACAGGTCTAAAGAAATATACATTTTAAAATTAAGTGCCAAAAATACTTTGTGTGTTGTGGTTCACCATTTTTTCCTAGATTGTTTCAATTGTAAAATGTCCCTTTTTTTATTTATTTCTTTATCAGACAGTCATGTTTACAGCCACTATGCCTGCTGCTGTTGAGCGGTTGGCCAGAAGTTACCTGCGGCGCCCTGCAGTGGTATATATTGGCTCTGCAGGTAAACCACATGAGCGAGTCGAACAGAAGGTTATTCTGATGTCAGAAGCAGAGAAAAGGTGAGAATACACAAATCAAACAATATTTATTGAGAGCACCAGTAATTCTTCATGCTCCCCAGAACATGATTTCAATAAGTATGACTTCTAAATCAATTTTCTTTGACATGTTTACTTTCAACAGGAAAAAGCTTCTGGAAGTACTATCACGTGGCTTCGAGCCTCCCATCATTATATTTG
This sequence comes from Silurus glanis, assembly GCA_014706435.1. NCBI lineage: Eukaryota > Metazoa > Chordata > Actinopteri > Siluriformes > Siluridae > Silurus > Silurus glanis. The sequence continues at coordinate 121,619 of JAAIIK010000010.1, forward strand.
TTAACCAGAAGAAAGGGTGCGACGTATTGGCTAAGTCTCTGGAGAAGATGGGGGTACTGTACATAAATAATATACATTTCATAATATTTTTATTCTTATATGTATTTGCATGTTGCTACATCCTCATATCTGCTACATACAGTATTATATTATGATTTTGCTAATAATTATGCTACTGTTCTGTAGAGTTTTTGAGGCGTATGATTTTTGCTGCATTTATTTAATTTCTTAGACAGAGGACAAAATTTCTTAGATCTAGATCGTGTTGACTAAAACAAAATGGTGGCACCTGCACAGCACAAAGGCTTTACATTTTTGTCATGGGTTTCTCAGTTTGTTTGTTACAACATTGCAAAATCATACAGCTGACAATGACACCTGAATGAGCAACAGCCACCAGACTTCCAACAGCTACCACTGGAGATAACCGGGACTCTGTGCTACTGTTTATTTGGTCACAGCAGTGTTACTCCAGCATAATGTGTCATTTCTAAGACTCCCCTCAGGCATTTTGATCAATTGTTTCTGCCTCTACTCCCCAAATGCACTCCCTTCTTCAAAATATGTGAGGCCTTCAGAGAGTGCCTAGAAGAACAAAATACTTAACTACAACACCAGTTCCAACACAGACTGCAACAGTTTTGCTTTCAAGGCCATCCTGGACTCCCATACACTCATTAATATATTTACCCGCTCTGATCTGGCCCACATCAACAGGTCTGTTGACAGTCATTACCTGTTATTTGCCAATTAGAAGATAAAATAACACAGAGATCCACCTCCTACTGAGGGCACAAGAGGTGTAGAAACCTAAATGTCATAGTATGAAAGAGTATGAGTAAAATAAAAAATTAAAAGAATGATTTTGGCATTCTGAGCAGTGTGAATGCATGAAAAGCTTCCGGCCCTGATGGCATCCCAGCCTCTCTGCTTAGAACCTGCAAAGAGTGGTTGTCTTTGACCATTACATGCAACCTGTATCTAGCCCAAGTAGTCATTCCTATATGTTCAAAGACAACAGCTGGACAGTAGTAATAAACATTTAGCTGCAATGAACTTTAATGACTTCTGCTGTGATCCCATCACCCCCACACATCGTGTTTTGAGATGCTGATCCTTTTTCATTAGAAATCCTGCCTGCATTATTATTGCATCTATCAGTTGGCCAACCATGAGAACCATAAACTTTATTCATGGTGCACAGTGATGCAGCATGGAGGGTGTGGGGCTTTATCAAGGACATTTCTCATCCCAGACATGGACTGTACACTCGTTTTCCATTCAGGAAATATTACAAAAGGCAGGGAGCAGCTTCTTCCTTACAGCAATCAGTCTTCTGAACTCCTCATACCAGCGCTTTTAATGCTTCTTTCAGCGCTCTTGTTTGCACTCTATATACATTGCATTATATTGATATAGTATCTCACAAAAGTGAGTACACCCCTCACATTTCAGCAACCATTTTAGTATTTCTTCTCAAGGGACAATACTCTAGAAATTAAACTTCTATTTTAGAGTGCAATGTACAGCTTGTATAGCAGTACAGATTTACTGTCTTCTGAAAATAACTCAACATACAGCCATCACTGTTAAAATAGCTGGCAATAAAGGGAGTACACCCTAAGTGATAACAGCTGTACGTTGTTTAACCATGCAAACTCTGAGGATTTGAGAATTAGTATTGTTGCTCTCCACAAAGATGCCTAGGCTATCAGAAGATCGGTAACACCCTGAAACTGAGTTACAGTACAGTGGCCAGGGTCATACAGAGGTTTTCAAAGACGGGTTCCACTCGGAACTAGCCTTGCAAGGGTCAATCAAAGAAGTTGAATCCTCATTCTGTGCCTCAGGTGTAGAAGCTGGCTTCAAAAAACAGACACATGAGTGCTGCCAGCATTGCTTTAGAGGTTGCAGAAGTGAAAGGTCCACTTGTCAGTGCTCAGACTACACGCCACACATTGCAACAAGTTTTCATGGCCGTCGTCCCAGAAAGTCTGCAAACAGTTTGCTGAAGACAACCTGCCCAAAAACATGAATACTAAAAAAGTCTAATATCCAGCAGCTCTGTGATGCCATTATTGAGGAGTGGAAGAGGATCCCAGCAACAACCTGTGCAGCTCTGGTGATTTCTATGCCCAGGAGGATTAAGGCAGTGCTAAATAACAATGGTGCTCACTCAAAAAAATTTTGCCACTTTGGACACTTCGGGTGTACACACCTTTGTTGCCAGTTATTTAGACAGTAATGGCTGTATATTGTTATTTTCAGAGGACAGTAAAGCTGCACTGCAATAAAATCTTTATTTCTATAGTACTGTCCCTTAAGAAGATATATTAAAATGGTTGCTGAAATGAGAGGGTTGTACTCACTTTGTGAGATACTGTTTGTGTGCAATCTTTGTAAACATACTACATTGCACATTGACTAACTTAATATAGTTTGCACACTTAATTGTACCTTACATTCACTTACTGAATTGTTTTGTCTTTGGATTCCAATCAGTTTATTTTTTTTTGCACTACACACTTAATGGTACTTGGCTATTTGACCTTAGATGGTTAGATTCTAACTTCATTTAGTTGGATTGTACTTGAATCTGCTTAATGATTAATCTGAACTGCTAAAGGAACATTTTGACAATCTTGTTTAAAAAAAATAAGTGTTTCTTTGTCCTGTGTATGTGTTATCTTATGTTAGATGTGTCATTGTAGAAAAACAGATTTTTGTACCTCACGGTTGCATCGTGGATAGAATGGTATAACATAGTATAACACAGTCGTGCTACTATTATGCTTTTATATTGCTTTGATTGATTTAACGAAAGCATCTGTTCTTTGTTATTATTCTTTTCAGTACAATGCTTGTACACTTCATGGTGGTAAAGGACAAGAGCAGAGAGAGTTTGCTTTATCCAACCTGAAGGCAGGAGCGAAAGATATCCTGGTGGCCACGGATGTGGCTGGAAGAGGTATCGATATTCACGATGTCTCCATGGTCATCAACTATGACATGGCCAAAAATATTGAGGGTGAGTTTTCACTTTTCCTTTATATTCTTTTTTTCACCATGTTATATGAAATTGCCAGTCACAGGGGAGGTCATGCATTGAAGCCATGCAATATTATACAGCTAAATGTTTGTGGATACTTCATCCTCATGCCCATGTATGGGCCATCCCTAGACGGTTGTCACAGAATTTTAAACAGACAATTGTGTAAAATGTTGAGGTTTTCTCTAGCATTAAGGTTTTTCTCTTTAGAACAATGCCCTTGTGCATAAAACTAGCTATTTGCCAAGGTTCATGTGGAAGACTTTAAATGGCCAATGCCCTGACCTCAATCTCACTAAATACTTTTAGGATCACTTTGAACATCAAATTTGACCCAGGCCTCCTCACTTGACAGCTATGCCCAACTTCATTAACGCTCGTGTGGCAGAATGGGTACAAATCCCTGTAGGCAAATTCCAAGATTTAGCGCAGTCTTCTCAGAAAAGTGGAGACTGCTAAAACACCCATGGTTTTGAAATAGGCACATGCGATTATAATGGTCAGGTGTGCAAATACTTTTGGCTACAGTGTGGTGTGTTCTTGAAAGTAACTTTTATGAGTTTATCTGTGCTATTAGACTATATTCATCGTATTGGCCGAACTGGTCGTGCTGGAAAGAGTGGTGTAGCATTGACCTTCTTGACCAAAGAGGATTCATCCGTGTTCTACGACCTGAAGCAGGCCATATTGGAGAGTCCTGTGTCTACATGCCCACCTGAGCTTGCTAACCATCCTGACGCCCAGCATAAGCCTGGCACTATTCTCACTAAGAAAAGGAGGGAAGAAACGATCTTTGCCTGAAATGTCAACATGACTTAAGGCAAACATGACTTCAGTCACTCTACACAGTTGAATATATATTTTCTCTTTCTATCATTCTGCTCTTTCTCTTCATATATACATGCAACTGATTTCTGTCTCCTGACTGTGATGCCATTCTCATTTTGTGTACATCTTTTATTCAGAGGGGGCCATGTAGAGAACTGTAATTAAATACCGCTATTTGACAGAATGCAGTCACATCATTGGTATGAACTGTAGTACAAGCAAATGTTTTTTGTTTGTTTGTTTAAAAACGTCTCATAAAATTGTAAAAAAAAAAAAAAAAAAAACATACATGCCAGATATAAGATTTATTTTCATTTGTCAGTGGATGTCATATAGTATGAATACATTTGTATGAACTGGAAATAAATCCTTCTTGTCTGAGTTGGTTTTATTTCTTTTTTTTTCCTCAATTTTTTATTGGCTAAAACATGCTACACTATAATGCAAACACAGCAATATTAAAAGTACATCATGGTTATTAAAGTTATTCATATTTCAATATTGAATTAAAGAAAATTCTAGAGCATGAATTACTGAAACCATGTCCTATGGTCTGATTAGACTAAGATGAACTTGTTTAGCTCAGATGGTGTCCAGCATGTGTGGTGACACCCTGGTGAGGAGTAGCAAGAAAATTTTGTCTTGTCTACAAGACAGACGTGTGGAGCTGCGGTTCATTGAGGGAAACATGGATTCCAACATGCACTGTGACCTTCTGAAGCAGAACACAATGCCCTCCTTTCAGAAACTGGGCCAAACAGCAGTTTTTCAACATCATAATGACCCCAAATACACTGCAAAGATGACAACTGCCAAGTATGTCTCCAGCCCTGAACCCTATTTAGCACCTGTGGGGCATTCTCAAGCGGAAGCACTTTTGTACGTCGCTCTGGATAAGGGCGCCTGCTAAATGCCGCAAATGTAAATGTAAGGTGGAGTAACGCCATGTGTCTTACATCCAGCAGCTCTGTGATGTCATTTTGGAGGAGTGGAAGAGGATCCCAGCAACAAACTGTGCAGCCCTGGTGAATTCCATGCCCAGGCTAAATAACAATGGTGCTAAAGTCATTAGCAGTGCTAAATAACAATGGTGCTCACACAAAATATTGGCACTTTGGACAGTTTTGACATGTTCACTTTTGCACAGGGTGTACTCATTTTTGTTGCCAGCTATTTTGACAGTGATGTATGTACTGTCCTTTTTTTTTTTTTCGAGGACAGTAAATATGTACTGCTATACAAGCTGCACATTGACCACTTAAAAATATATCCAAGTTTCATTTTTATAGTATTGTTCCTAGAGAACATATACTAAAATGGTTGCTGAAATGTGCATCCTTGTGGAGAATTGCTTTCCAGTCTGAAATGCGTTTGTATTTGGATGGACTTTTAAAAAATCCATTTATAGTCATTGAATAATAATAATAATAATAATCAGTCTAAAAAGCCTCCAGTGCATACAGACTATATGCCTACCTGCAATACTCTTAAAGATTAAATTTAGTGTGCTCTATGTGCCAATTTTAATTCAAGCACACAAATGCTGGGGCTCATTTCAAAATAATTGTAACATCATTATTGTTGCGCTGGATAAAGGTGTCAAAATCTGTAAATGTAGAATTTTTTTTATATTAAATTGTTAGTTTAGCAAAAGCCTCTTATGCATTGCACTTGAACTAGTTTATTTATTAAACAAGGCACAAACAAATATATCTTTAATATATATCAAATTCCTGCCTGTAGACAAAAGGCAGGAATTTATTATATAGTGCCTTCATATAATTGATAGAGACTTTTGATACAGCGAAGATACGCATTTACTGGCAAATGATTTTAAATAAAATCGCACAATAAACATATAAAACAGTTTACAATGACATATATATATGTCGTGGGCGTGGGCATGTATGGCTGCCAATGGAACTGGTTCTCTTGTATTTATTGATGTGACTGCTGACAAAAGCAGCAGAATGAATTCTGAAGTGTTTCGGGCAATATTATCTGCTCATATTCAGCCAAATGCTTCAGAACTCATTGGACGGCGCTTCACAGTGCAGATGGACAATGACCCAAAGCATACTGCAAAAGCAACCAAAGAGTTTTTAAGGGAAAAAAGTGGAATGTTATGCAATGGCCAAGTCAATCACCTGACCTGAATCCGATTGAGCATGCATTTCACTTGCTGAAGACAAAACTGAAGGGAAAATGCCCCAAGAACAAGCAGGAACTGAAGACAGTTGCAGTAGAGGCCTGGCAGAGCATCACCAGGGATGAAACCCAGCGTCTGGTGATGTCTATGCGTTCCAGACTTCAGGCTGGAATTGACTGTAAAGGATATTAAAAAAGTATTAAAAAAGTGAAAGTTTGATTTATGATTATTATTCTGTCCCATTACTTTTGGTCCCTTAACAAGTGGGAGGCACATATGCAAACTGTTGTAATTTCCTACACCGTTCACCTGATTTGGATGTAAATGCCCTCAAATTAAAGCTGACAGTCTGCAGTTAAAGCACAACTTGTTTCATTTCAAATCCATTGTGGTGGTGTATAGAGCCAGAAATGTTAGAATTGTGTCGATGTCCCAATATTTATGGACCTGACTGTATATAATGACTTTTTATATTATAAACATCAGGGTTGGGCAATGATACACCAAAAGGTATTTTTTTAATAACATACCAAAATTCTTAGTATTTTTTTCTAGTGTTAAAAATAAATTAGAAAATACAGCAGCCACACTGTGTCAAAATGAACTACTTTATTTTTGTATTTAAAAAATACTAAAAAAATACTTTTACAAAGGAGCATGAAATTCTACGCAAGCCTTCCATCAATTGGACTATTTTATCGTTCCTTCACTATTACCCTGACTCAGTTGATTAAGTAAACAATGTTTGATAGCAACAACTTTCCTCTCTCAAGAGTCATGCATTAAATCTGACATGCAACCAGTTAACAGATCAAATATTCACATACAAACAAGGCTGCATTTTATGATATCATTATGTAGAATTTCTTACAAAGTATTTTACAGTATTTTAAAAGTACAAAACCACACAGTATTTTGATACAAAATATGAAGCCAATGTCATCAACCCTAACAAACACAAATGACAAAATCTTATTTTACATTTGAAATAATGAAATAAATACTGCACATTCCTAATAAACATAATGGTGAATAAACCTGACAGGCAGTTATTTTGTTCTCTTTAATATTAACGTATAATGGCAAATAACCCCCCGATATTAATTAGCAAACAACTCATTAATATCAGTTTTTCTACATATTGACGGAGGACTCCTTTAAGTGTTCATTTCCGACGGCTGAATTCACGTGAAACCTTTAATATTGGAAATAGGTTCCGGGTTGTGATGAATGTGTTACTCGTATAGTCAGAGCGCATGCGCAGAATCCTTGCGCATGCGAGTTTAATGCGTCGACTGCGCCAACTAGCGGTAGTAAATTGTTGTTGAGCCTACTACTGCTACTGTTGCCTGCCATGAAGTCATTGTGACATATAACCGAATAAGTTAAGGTTTAGTTTAGTTTGCAGCTTATATACATATATATTAATCTATAAATTCAAAGGAAATATAGTTGAACGGGATTTTTAAAAATGAATATTCGCAATGCACGGGTGAGTACATGGTCATGTAGTATTCGGTATCAGGCTTAGCGGTGAAATTAGCCGAGGCTGTAGCGAGTTAGACTGGCTGTTACCTATATGGATTCACTATACTCGCTCTTAAAACAGCTGCTCAGGTCGATTGATACGACATAGAGCGTGAATGTGTAGTAAAATGACTCCAAATAACTTGCGTTTGCAAAAACAATCAGTTTGTGTTGTAAATCTGTAGCACGCTAAGGCTAACTTACATTAGCTTTTGCTGGAACGCGTGCGCAAAGTGTTTAACATGCAGTCAGTCAGTATCCACGCGTATCTTATCATTCTGTTGTTTAATGTTTCATTGACAGCCAGAAGATCTGATGAACATGCAGCACTGCAACCTGCTCTGTCTGCCAGAAAACTACCAAATGAAATACTACTTCTACCATGGACTGTCTTGGCCACAGGTCTGCTCAAACCTAACAATGTGAAAATAATCATCCTCGTGTATATCTGTGGTTGACACAATGTTGTGTATTTTAGCTTTCCTATATAGCTGAGGATGAGAATGGAAAGATAGTTGGATATGTTCTGGCCAAAATGTAAGTTAAATATAGTTTGATTTTGTCTCTTGTATGATTATGCACCCGTGCCATCAAGTTTGAAGTTGTAATTGTTTTTCAGGGAGGAAGATCCAGATGATGTGCCTCATGGACATATTACATCATTAGTAAGTAGAAGAAGTTGTACAACTGGCAATTGTCTTAGTCCTATGTTGTTGAGTTGTAAACTATTTTGTTTCTGTCTATTATCATGTAGGCAGTTAAGCGTTCCCACAGAAGACTTGGTCTGGCTCAGAAGTTAATGGACCAGGCCAGTAGAGCCATGATTGAGAATTTTAATGCCAAATATGTATCTCTTCATGTTAGAAAGAGGTATGGTCATCACAGAACATGCTTTATTATTATTTTTTTACATTTTATTTATATATGTATATATATATATATATATATATATATATAAATATATAAAATACACACACGCACTGATGTCTGTTATTGCTTTGTTTTTTTCAGCAACCGGGCAGCTCTTCATTTGTACTCCAACACACTCAAATTTCAGTAAGTATCTTGCTGTTTATTATGTCTTTTGTGCTATGTAAAGATGTTCATGACCGGCTGTTCTGTGCTACTCTAGAATAAGTGAGGTAGAGCCAAAATACTATGCAGATGGTGAAGATGCATATGCAATGAAGAGGAACCTCACACAGATGGCAGATGAGGTATGTTTGTTGGTGAAAAAATAGGAAGTATATTGGTGCAATATGACTTCAGTGCAATCTCCCAGCCAGCGTGCCTATGTTGGTTCCCATGTGCATTTGAAACGGTCTTGAAACTGGGGTCCATGTGGGAAATCTGACTCGGGCCCACAGCAACTCACCACCTCCAACATCAGACTTGAGTGAATGTGTGAGTGAAAGGGTGGCATAAAAAACATCAAACATCTCACTTTACCAAAATACTATGGAATATAGTACATACATTGTGACATAATCCAAACGCAATTGCAAATCTTGCATTACCGTTTGCATTTTCACTTTTGTGAATGCACAGTATCTGCCAAATTTCAACTGGAAAAACAAAGTTCATTTGCAACAGCTGTATTTCTTGTGTATTACAAGTTTTGACCATGTCATATTTCGATAGCAATATTAATTACATTTGCTTTTTCACATCCTATGTGTCACATGTGTAGCCTGCCAAAACTCAGATGGAATCACAATTCCTTTTGCATTTGTATTTCCTTTACATGGAAAAGCTTTCCATTTGCATATTTGATGCCTTCGCACTGAAAGCTGTCAATCAAGTGTCAGGGGTTGGACTATATTAATGGGCCTGTTTGTATTGGGAAGTGACATCATGACATGTTTGACAAGCCATGCCACAATGACAAGAACGCCTGCCAGTCAAGCTCTTTGCAAAGGGTCATAACCTCCAGCCACACTGAGGTGCGAGTGTGTTTGCTTAAACATGTAGATCATGAGTTGGTCCACTATCAGCTGTGGCTGGCAGGCACTACAAGTGTCTTTGTGTTATGCTATCATTGTTAACATGTAGTGATGCTGTTGTGTAGCTGCAGAAACCTGGTGTGCGTCTGTGGGGATCTGAAATACCTCAGTCACAGACAGTTGCCGTCACGGAGCTGGTGCAGAAACTCTCAATGCAGGACGGAGAGAAGGAGGGTGATGGAGACAGTGGAGGAGAGAGCAAAGAGATGAGTGAAGTAAGCGAGGCTACTGAAAGTACAGACGTCAAAGACTCATCCTCTGATTCCTAAACAGCTTCATATCATCTGTTTCTCATCTTTGCCATCCTGGGATTTTAAATATAGTACATCACAACTTTTGGTTAATTTGGCAATGTTATTATGTACAAAGACACAACTTGCTACAAGTACTTGTGACTATGGGGATATTTTTGCGCAATTACTTGTTAATAAAATTTGATGCTATACATAATGTGTAAAACATTTATTATTGCTGTTTTCATCTGCACTGAAAACATTTTGACATTTGCAAACAACTGCTGTACATCAACCAGTTCTAAGGATGTACAGTTGGTTTACGTAAAGTATCAAATCATATCAATAATAGATTTGAAAAGAAGAAGAAGAAAAAAAGGAATGGCTCTCCACATGGTTGTCTTCGGTTTTGGTATCTTCAGACATAGTTATTAAAAGGGTGGGTGTCTATGACTATGATGATAAATTATAAATAAATATATATGATAAATGTTATTGCAAGGATGTGGAGTATTTAACATCATGCTGTCAGGAAGATTGGCATAATTCAAAAGTGCATGATGAAATATGGATTAAACTTCCCATGCATCTTAAATGATTGAGCACATGAACATATCAATAAAGTTGAACGTGAACTTGAAGGATATAAAACAAATGTTTAACAATCCTCCTACAGAGTTTGGCTAGCAAAATGTCACGATGTACACTGACCGAGCATAACATTATGACCAGTGAGTGAATAAAACCATTTCTTCATCGTGACACCTGTTAGTTGATGTGTTAGAAGCAGGAAAAAATGAGTTTGAAAAGGGCCAAATTGTGATGGTGAGACAACTGGGTCAGACCATCTCCAAAACTGCAGCTCTTGTGGGCTGTTCCTGGTCTTGAAAATGCTGCCTAATGTATCCCACCAACTAACAGGTGCCATGATGAAGAGATAATCAGTGTTATTCCCTTCACCAGTCATAATGTTACAATGTCTTAATGTTATGCCTGGTCATGTGTGTATTATATATATATATATATATATATATATATATATATATATACACACACACACACACACACACACACACATCATAATCGGTTGATAATTGCGTTAGGTCTATAAAGACCGATCAGATGATACGAAACTTGCGAGACAATTTTTTCACTCACTGCTCAAAATGGCTTCACCGGTCTAACAATTCTACAAGGTTTGTGAAAGACATTTGAAATTTATTCAAGTAAAGGAATATGAGCAGTTTTTAAAGTTGGTTGGATAGAGCTAAGAGAGAGGGACAGTTCTGCAACTCAAGTGCGACTTACTCAGCTGCCAGTAACAGATATGTTTCAAAGACCGCAATCCTACTGCAAGGACAGTAAGAATGATAAAGAAATATTTGACAAAATAATGGAATTCATATGCCTTGATCATCAGCCGCTGTCTAGGGTTCCGTGTGGAGCGCGGCCCTCTAGTGGGGAATAAAGACATGACAGGTGGGGCGCAATGAACGGTCATTAAAGCAAGAAAAATTAAAACATCAATTAGGGCACCTAACACAATTACACATAAATAAAAAGGTTAACAGATAACATAACATCAGTAACGGTTGATGCAGCTTCCAGGGATCGGTGATCAGCCAAATCAAAATGAAGACTTTGGAGTGGCCTAGTCAAAGTCCTGACCTGAATCCTATGCTGTGGCATGACCTTAAAAAGGCGGTTCATGTTCGAAAACACTCCAATGTAGCTGAATTACAACATTTCTGCATAGATGAGTGAAAAATTCCTCCACAGCGCTGTAACAGACTCATTGCAAGTTATCGCAAACACTTGATTGCAGTTGTTGCTGCTAAGGGTGGCCCAACCAGTTATTAGGTTTAGGGGCACACACTTTTTCACACAGGGCCATGTAGTTTTGGATTTTGTTTTCCCTCAATAATAAAAACCTTCATTTAAAAACTGCATGTTGTGTTTACTTGTGTTATATTTTACTAATATCTAAATAAGTTTAATGATTGGAAACATTAAAGTGTGACAAACATGCAAAAAAATAAGAAATCAGGAAGAGGCAACCACTTTTTCACACCACTGTATATATATATATATACACTTTATTAGGTACACCTAACTAGTACCGGGTTGGACCCCCTTTTGCCTTCAGAACTGCCTTAATCCTTCGTGGCATAGATTCAACAAGGTACTGGAAACATTCCTCAGAGATTTTGGTCCATATTGACATGATAGCATCACGCAGTTGCTGCAGATTTGTCGGCTGCACATCCATGATGCGAATCACCCGTTCCACCACATCCCAAAGGTGCTCTATTGGATTGAGATCTGGTGACTGTGGAGGCCATTTGAGTACAGTGAACTCATTGTCATATTCAAGAAACCAGTCTGAGATGATTCACGCTTTATGACATGGCGCGTTATCCTGCTGGAAGTAGCCATCAGAAGATGGGTACACTGTGGTCATAAAGGGATGGACATGGTCAGCAACAATACTCAGGTAGGCTGTGGCGTTGACACGATGCCTAATTGGTACTAATGGGCCCAAAGTGTGCCAAGAAAATATCCCCCACACCATTACACCACCACCACCAGCGTGAACTGTTGATACAAGGCAGGATGGATCCATGCTTTCATCTTGTTGATGCCAAATTCTGACCCTACCATCGGAATGTCACAGCAGAAATCGAGACTCATCAGACCAGGCAACGTTTTTCCAATCTTCTATTGTCCAATTTTGGTGAGCCTGTGCGAATTGTAGCCTCAGTTTCCTGTTCTTAGCTGTCAGAAGTGGCACCCGGTGTGGTCTTCTGCTGCTGTAACCCATCCGCCTCAAGGTTCGACGTGTTGTGCGTTCAGAGATGCTCTTCTGCATACCTCAGTTGTAATGAGTGGTTATTTGAGTTACTGTTGCCTTTCTATCAGTTCGAACCAGTCTGGCCATTCTCCTCTGTCCTCTGGCATCAACAAGGCATTTGCGCCCACAGAACTGCCGCTCACTGGATATTTTCTCTTTTTCGGACCATTCTTTGTAAATCCTAGAGAAGGTTGTGCGTGAAAATCCCAGTAGATCAGCAGTTTCTGAAATACTCAGACCAGCCCGTCTGGCACCAACAACCATGCCACGTTCAAAGTCACTTAAATCACCTTTCTTCGCCATTCTGACGCTCGGTTTGAACTGCAGCAGATCGTCTTGACCATGTCTACATGCCTAAATGCATTGAGTTGCTGCCATGTGATTGGCTGATTAAAAATTAGCGTTAATGAGCAGTTGGACCTAATAAAGTGGCCAGTGAGTATATATATATATATATATATATATATATATATATATACACACACACTGCCCTATAACATAACTATATATACTGTATAAATAACTTTATACGGCCATTATTTTCATAATAACTCACAACAAAAGTGAGTACACCCTAAGTGATAACAGCTGTTTGCCGTGTAAAACATGCAAAGCCACATGTCCTATTCATCATGTTTTTGTCTGCTTGACAGGACAACACAAATTTGTGTATCTTGTATTAAAGCAGTTCAAATTTGCTTTAAGTCCAATTCTCTCATACTGACCACTGGATGTTCAACATGGCACTTCAAGGCAAAGAACGCTCTAAAGATTTGAGAATTAGTATTGTTGCTCTCCACAAAAATGGCCGAGGCTATAAGAGGATCGGTAACACCCTGAAACTGGGTTACAGTACAGTGGCCAGGGTCATACACAGGTTCCAAGACGGGTTCCACTCAGAACAGGCGTCACAAGGACCAGTGAAAGAAAATTAGTCCTTGTGCTGTGTGTCAGGTGCAGAAACTGGATTTAAAAACACAGACACATGAATGCTGCCATCATTGCTTTAAAGGTTGCAGAAGCGGAAGGTCCTGTTGTCAGTGCTCAGACCATACGCCCCACACTGCAACCAGTCGGTTTGCATGGCCGTCGTCCCAGAAAGAAGCCTCTTCTGAAGCTGGTTCACAAGAATGCCTGCAAATGGTTTACTGAAGACAATCTGTTAAAGATAATTAATTACTGGAACCATGTTCTGTGGTCTGCTGTGGTCTTAGTCTGACTAATAAACTTGTTTTAGTCAACCATGGTGGTGGTGGTAGCATCAGGGTCTGGGTCTGCATGAGTGCTGCTGGTACTGGGGAGCTGCAGGTCATTAAGGAAAACATGGATTCCAATATGTACTGAAGCAGAACATGATGCCCTTCCTTCAGAAACTGGGCTAAACTGCAGTTTTCCAACATCCAAGGTTCATTTCTACACTGGGGGGAAATAATTATTTGATCCCCTCTGATTTTGTAAATTTACCCCTTTACAGAGAAATGAACAGTTTAGAATTTTTATGGTGGGTTTATTTTTTTTTAAAAAGAGAAAGAATATAAAAATAAATCCATAAAAACAAACATTAAAGAAAGGTTATAAATTAATTTGTATTTGATGGAGTGAAATAAGTATTTGAACCCGTACTAAATTAGCAAGAATTCTGACTCCCACACACAAATTAGTCCTGTACCTTCAGGAAAGTACTCCTAATATCAACTCATTATGTGAATTAAAGACACTCGACACACAGTTTTTTTAGGTTTATTTTTATATTCTTCCACAACACCTGTATTAAATAACGAATATAATGACAACAGTGATGAAGAGGCAGGTAATAAAGCTGATGATTTTTATCTGAAGTTATTGTGCAGTTTTTCTTCAGTAAAAGAATGTTTTGAAACTATTTGCTTTAAATCTTTTTCTAATGTTCAGTAAAGTTCTTTGAACACTCTCTTTTGTTTCTCAGTTACAGTATACAATTTTTTTTTTCATTTTCTAAAATTCTATGTTTTATAGGCAATTCATCCAGCTACTTCAGATTTGCACAGGTGGTTTAATTTAATCTAGTTTATTTTAGTTCAGGACTCCATAGTCCAGGTGTTAGTAAACTTGTCTTAGATTAAACCCTGTCCAGGAAACCGTCCTTATTATATTACCACCCAAATGGATTTGGAATAAGTCATTCAATATGCAACTGAAAAATGTAGGAATTGTAACAATTAAAAAAAATATATATATTATAATATAATACTATATTTAGATTAACATTATTATAAATATGAGTAACTTCGATGCAAATACTTGCAGGCAATATATTGCTGAAGTCTGAAACCCATTTAGTTTTCTCCCTTGAAGTGCTTTTCTTCATTATAGCCTTTAGTAAGTGAAAAGCATATTAAAATAGGATGATTGTCTGAAAATGGCACGCAATGAGAAGAAAGATATTGATCATGTCACCAAATAGATTAAAACTGAAGGAATGAGTCTGGTTTGAAAATGTAAGAAGTTTTTTTGAAAAAGTAAAAAGTCATTTTGGTGTTGCTGAGCTTGCCTGGACATTCTGTCTTTTTCAAGTATGTCCCAATTTGGCCGCTGTGTGTTGCTGTTTATTAGGTCTGTTTAGTTTTCAGGTAAATGATGCCCTCCTTCATTGTTATTGACATCATGAGGTCTAATTTTGCCCTATTTTTTATGTAAAGGTATTCAATTAAATCAATCAGAAAGGTAAATTATTTAACTTTATTTTTCAAAGGTTACTTGACAGTATATTGTGCCATAAATAATTGAATATAAATTAGTGCTATCGACACTCCTATTGCCATCTGACATCCACTTGAAATGTACTACTATTGATTTTCTTTTTTCCTTTTTTTTTCTTTCCACATCCTATCAAAATTATTTTCCGGTTATGCACTGACATGACAGCAATTAATGTGTTTCAGAATAGATTTTCTACACAACTGTGATTTACATCAAGTATAGCACACAGTTATTGATTTTAACCTGCATTTAAGACAAAAATAGGCTATCACTTGTCATTTTTAATTAGGCAGCATGATGTGTTTTCATATATGCTGTGTAATTGCATTCACTATGCTATGGATCTCTGTGAATTATGGATAGTTTAAAAATGTTGATCAGTAGTTTAGGTTTACTGTGAACAATTTCTATGCTATAATTACTATTGTTTTGTGGGTCAAATTAAACTGTTTCAAATTTGAAGAAAAAAAAAAATGCATGAAAATTAATTTAGGGCCAATCCAACCCCTCCCTGATGGTACTGCATAATGGATAAATATCTGTCTGTATTTCTCAGCATTGAGGACATCATTAATCCTGACCAAATCTCCAACTCAGTTTGCAGAAATGCAGAAACTTGCAGGAAACCTCCACCATGCTTCACTGTTGAATGCAGACACTCATTATTGTACCTCTCTCCAGCTCTTTTTCTAACAACTTGTTTTTTGCTACAGCAAAATATTTCAGATTTTGACTCATCAGTCCAGAGCACCTGCTGCTATTTTTCTGCTCCTCAGTTCCTGTTTCTATGTTTTCGTGCATAGTTGAGCCGCTTAGCCTTGTTTCCATGTCGGAGGTATGACTTTTGGCTGCAATTATTCCATAAAGACCACTGATGACACTGCTGGACATTTGATGTCAAAGGGGAATAAGCATGATGTGTCTTTCATCTTCTACATTATACTTCCTTGGCTGACCACTGCATCTATGGTCCTCAACATTGCCTGTTTATTTGTGCTTTTTCAAAATAGATTGAACAGCACATTTTGAAACCTCGGTTTAAAATCTTTGCCTGGGAGAGACCTTGGTGATGCAGTAGTCCCTTGTGTCTTGTTGCTATGCTCAGTCTTGCCATGGTGTATGACCTGTGACATGAAACTGACTTCCACAACCTTATTTTAGTAGCAGAGTTTGGCTTTTCCTCACTTATACAGTTTTAAGCCTCCTACACAGCTTTTTATGTTTCAGTTAATGACTGTGTTTTAACATACTTATGATATTGATGATCATTAGCACCTGTTTGGTAACTCTGGGTAAATATATACCTGACTCTGGTCCCTCAAATCCCTGACTTTGTGCAAGTGTACAAAGTGTGCAAAAGTAAGAATTGAAAGCCAAAGAGTGGTCACACCAATTATTGATTTGATTTGGATCTCTTCTGTTTACTTTTCTTTTTGTTAATTGCTCACAACAAATTATCAAACTATTAACTGTCTAATACATTTCTGTGCACAAGCCAAAGCCTGGCTCTGTAGCACCCCCCACTCACATTTTTTGCAACATTAACATCTAATCTATCATCCTATTTGCACCAAATTTGGCAGGATTACTAATGACAAATGGATTTTACAATAACATCCATTTTTTTTAACCCAACAGAAAATATGGCCTTGCTTTTATTTTCATTAATCTTTTTTAAGGAATTCTTCAATTTAAACCAAATTTAGTCAGTGTAATGTCAATATGCTCATGGTTCTACAATTACATTTTCAGTTTGGCAAAAGGAATCAATTAACCTACTTGTCCAAACAATTCCCAGTGCATATTTTGAAGCATGGATGAAAGTTCACATTTATGTTAAATGATGCGAATAGTGCACTTGCCAATAATGTTTTATTGTTATACACACCAACTGAAAAGTGAGACTTATTAAGTACAACAAACTTTTACAAATTCTTCATATTTAATCCAAACAAAGTCAGATTGATGACAATATGTTCATGAATAATTAATGAAAATTGTGTCATAAATATTACAGATATTACATATATAAAATATTGGGTACAGGCAAGTTAACATGCAAATAGTAAGTCATTGTAATAGTGTTCTTAATTGGAAACAGAAAGTGATTCTAATGAACAAACCTTTTATTCAATGTCATGGCACATACTTCAATATTTCCTATATATTAAATTGGGAAGGAAATATTTAAATCTGAGATGGTTTGCCAGAATGAGGATATCACTTAACATGTTGACTGCCTAAGAAACTGGGAAAACTGACAAACCCTATTAGCAAATAGGGCATAATTTTCCTGAACTTTGTGCATCCTGTCTTAAAGTTCTTGAGTGATTGTTTAGTGTTGTGGCTTATTAACATCTACGAGGTGGTGTCAAAAAGTTTCGAGACTAGCACACCACAGATCTGGTCATGTTCACCAAATGTCCTCCTTCAAACACCTTAAAACCTGGCAGTAGATCTTGCTATTGATAGTCTGACGACTGGGAGCGGATTCTCAAAGCACAATGTTGCGATTAACGAAAAAGATCAGCATGCACTTGGTCGAGCTGCGGACCTGCCTCACCTTTTTCGGTCGTGGAGACGATGGGCTCTTCCACTGTGAAGACTGTTGCTTCGTCACACCCAAGTTTTGTCACTTGTAATGATCCTCGACATGAAGGTTTGGAGTTCTTGGCAGACTTCGATGTGGTGTTCCTTCTGTTCCTGGGTCAGCAGCCTGGAGAAAAACTTGGCAGCAACACGGCGCATGTTCAAATCATACGTTAAGATCGCCTCATTGTTCCGTATGACACACCGACAATGGCAGCAATATCGTGGATTGTTCTTCGACAATCACTATGCACAAGCTGCCGAATGGTTTCGACATTTCCGAGGGTTGAGCTCATTGAAGATCTTTCTGAGCAGTGATATTCTTCTGCTCTTGAAGTCCACTTTCCCAGTTTTTTGCCCAATTTCATGCAGAGCTTCAATTGCTGTCCATGATAAAATCACAGACATGGTATCACTCTTGGTCAGATCAGCACCAGTTGCACAGCTCCAGATGTACACAGGACATCTTTTGGCACACTGACTTATGAAGATTGGTGCTCCCTGTGACTGTGCATGCAGCTTTGTGCTGCCATCTGTTGGCATTTTACAAAACTACTTTCCAGACTGTTTAAAACCACCTCATAATTGGTAATACAGGCTCTTGTAATACACTGCTTTGCTCTTGGCGCTTGGGACCTTACATTGAATGTTTTGCCAAG
This sequence comes from Silurus glanis, assembly GCA_014706435.1. NCBI lineage: Eukaryota > Metazoa > Chordata > Actinopteri > Siluriformes > Siluridae > Silurus > Silurus glanis. Next base: position 140,246 of record JAAIIK010000010.1, read on the forward strand.
CTAGATGAAAATGTGGAAATATTTGTATATATTAAAATGGTTACAGGTTACACATCATTGTACAGTGTTGGTATGCAAATTGTTCTGTAAATTTTAAACATAACATTCAGTGCCATTGACAAAAGTGTAGTGTAAGAAAATAGAGAGTAAAGAGTAAAGTGAATAAAGAAAAATAAAAGAGATAATTCAATAACACAATCTGTTATGTGTACTGGATTTCATGCAGCTATTGTAATATAAATGAATGACTGAAAGAGAAGCCACACAATTAAATGAAAAAAATATGCCAATGTATGGCTCATACAGCAGTGATCTGATTATTCCCATAATGGCTACAGGTGAGCAGTCTATTTAAAATAATGTTGTCATCAAAACAAACTAGTTTCCCTTGATTCCAGAACTTTGGGAAGAGGCACCTGTGGATGATAAAGTGGATTTATCTTCAGTTTGGTGCATAATTCATATATATGATATAGAGTCATGTGAAAATGAAATGACACCTTCTTTGAATTCTATTGTTTTTACCGAACATATAAAAATCATCTGGGCTTTATCGGGTCTCAAAATTAGGTAAATACAACCTCAGATAAACAACATGACATATCACACTGCTTAATTTTCTTTTTCTTAATTAAAGCAAAAATAGAAAAGCCATGTCTGAAAAACTAGACTCAGACAAGACCAAAGTGGAGATGTTTGACCATCAGTGCCACATTTAGTAAAACTAAACACAACATATTAGCACAAACACCTCATACCAAGCATCAAGCATGCTGGTGGAGGGGTAATGATTTGGGCTAGTTTTGCAGCCACAGGACCAGGGCAACTTGGGCCATGCAACAGAACAATTATCTCAAGCACACCAGCAAATCTACAATAGAATGCAATGGCCTTGCCTCAACCTGACTGAAGTCCAAACCAACTGTAGCAGGACCTTATAAGTGCTGTGCATAAACAAATGCCCTCAATTCTCAATTAACTAAAGCAACATTGTAAAGAAAAGTGATGAAGTGAGAGACTGATAAAGTTATACAGAACAGAATTACTTGAAGTGTTTATTGCTGCGAAAGTGGTTTGACAAGCTATTGAATCGTATAGTGTACTTACGGTGTGCTGTGTGTTTTACACATACTTTCTCTATTTCAGATTGATTTTTGTAAAAATAAATGAATAAATATGGTGAAAAATGTCACGTCAAGTTTATTTCTATTGCGCTTTTCACAATGGAAATTGTCTTAAAAGCAGATTTACAGAATTTAAGAATTAAGGTGAATGATGTGTATTTATCTCTGATGAGAAGCCTGGGGCGACTGTGGTAAGGAAAAACTCCCTTAGATGTAATGGGAAAAAGAAACCTTGAGAGACTCAAAAGGGGAACCCATACTCATTTGGTCACATGCGGTTGTTCATCTAAGGTTGTATTTACCTAAGACCTGCTAAGGACCAGCTTTTTACTATGTCCTCAAAAATTAAAACCATATAATTCAAAGAGGGTTCATATATAGTATACACGCACGCACACACGCACGCGCACGTACACATTACAAAATGTCATTGCACACAAGTATAACATCAATAAAGATTTCCTTCCTAGTAAAAGCTTTAGTATCAGGATTTCTGAAACTAAATTATACAAATCGAGTTTTATAAAGAGATGATTTGCCAAGGTTGATGTGGAGGAACTCGAATAGCAGAAAATCTGACCTCAACCTCACTAAACACCAATCCCACACCCTCCCACACATGACCCAAACCTTTTTGATTGCCTTCTTATAAGGGTGGGTTCAGTCTCCCATAAGATGTGATTATTATTATTATCATTATCATTATTATAAGCACATTTGATTTATGCTTTGTTTTTGTTAAGAAGTAAATTATTTTTAAGAGTTTATTAAGGTTCTGTATGTTAACATTATGCCTAATGTTTCTTGAGAATAACCGACTCTATGCATGATAGCTTCTGTGTTTTGTCTCAGTCAGCTGAATTACATCTGTTGCAGTGCTAGATGCTGTTTTAGCTATTGGTGAAGATGGCACAAGAGAAGATGAAGTACAGTGGGGGAAATAATAATTTGATCCCCTGCTGATTTTGTTAGTTTTCCCCCCTTACAAAAAAATTTACACTCTAGAATTTTTATGGTAGGTATATTTGAACAAAGACAGAGAATATAAAAAAGAAATCCATAAAAAACACTTTAAAGAAAGTTTATAAATTAATTTGTATTTGATTGAGTGAAATAAGAATTTGATCCCGTACCAACCAGCAAGAATTCTGACTCTCACACACCCAAATTAGTCCTGTCTTTTTAATAAAGTACTCCTAATATCAACTCGTAATGTGTATAAAAGACACAGAATGAACCTCTTCCATTAAAAGTTATAGTATGTTTTAGAATGTTTCTGTCATCAAACTCTTGCTTAATTTAATACTTTATGGTAAGTTTTGTAGCCTAGGATTAATTGCAGGGGAACCGTTTTATTGAATGCGCAAATAATGACTCAAACATATATGCACACATGCATACTAATTATTAAAAAAGGTTAACATAATTTTATTCAAATTGCTCAAACTTAAGTTATTCCATTTGGTTACATGTCCATACTTCCAGTAGCAGGTCCTGACCATGAATTTAGATAGGACAGATTCTGTGCAGTATCGTAGATTATATGACTAAAATTAGATTGACTACTAAGTTCTACATTTCTATGAATGAACACATGCAGAACATTTGCGTCAGAGGTCTAGTGTCCTTAGTGTCCCTAGAGTAAGTCATCCTGAGGGTGGAGCTCTAATGTTGATCTAATGTCAGGCTCAACATACAGTATATACTTACTGTGTAATCTAAGAATACATACTTTAATGTATTATTTATTGTGTTTGAACTGTGCTGCTATATTAGCTTGTCTAGCATGACTAGTTTAATTGCAGTGCTAAGATAAACTGGGTTTATAAGCCTTATCATACAGTAGAAGAGATTTCAATCACACACACACATGCTACTCCACACATCCCCATTTTCCCATTAAAGAATTAAGGAAAAAAGCATGGGAAATGTACTTTTCCAGCCTTTTGTTGCCCCAGTCCCAACTTTTGTGGGTCGTGAGAACACAAAAACAAGCTATACTGTATCCTTAGGACAAGTAAAAATAGAAAAAGTAAAGATTCTTTGTAGAAACTCTAAAATTTGTGATAATTTGATTATTACTTAAAACCTAATCTTGCACACTGGTCTTGTGATTTGTGTCCATCACTGACTCTCAACTGAAAGATTTTCAGAAACATTTTACAGGATTTAAAACACAAATTTAGAAAGCAGCCCTTACAAAATTATCTTAATCTAAAAAGTCTTTTTTGTTTTATGTAACTTGTGTAAACTTATGTAACTGTCTACTGAAGCGATGTCTACTAAAGCTGCTTGGAGCGTAATCTGAAAATAACTTCTTGGGGCCATATTCTACCTAAGTATTTGTTTCAATATATACAATTCTTTCTTTTTTTTTTAAAACTATACAGAATGATGATATTTCACTTAAAAGTTTAGCCATAGTGAAAATGCAACTCCTGTCTCCATTATTATGGTGTAGTAAATATGTATTTAATCTCTTTGAAATGTATAGGTTGTTTTCCTAATTTGAGTTCTAATAAGCACTTACCGCTTTTAGATAGGCCACATTGCTCTGTCTAATTTCATTGAGGAGCAGGTCACGAGGTGTTAGATCTACTTTTGGTGGCTGCCTTCTTCGAGGAACTGGTTTCAGTGTCTTGATCACATCTTTCAGGTTGTCCTTGTCATCTAGAGAGCCTGCACTTTCTTTGTTTGTCTGCTTGCGAGTGCTTCGTAAGTGAATGTTAGCCCTCCCATCTATTTTCTCTTCTTTTTTAGTTAAATTCAGGAATGGGTCACGGCATTTAGGAGTCTTCTTAAGCTTCACATCTTTTAATATATTAACAGCGTCTGAGTCCGAACTAGGTAGATGTTGTCGAGTAGGGTGGTGTGCCTTGTGACCTGGTGTTGATCCCATGGAGGGTTCTGTAGAGCTTTGTGAAAGATGTTGAGGACTCTGAGCAGCACACAGAAGTTCCATTCCAGGAATATATCCTCCTAACATCTCCAGCAGCCCAGGTGGCAAGTTCAGGTGGTTCTCATACACCTCCATGATCTGACGCTGCTCTTTTAACTGCTGAAGTCTCTGCTCTTCTTTCCTTTGTTGTCGCTGCAGGTCAAGGTTTCTAGTAAGTAAGTTTGTCACCACCATCCTTGGCCCAGGGAGTTCAAAATGGTAGCCAATTTTAAGCAGGGTGTTGTTGGCTTTCAGGAGACGTGCTACCTCCATCTCTGCATGATGGCCCAGCATATGCCTCTGATTGTGGAAGCGGAGCTCTGTTAAAGTCTCATTAAACTGTAGACAGCGCATTATTGCAATGATTCCTTTTCCAGTAATGAAGTTGGATTCAATGTTGAGTGTTGTGATGCTTCTGTTCTCACGCAGCATATTGGCCAAGGAAAAAGCCACAGTTTCATCTGCACCTGTATTTGCAATGCTGAAGGTTTTCACATATTTGTTTTTCTTCAATGTCTCAATGTAGTCTAAGAGCATTTCTTTAGGAATGTTCTCAATATTATTTAAGTTGATCTCAGTGATGGAGGAGTTATGATTGCGGATTTTGTCCAGGGTACTTTCCAGATTGGTATCATTTCCAGACGGCCTTGCAGTTTTTTTAATTAAACCATTACCAAGTGCAAGCTTTGGTATTTTCAACTTGGATATGACTCTCTCTTCTTTCTTAGGAACCCAGTTCTCATAGAGTGAGGAACCAGGTTCACACTGAGTCTGCTCAGTTTGCTTCATTTCAATTATTGTTGATTCCTCCTCATTTAACTCAGCATTATTAGGTTTTCCCTCTGTTTGTGATTCAGATAAATTTTGAGCTGGCTGAGAGTTGGTAAACATAATAATGTTGTGCTCTTGAGGATCATTCTTATCAATGTCTACATCCACCTCTTTATCTTTTACCTCTTCAATCACTTCCTTCATCAGTTCTTCATGATCCCCGATCTCAGCATCTATTGATATTCCCTTATATGCATATTCTACCTCAATGTTTTTATCTTCTTTCATAGCATCCTCCAGCTCTTGTTCTTGTTTTTTCTGTATGATATAATATATGAAAAATATTGATGAAAGTAACCCAGTGAATATAGTAAAATTAATAATAAAGCATAGAATATAGTACAATATATTATTAAATAAAAACACATTTAACTCATACTTTTAGATTACTTGAGATAGGTACTGTATTTGACTGTATTACCTGACTGGGGAGCAGGGCTGTAGGGATTCTTTCTTCTTCAAGCAAACGTTTAGATTCTCTCTCCCAGTACAAGTAGTCCACTAGTGATCTATGATCAAATGAACCTGTTGGGGGTTTCTCAGTCTGGTCCTTCTGTCGCATCCCTACTGGCACTCTCTCATCAGGAGCAATTACCTCTATTTCATTTTGGAGCTCTTTGAGCTCTTCAACAGAGAGACCTGCCAGAATCACATCTTCATCAATGTCTTCATGATCATTAGATTCCCCTTCATTGTACTCTGAAATTTGCACAAAAAAAGAAATGGCAAAATAAGAACTATATAGTTACTGTAACTTGATTTATACCACATTTCTGGTGTACATTTTTAGACAATCAATAATTTAAATACTGTTGATCATAAAATACCGAATGCTAATGATCAAACAGGAAAGGAACTATATTACGTGAAAGTAAAAATAGAAAACCTTGAGTCGTTGCCTTAACAAATGTTTGGTTCAGTCTCGTTCCCACTGCCTTATCAGAGGCAATATCATCCATCTCATTCTGTAGCTGCTGGAGCTCTTCAGCTGAAAGGCCTGCCAGAATTTTGTCTTCATCAATCTCCTCCATGTAGAAGTTCTGGTCAAAGTACTTGGACATGTTCACACTAGACTGGCTTTAGTTAGGAAAACACAAGCTCAAACAAAAGCAGAATCAAGGCAGAATCACAAGCTGCTGTGGAGTGAATGTCAGCCTGAACTTCAGCTTGGTGTGAGAATCCCTCTGTGCCTTATCCGAGGCTAAATATAGCCCTGTTTTTAAAGAGGGGTGGGTATTTATGGTACACCAACATATTCTTTTTTCAGCAGCTTGAGTCAGCTGAATGGTGCAGTAGAACATCAGTGTGACCGGTGACTGAAGTGGGGGAGAAAGACAGAAGCAGGTGGATATGCCAGTCAAATAGCTTCCATTTGCTTAGTCCTGAAACATAAACATGTCTAGTGCTGCCTGCTGTCATATGTACTAAGATCAGTTGTGTGCCCAATGCAATAAATGACTTTATGCAATCTAATAGCATTTCTCTAGGAATGTATTCAGTATTGTTTAAAGTTCATCTGTGTGACAGAGGAAATTTGATAGCGGATTTTGTACAAAGTGCTTTACAGAGTTGTAGCTTTTTTTTTATTCACTATGAGCTTTCAGAATTTAAACCTGGATATCACACTCTTCTTTCTTAGGAGCCATATTATGTTAGGCTGAGTGAATAAGTTATCATTAAATCTGATCTAAATGTAATCTTGCTAAGTGCTCAGGAGTTGGCTTTCTCTAGTAATCACAAAACAACTAAATCAGTTTGGCAAATATATAAAGGCTTGACATTTCTAAAAAAAATAAAAAATTGGTTTACTCATTAAGGACATGTGTTCCTTTTCTTTTGGATGCTTTTGCATGACTCAGAAGTATTAATGTTTTGTTATTAAAAACAAACAAAACAATATATTTGTAATATGTTCCATCATGTTTGGTAATATTTTCATTGTATTCATTTTGTCATTTATCGAAAGATCAGTTTTGACATACTGAGGATTGGCACTTTAATAATATATATATTTTTACATTACTTTTAGATTTTTTTATTATGTTTCATTAAGGTAACTACAAACAATAAAGTGTGACGTGTGAAATGTATGTGTCCGTGTCTGTGTGTGTGTGTGTGTGTGTGTGTGTGTGTGTGTGTGTGTGTGTGTGTGTGT
>JAAIIK010000010.1:147303-166919 GCA_014706435.1 Silurus glanis
TGTGTGTGTGTGTGTGTGTGTGTGTGTGTGTGTGTGTGTGTGTGTGTAAATAAACAAAAACAGTATAAAGCGAAATTGAATCTAAATTTTACTTATGGCTTCAAAACTTTTTTTTTTCATTTAGTTATGTACCCAAACAGATTGCAGTTTTTCATCAGGACTTATATTTGTCCCAAATCTAACTTGTTTGTAGACAAATGCAGGTGAACAGTCATGAGCAGAAAAGCCAAAGCAATGTGTCAGAACCATAAACAAACACCAAAATATGCACTTTTATGATTTCTACAAAAACTATTCATTGCAATGTTATACAGCTGGAAATATGGCTCACACCATGAAATAGAAGAAATGAGGTCATACAAAGCATACTTTTATATGTATGTATACCTACACTTTCCACTTTATTAGAAACATCTTTACAGCTGCATTTATTGTTATCTAATGAACCAAATATGTGGCAGCAGCACAATGCAAAAATATCATGCTGATACAAAGCAAGAGCTTAAGGTCATGATCATAACAAATATCAGCATTGTTTTCTGCGTAACTGAGAAACTTAAAAAACTGCTGATCACCTGAGATTTTCACACATACAACAGTCTCTAGAATGGTGCAAAACAAACAAACAAAACAAAAACATCAAAATATTATGTGTGCAGAGGGTCTGCAGGCTGAAATCAATTTTTTTATTATAGAAATCAGCAGAGAATTACTATAAAATAAACCCTTAAGGTGGATGGGTTTCAACAGCGGAAGGACACTATCCTCAGCTAAGAACAAGAATTTGAAGCTATTGGGACAGATTCATTAAAACTGGACTGTTGAAAATTGGAAAAAGTCTCAACTTCACAACTGTCCAGATTCTGGTCAAGCCTCCGCTCTGTATATACTTGTTGTCTGACAATGTCACATGTCTCATGTGAACATATGCTGTTGAAGCCCATCTACCTCAATGTTTTTTTGTTTTGTGCCTGCTGTGGCGCTATTCTGTTCCATTGCTGAGTTATTATATCCAACCTGACAGCTCAAACCAATTTAGCCATTATTTTCTGACCTCTCTTATCAACTAGGTGTTGCTACCCACAACACACCATGATTCTTTTTTCTTTGCACCATTCTGTGTGAACGCTAGAGACTATTTCAGTAAAAATCCCAGAAGGTCAGTAGTTTCTGTAATACTCAAAACAGCTCCTTCTGGTATACACAATCATGCCATGGTTAAAGGGATTTACATTTTTCCTCACTTTGATGTTTGCTATTAATATTAAACTGGAGCACTTATATCTGCATGATTTCTTTGCATTACATTGCTGACGATAGCTGATTATGCATAAATATGTACAGGTGTTCCTACTAAAATGGATGGTGAGTATATATATATATATATATATATATATATATATATATATATATATATAGAAAATGCACAAAAATAAATTTAGGCACATTTGAGAAGTATCCTGATAAAAAGCCAGATCTAACAGATGTCATCCAATTTGCTTCAATTAATTAAAAAAGATTTTTACATTTAAAGATCAGTAAATTAAACAAAGAAAACTAAAGAGCCATTAGATATAACACAAAGTCAAATTTTTGGCTCGTCGAATTTAAGGTAAAAAGATTTGATAGAAATTCTCACTTAAATGTGCACTTCCCATAATCCCTAAGCCAGTGCCAGGTCTTAACTTCCAAGATGAAAACATACATTAGCAGATATGAATGAAACTCTGAGCAGGTTTTAAGGGCAAAAATTTAAAGCTAAATTCATCTTAAGAAATCGTAAAACACCCTTTATTTTATATTATGACACCAAATATCTGTGCATTCTAGAGTTAGTGAAAAAGATAAGTTAACAATGAAAACCACTATTTAAAGCTTCACACCTGCACACTGTTGAAATAAAAGCACTTCATGTAATGTATACAATGTATACTAGATTTTTCTTTTTTTGGTATAATATTCATTACTTTAGTGTATGTCAGTAATATACATGTGCAGTATATGTCTCTCTGACACCATCTAACCAAGAGTTAGCCAAGGTGCAGGTTCCTGTTCTCATGAAATTGTCGATTAAAATATCAAGTAGAAATGGCACTCTTCAGAAAAAGTCACACAGCTGACTGCCCACAAACAAGACAAATCTGAGAGTTTATGCTCTCAATGAAAAGAAAACAATAGCTAAATGAAATTCCCAATAAAGCTTAGCATCCAGCGCTTTATGACAACAACAGCAATAATAATAATAATAATAATAATAATAATAAGAATAAGAAGAATAAGAAGATTAAAAACTGTACTCATAGCAAGAAAACTCAAACACTTTAAAACAAATCTCTGCCATACATAAAAATACAAATTTGTACTGTTTGTGCTCTTAAAGCTAGAGACAAACACAGGGTTAAAAATTACCTAAATTGATAAGTATTTGTAGGGTTAATAAATAACCTATTAAACAAAATAAACAGACAGAATTCACTTAAAGCATGCGCCAGAATTAAGGTATTTCCAACACCAACCTTTTACACAGTTTGTTGTTTTTAACAAACTACACCAATAAATAGAAGGAGAAAAATATTTTTAAAAAGTAATGGAAAAAAGGAGAAGAAAGAAGAAATATTGATTAATTTTTTTACAGAAGATTAAACATCTGGATTGAGCCATGAAAAAAAAAAAATTGTTCCCAGATGTAACAAATACTTTTGAGGAAGGCATGATTCTCCCTGTCAAATTACACAGATTTCAAGATTCCAGAGGCAGAAGGTGAAATTCGGTACAATAATGCAAAATAGCTTGTGAGTGGCAATTTAGAGAAAGATTGAGAAGTGATCAATAGAAGTAAAGACTTATGACTATTTTAAATGTCTTCACATATTTAACAATGCCACAACCTATATAGCTCATACACACATGCATATACATTCATACATTAGCCAAGACACACAATCACCCACCTTTCACTGGATATTCTCTTAATTAATCGATCATTTCCCCTGACTAAAAAACATGGAATGCAATTTATATGGAATTATTAAAGATAAAAAATATTACAATTATTCAAATATCAAGCATAACCAATATCTCTCACACTCGCACTTTCAAATTGGACTTCCTTAAAGGAGAAACTAGAACTACAGTTGACAATTCATTTCTGCATAGTGTTCTCTTTTCTAGCCATTGTCGTTTATAAACACAAAATCACCAAATATATGCATTCCTGTTTTTATGTGCACATGATTTAAGAAAACAGAATTGGCAAAGAAAGAAAATATTTAAAAAACATTACATTATAATCAGCAAACTCTGCACAAATATATAACAGTCTTGAGGAACTGTATGTTTAAAGGTAGAAGCGGTCACCGTATTTGTAAAGTGGAATAAAAATGTAAACCACAAAAACAAGGAATTGACAGGACAGTCAATATTTAAAGTGCAAGTCTGTGGCAGTTTTTGTTTGCAGAAAACAATGTGCTCAAAACTGCTGAAAGTCATTTTACATACCAAGATTTGGAGTTGTTAAGACAGCGGCCAGTGGTGACTGCATAAGGAGATCGTGCCAGTCATACAGTATGCTTCTTTTCTCCAAGCCATCAGCATAGTTTGATTGATTATCAGCAATTTCCAAGACACTTTCGTTCTCTCTCTGTTCAGAAATAAATGATATATAACACCAACATCCCATCTCACCTGGTCCTTAGGATGAATGAAGGAAGAAGACAAACACTGGCTCAGACACATACTGCAGCATGAAGAGAAGGTCCCCCTCTCTCATTTGGCTGCCAAATCTTCATCTCTAGGATTGGTGTGTGTGCATGTGGCCCCCTTTTACACACAGAGATCTGACTCTGGCACTTCAGACTGGCACACACCTGTCAGAAGGTGCTTCCGGATGGACTAGACTACTGGCACACAACTAGGAAATCCACGCAAATTCTTTATCACTGCTTGCCCTGGTCTCTTGCACTGAATCATTCTCCTCCTTGGCATCGTCTGTCACACCTTCATTGCGCTGTGCTATACCTGAGTCACCTGGCCATTTTGTGCCCTCTCTGTCCTCACCTGCTTCTTCCATCAGCTCTGCTTCTGGGATCATCTCTTCTTCACCATCATCAGGAAAACGGTGATTGCTAGGGTAAAGAAGCTCTTCCTCTTCACCATTGTGGTCCAGCAGGGCAGCCATACCACGACCTGAGCACTCTGTACAAACACCATGGCGACGGGAGCCATGTTTGATGCCTACACTGGCAGCTGACATGAAGACCCGACTGCAGACCTTACATACATACTTTTTATCCTTACTGTGCACCTGGAAAAAAAAGATATACAAATAGTATTAACTTTATTTATCCCACATGAGGTCAGCCAGTGTAAAAATAGAGGATCTTGCACAACAGTGGAACTTCCCATTCTGGGAATTTGACTCTACAACCTAAATGTGACTCTGTGGTCATTAGCAAAAAATGCTGATCTATTTTTGTCAATAAAAGAGGTATAGGTTAACAGAAACAATCATACCTATAGTCTTAAAAATCTTTACAGCTGGGAAACCATGTACTGTATTTATACAAAAGATGTCTAGCTGCTTATTATATACTACTAGGCATGTTTTCCTAGTCACAATTAGATACACATGAGAATCAGAAAGAGGAGTAAATATGGAAGCACTGACAGAGTGACAGGTGCTGAATTATGGTGAGAAACATTTGAATTCTAAATATTATAATTTTTTTTATTATATATGCTAATGATGTTGATTGTGTAGGTGTTGGCTTTGACCTCTGATTTGACTGGGTTTTTTTTTTTTTTTTTACTATATTGCCAGCTAGCCTGGTAAAACAGTATTAATTCATATTTTGACTGTTTTGGGATTAGATTTGTATTTTTTCATCATTTGTATTTTTGTTTCTCTTATTATTGCAGCATTGAGCATTTCTATCAACTCTATGCTGTAATAATACCTCCAACATGTCAGTTTGAATGAAATCTTACTTATGCCTATTTTATACATTTAAATGTTTTCCAAGTTTGAATCTGTGCTCTTGACAGTGCTGCTCCCTGCTGACTCTCCTGTCACACTGCACTGCTCTCAACACACCAGTGTATGCCTTTTCATGTGCTCGCGGCGGGTGAACTTCTTGCCACAGATTTCACAGGGGTAAGGCCTCTCGCCGGTATGAGATCGCATGTGCCTCTTCAAGATGCACTGGTGCATGGCTGAGAAGCTGCAGTATGGACACTTGAATTTCTTCCTGATCACTGTGAAGTCATTCACTGCAGAGAAGAACAAGAGAAAATTGAGAAATTAAGAAGGAGGCATGAGAATTCAAGAGTACATTTTTTTACATTTACATTTACACCATATGGTGGCAGCAGCAGCTTGGTGGTGCTGTCATTTGAACTTATGACCTTCTGATCTAGAGTCACTGTAATGTAATGAAGTATGTTTAAAACATTTGCAAATGTATAAAAAAGAAAAAAAAGAAAAAAATCACATGTGCATAAGTATTCACAGCCTTTGCAAAATACTTTGTTGAAGCACCTTCGGCACTAGTTACAGCCACAAACCTTTTTGAGTATGATGCTACAAGCTTGGCACACCTATTTTTGGGCAGTTTCTCCAATTCTTCTTTGTAAAACCTCTCAAGCTCCATCTGGTTGGATAGGGAGCGTCGGTGCACAGCAATTTTCAGATCTCTTTAGAGATATCGGATTCAAGTCTGGGCTTTGGTTGGGCCACTAAAGAACATTCACAAAGTCATCCCGTAGCCACTCCTTTAATATCTTGGCTGTGTGCTTAGGGTCGTTGTCCTGTTGGAAGATAAACCGTCACCCCAGTCTAAGGTCCAGAGTGCTCTGGAGCAGGTTTTCATCAAGGATGTCTCTGTACATTGCTGCATTCATATTTCCCTCGATCCTGACTAATCTCCCAGTTCCTGCTGCTGAAAAACATCCCCACAGCATGATGCTGCCACCACCATGCTTAACTGTAGGGATGGTATTTGCCAGGTGATGAGCGGTGGCTGGTTTCCTCCTGTGACCATTGGGACCTTTAATGCTGCAGACATTTTTTTTGTATTCTTTCCCAGATCTTTGCCTCGATACAATCCTGTCTCTTAGGTCCACAGACAATTCCTTGGCTTCATGGCTTGGTTTGTGCTCTGACATGCACTGTTAACTGTGGGACCTCATATAAACAGATGTGTGCATTTCTAAGTCATGTCCAACCAACTGTTCAACCAATCAGTGGAAACAGGATGCACCTGAGCTCAAGTTTGAATGTCATGCCAAAGGCTGTGAACACTTATGTACATGTACTTTTTTATTTTTAAATAAATTTGCAAAGATTTCAAACAAACTTATTTCACGTTGTCATTATGGGGTATCGTTTGGAGAATTTTAAACTTAGGTCAAATGTTACTGTTCCTGTTCACAGTAAAGTCCATAAAACATTGCTTGCCAAGGTTGGTGTGGAAAAACTTCATTAGCTTGCAGAGAGACCCGACCTAAACCTACTGAAAACCTTTGGGGTTTATTGGAATGCTGACTGCATGCCATGCCTTTTTGTCCGACATTTGTGCCTGACCTCTCTAATGCACTTGTGGCTAAATGCGTACAAATCCCCAAAGCCACATGCCATAATATATTGCAAGTCTTTCCAGAGGAGTGGAGCAACAAGTGGGAAGTCTGGATTTCTGGAATGGGATTTTTAATATGCATTTATACTTTGATTGTACACATGCTTTTGGCCATACAGTGTAAACATTCCCTTTGATAGTCAGTGAATGAAAATATTTTTAGCTTTATTGGTATGTGTGCTCTATAAACATTAAAACATTAAGAAAGTTATCTTTGCTAGGCTTAAGGACTGACCATTTGACCAAATCCTACTTAGTTTTTACACAAAATGTATGTAATTTACAAAACCAATTCCAAAAAAGTTGGGACACTGTACAAAATGTGAATAAAAAGGAATGCAATAATTTACAAATCTCATAAACTTATATTTTATTCACAATAGAATATAGATAACATATTAAATGTTGAAAGTGAGACATTTTGAAATGTCATGCCAAATATTGGCTCATTTTGGATTTCATGAGAGCTACACATTCCATAAAAGTTGGGACAGGTAGCAATAAGAGGCCGGAAAAGTTAAATGTACATAAAAGGAACAGCTGGAGGACCAATTTGCAACTTATTAGGTCAATTGACAACATGATTGGGTATAAAAAGAGCCTCTCAGAGTGGCAGTGTCTCTCAGAAGTCAAAATGGGCAGAGGTTCACCAATTCCCCTAATGCTGTCATGAAAAATAGTGGAGCAATATCAGAAAGGAGTTTCCCAGAGAAAAATTGCAAAGAGTTTGGAGTATCATCATCTACAGTGCATAATATCATCCAAAGATTCAGAGAAACTGGAACAATCTCTGTGCGTAAGGGTCAAGGCCGGAAAACCATACTGGATGCCCGTGATCTTCAAGCCCTTAGACGGCACTACATCACATACAGGAATGCTACTGTAATGGAAATCACAACATGGGCTCAGGAATACTTCCAGAAAACATTGTCGGTGAACACAATCCACCATGCCATTCGCCATTGCCGGCTAAAACTCTATAGGTCAAAAAAGAAGCCATATCTAAACATGATCCAGAAGCGCAGGCGTTTCTCTGGGCCAAGGCTCATTTAAAATGTATATAAAAAATACAAAATTTGAAGTTCTTTTTGGAAAAATAGGATGCCATGTCATCTGGATTAAAGAGGATAAGGACAACCCAAGTTGTTATCAGCGCTCAGTTCAGAAGCCTGCATCTCTGATTGTATAGGGTTGCATGAGTACGTGTGGCATGGGCAGCTTACACATCTGGAAAGGCACCATCAATGCTGAAAGGTATATCCAAGTTCTAGAACAACATATGATCCCATCCAGACGTCGTCTCTTTCAGGGAAGACCTTGCATTCTCCAACATGACAATGACAGACCACATACTGCATCAATTACAACATCATGGCTGGGTAGAAGAAGGATCCGGGTACTGATATGGCCAGCCTGCAGTCCAGATCTTTCACCCATAGAAAACATTTGGAGCATCATAAAGAGGAAGATGCGACAAAGAAGACCTAAGACAGTTGAGCAACTAGAAGGCTGTATTAGACAAGAATGCAACAACATTCCTATTCCTAAACTTGAGCAACTTGTCTCCTCAGTCCCCAGATGTTTGCAGACTGTTATAAAAAGATGAGGGGATGCCACACAGTGGTAAACATGGCCTTGTCCCAACTTTTTAAAGATGTGTTGATGCCATGAAATTTAAAATCAACTTATTTTTCCCTTAAAATTATTTTCTCAGTTTAAACATTTGATATGTCATCTATGTTGTATTCTGAATAAAATATTAAAATTTTAAACCTCCACATCATTGCATTCTGTTTTTATTCACAATTTGTTCAACTTTTTTGGAATCGGGTTTGTATATTCCAAGATTTTTTAAATGAGCCAAAAGTTATTGTATTGCAAAATCACATCTAAAATAGCCAAGTTTGTGAATTTATCAAGTACAGCAGTATATCATTAGAATATAGAGAAATTCGATGGCCTTCCTTATGCACTGTTAAAGAGATGACTGAGGACATCCTTGGCAGCAACCGTTTTTGCTAAATCTTTGCCTAATGATACAATAACTACTAAAACTAAAGTCATTTTAGGTAAAACATATAAAAAATATGGCCCAAGTTGTCTGATCTGCATTTCTATTTACCAAAAAAAGTCTGGTTTGGTTTAATTAACAAGAAAACAAAGATCCAACTATATGGACCAGTACCTCCACAATGATCTTAAAATTCTACATTTCCCCCCTTTCATAAAAACAAACATATTACATTTTCTATGTCTTGGGAAAAATGTTGTATTTTGCCATACTGTTGCTTGCACAAATGAGTGTATGACATGAGTATTTTGCAAAAAAATATATAGAATACTAAAATATACCTATTCTGGCCTGGTAATTTATCAGAAGACATTGACTGATTTAGCAGCATTGATTTTCCCACATCTGATAAGGATGGTATTAAGACATCCAGTGAACTTCCCAGTATCAAGACTCCCCCATCAAGAGATGGATAGGGCAATGTTAGGTGATATCTGTTGTATCAATTGTGTTTCCCCAGCTTGTTCAAAATAAATTAAGACTTGCCTTGGACTGATTCACTGGTAATTGGAGGCCGCATTCTTTTCAAATGTTCACAGCTTTCTAATTATTGAAAGAAAATCCCTCCTGATTATTTAGACACCACGGAAACTCCTACAAATAATTAGCTAAAGATTGGTTTGTGTATTAATGCAATAGTAAAATAATTGAGTGGGAAGAGTTAAAAGATCCCAAAAAAATTTTTTGCAAAAGTTTCTGAATCAGAAGAATTAAAAAATATTCAATGTTTTCCTTTTTTTTTTTTTTTTTTTTTTTTTTTTTACAAATAACATATGCTTTATAAGTAAAATAATAATAAAAAAATTATGTCAAGCAGACTTAATTTTTTTAATTTAGCTTTGCTTTTTATTGAAAACTATGCTTAAAACTATACTTTGTCCCTAACAGTCCTATTGGTCTTACATCAAATTTTATTTAAGTACGTTCAATGAATCATAAGTTAACGCTATTAAAGAATAAAAAGTAAATCTTAACATGTGTTTCCCCAAAATAAAGGAGAGTTTCTCCAGATGACACGAGCTGTGGAGGTGGGAAAAAAGTTGTAATATCCAATGTTTTATCCAATCATAAAAAAAAAGTAAAACATTTTTTTTCTTCTTCTTTCAGCTTCTCCCATTAGGGGTCGCCACAGCGGATCATCCGCCTCCATACCCCCCTGTCCTCTACATCTGTCTCTTTCAAACCAACTATTTGCAGGTCTTCCTCTTCCTCCATCCTCAGCATTCTTCTACCAATATACCCCATGACCCTCCTCTGCACATTTCAAACCATCTCAATCTCCCTCACCTTTTCTTCAAAACATCCTACATGTACATGAACATGTTATGCTCTAAAAAACTAGTTTCTAATCCTGTCCATCCTCGTCACTTCCAATGAAAATCTCAACATCTTCAGCTCTGCTACCTCCAGCTCCACCTCCTGTCTTTTAGTCAATTTCACTGTCTCTAAACCATACAACAACACAGGTCTCACCACAGTCCTATAAACTTTCCCTTTCACTCTTGCAGATACCCTTCTATCACAAATCACTCCTGCCACTCTTCTCCACCCACTCCACCCTGCCTGCACCGTTTTCTTCACTTTTTTAACACACTCTCCATTACCTTGCACTGTTGACCCCAGGTACCTGAACTCCTCCACCTTCTACACCTCTTCTCCCTGCAACCGCACCACTCCACTCCACTCCACTCCTCTTATTCACACACATGTACTCTGTCTTACTCCTACTGACTTTCCCCTTCTCTCCAGCACATACCTCCACCTCTCCAGGGTCTTCTCACCCTGCTCCCTACTCTCACCACAAATCACATCATCCGCAAACATCATAGTCCACGGAGACCTTGTCTGTCAACCTGTCTATCACCACTGCAAACAGGAAAGGGCTCAGAGCCGATCCTTGATGCAGTCCAACCTCCACCTTGAACCAGTCTGTCGTTCCTACTGCACACTTCACTGCTGTCACACTGTCCTCATACATGTCCTGCACCACCCTCACATACTTTTCTGACACACCTGACTTTCTTATACAATACCACAACTCCACTCTCTGCACCCTGTCACTTTCTCTAAATCCACAAACATACAATGCAACTCCTTCTGACCTTCTCTACACTTCTCCATCAACATTCTCAAAGCAAATAATGCATCTGTGGTGCTCTTCCTCAGCATGAAACCATACTGTTGCTCACAGATGATCACCTCTTCTCTCAGCCTGGCTTCCACTACTTTTTCCCAAAATTTCATGGTGTGACTGCTAAACGTTATTCCCCTGTAGTTACTGCAGGTCTGCACATTTCCCCTATTCTTAAAAACCAGTACCAGCACACTCCTTCTCCATTCCTCAGGCATCCTCTGCAAAATCAGTTGCTACTTTATATATATATATATATATATATACATACACACTTGCAATCAGAAATATTCAACCCCCTCACCTCAATAGACAATACAGTGATGATGATGAAAGATAATGAAAATAAATTAAAAAAAAAACTCGTGAAATTACAAACAATATTTATTGATACATATTTAATTTATTTTGACAACAGAAGTTGACTTAACTTTGAAGTTCAAATGAAAATTGTAAGTCTTGTAATTGTAAGTCACTCCAGGATCTTTTCCCCAACCAAGCTTTGGTTGATTTGGAGGTGTCCTTGGGATCATTGTCTTGCTGGAAGTTCCAATAATCACCAAGGTTTAATTTGTCAACAGAAGGCATCACATTCTTCTCCAAATGACCTGGTATTTCTGGGAATCCATGATGCCAGGTACACAATCAAGATTGCCAGTTCCTGGCGCAGGAAAACAGCCCCACATCATTATTGACCCACCTCCGTGCTTGACCGTGGGGATGGTATTCTTCTGGTCATAAGCCTGACCTTTTGCACGCCAGACATACCGCTGGTCCATATGTCCAAAAAGTTCCAGTTTGGTTTCATCAGTCAATAGAACTGTCTCCCAGAACTCTGTAGTTTTATCCAAATTCCTCCTGGCATATTCTAGTCGACTCCTGATGTTCCTTGAGGTCAAGAGTGGAGTGCGTCTTGGGGTCCGGCCATGAAGTCCTTGATTATTTAGTGCATGTTTTATAGTTGCCACTGAAGCACTTGTACCTGCCTTCATCATGTCATCCTGTAGCTGTCTTGCAGTCACACAGGGGTTTTTATTAGCTGTCCTGACTAAGTTGCTAAGGGCCCTTGATGAAATTGTGAGCTTTCTTCCACACCCAGGCAGGTTTGCAGCTGTTCCATAAGTTTTAAACTTCCTTATAATGCTCCCAATGGTGTCTCTTGGAATGTTAAATCTTTTGGAAATCTTCTTATACCCAAGGCCCTTCAGATGTGATGAAATAATCTCCTCTCTCAGCTTTTGTGTAAGCTCCTTTGTCTTTCCCATGATTGCAACTCACCTTGAACACCTTCATGGTCGGGGTTTATATATGCATCATGAAGGATTGTTATAGAGTTCCCAAAGGCTTAATGATGTTTCAGCCCCACTTCAGGCCATAAAAACTGTCAGAAAGCTTTAAAAACAACAATATTATATAAGGGTTGAATAATTGTGACATGGCGATCTTAACAAAATATACTGTTACACACAAATACTACATCATACATTTTCTGTGTTGATTTTATGTATCACTAAACTCATTAAGAAGCCATCCAAAGCAGAATCCTGCACTTTGAAAAGATTTTTATTTATAAATCCTTAAAACTCTTTAGGGGTTGAATATTTCTGATTGCAAGTGTATATATATATATATAAGTATATAATATATAAAACTTATATAATATATATAAGTTTTTATTTTTTTTTTATTTTTTTTTTTGCAAAATGTTACTTAAGTAAGTAAGTAAGATATTTGACTTTGAAATGTAGTAAAGTAAAAGTCTCCCCAAATGGAAATACAGTGCATCTGGAAAGAATTCACAGCGCTTTACTTTTTTAACAATTTTTTATGTTTTAATCTTTTGTAGCTTTATTCCAAAATGGATTAAATGGATTATTTTCCTCAGAATTTGCTCTGACATGCACTGTTGACAGTGGGACCTTATAAGACAGTTGTGTGCCTTTCCAAATCATGCCCAAACAATTTAATTTACCACAGGTAAACTCCAATCAAGTTGTAGAAACATTTCATCGATGATCAGTGGAAACATGATGCACCTGAGCTCAAGCTTGCATGTCATGGCAAAGGCTTTGATTACTTATGTACACTTATTATGATTACTTTTTTACTATTTGTTTTTTATTTTTAATACATTTGCAAAGATTTCAAACCCACTTATTTCATGTTGTCATAATGGGGTATTGTTTGTAAAATTTTAAGAAAAATAATTAAATGAATCCATTTTGAAATAAGACTGTGACATAACAAAATGTGGAAAAAGTGTGTGAATACTTTCCAGGTGCACTGTACATCAACTGTCATTATGTTTGTTTATAATTTATAGTTTGAAACTAGATGTGACAGATGAAAGAGATGTGCTCAACACACCATTGTAAATCTTTGTGAAGAAATTACTTTTTAAGTCAATTACTTATCAATGCCACTAACATCATAAAGTTAACAATCATGAAATTATGAATCTGGAATAAACAAAAATGCAGGGTACTCAAGGCTTTTAGTTATAGACTATTTCTGAAAGACATTTGAGATTGTTTGCTCAAAAAGTTTCGTAAAGCAATAATGTTGGCTGGAATTGCCACTACAATAATTAAACCAACAACATGCACACGTAAGTAAAGTTTTGTTTATGCCTTAAATCTGTAGATTTTATGAGATTTTTGCACTAAATGCACCCTAAAATCTTAAACTTTGAATAGTGAGTTTTTCCTTATGTAGGTGGTACATTTCCATTAGCAGTAATCATATTAATAGACTTGAAAGTATAAAAAATAGACTTTATTAACAAATAAACATTTGTACAAAAATGTTTCTTTTGTACATGTCTTGTGTGTTTTTGGTACAGTGCTTTTACAAATCTCACTATTCTTGCAAAAAAAAAAAAAGCCCCTGAGTCCTTTTTGGTGTAATTCTGTTTTCATTATAGCTTACAGGATAAAAGAGTCATTTACAACAATCATTAGCAAAATGAAAAATGGCTCAATCAGTCTCTGTTATAGGGCTAGAAAGTCGCTTGAGAGAAGGGGCATCCACCTGTAAGCAGAGCCTGACATGTGTGACTAGGTTCTTCTGTGTTGCAAAAGCACGGGAGCAGGACGGACATGCATAGCCTCGTTCTCCTGAGTGAACGGATGCTAGGTGACGATTGAGATCAGTGCGATCGCGAAATTGCTTGAAGCAGTAGGTACACTGTAGGAGCTTGCACTTGAAGTGAATTGTCTTTTCATGGCGGTCAGCATTGGACTTGAGCGTGAAGCTGGCTGGGCAGTGTGAGCACCGGTAGCGGGAACTGGGGGGGTTCTCAAAGCAGTTCATAGAGAGCTGCATTACCGAGAATGTGTGGCGGTGCTCATGCTGCCTCAGCTGGAGCAGGCTGCTAAACAGTTGCTTGCACAGGGAGCAGGCCAGCTCTTGTGCAACACAAACACCATGCTGCCCCTTTGCCATCTGATCCACCTCTACGGGACCCTGGCTACTACCTGATTGAGAAAAAAAAAATAAAAAAATGAGAACACACAGATCTTGTATAATTGATCAAAAAAGTAGTAAAAAAATAATATGCATGTAAGAACAGAGGGCTAGATAAATCCATGCATGCACACAAATACCTGCAGTGCTACTTGGACTATCTTCTTCCTCTTGTATTTCTTCCTGTAAGAATACATGCATACACTGTTAAAGCCAACTGATAGATACATAACCTGTATAATGGAGTTTACTCTTAATACATGCAGACTGATGTAAAAAGTAAAACAAAAAGGAAACAGAAATGGAAAGCTGCTTCCTTGAACAAAAAATGTTAAGCAAGACAACTAAAGACACATGTGAAAGTAAACTCTTTGAGGTGCATATTGAGCTGCTTAGATTGTCAAGGTTTGGGCTGTCTTAATAGACACTAGAGAATATACAGTTTAAAGACGTGTGTGAGTATCGGAGGACAGTAGTAATATATTTATTTACTCTCTGAATGTATGTGTGGTTAACCTATTCTTGTTTTATACACTCTATCTTTTCATAGAAACACATTATGCCTCATAAAAAAAAAAAAACCACAGTACACTCTAACCAAACAGATGGCTTGTTCACAGACATGGTGTGGCATCTTGGGAAGGGAGGTCCTGTGAAACCAAATGCCACCTTAATAAACAGAGGGAAACTGTAATTTCCTGGACTAGAAGAAGAAAACAGAAAAGCCTCCCTGTTCCCCCCATTGTATAAGATTTCCACCTTCAACTATCCCCTTATATGTGTTCTTTCATATGCTCTAATGGATCTGAGTTTTCTATATGCTAAGAGTCACATGTGTGATAGTACAGTAAATGTGCAGTTTCAGTTCCTAGTAACATGTCAGGTAATGCTCAGGCATATTGTGTATTGTGTGGTTTCGAAAGCAAAGCTGAGGAAGAGAAAATTAAGTTTCATTTTATATGAATTCAAACAGAGTGTATTAGTGCAGAATTATGAGAGAGGTCTTAAGGGACCTTAAATAAAGTGTTCGTGCTTCAAGCACTTACCTCAGAAGGTAAGGGCTCCACATCTTGATTTTCGGATGAGCCCCTGGCCAGAGGCAGGTTGAAGGCCCCTGGGGGCTGCAGAGGAAGAAGAGAAGCGAGAGTGGGTGGAGAAGAGGACGAAGATGCCCTGCGTTTGCTATGGCCACCAGTGGAACAGTGAGAGCCTGGGGAGCACAGGAAAGGAGTCTCACCCGCCTGCACTCAGACCAGTTGCCCTCTTCCATAAAGGGCAGAGGCTGGGATGGGGGGGGCTCTGTGGGGGGCTGGGGACGGGGTTGGGAGTTGGTTTAAAAGTCAGGAAAGTCTGAGGCCAAACACTGAATAGTACAACCAGAGACGGGGTTTAGAGGTAATGAATTATGGGATATTTCTTTGCCATTGTCACCTCTGACTTGGTCATTAGAAGTAAATCTATATCCAGATGTCTGTAACACTGCTTAGAGCTGAAAATGCAATTTTATTTAAATAAAAGAATAAAGTAACAGTTAAACTTTGTCCCCTTTTTGGTTTTCTATCTCTCCCATGTGGTCAGACAAGTGTAATTTTAATTTTTTTTATCAAAGTTACTTGCTTGCATTCATTTGTGAGAATGAAAAAAATGAAAAGATATGTGAAATCTTACTGTTATTGTATATCATTGTACATCTAAAGAAACAAATAAGATATTCATTTCATTAACCAGAATGTTGGTAATTTTAAAATAGGCGACAAAGGGGTAAAGTTATATTTTTTCAATTTATTTTTATTTGACTTGTTTTAAAAAATTCTTTACAGAATTAATAGATTTATTTATTTTTTTAAAGATGTTGACTTTTTGTGTGTATTGGAAGTTCACATTCACAAAAGTTTTATCTGTTTTTTTTTGTTCATAATAATTTATAAACAAAACTACAGAAATTGCCAGAAAAAAAAGCCAAAAGTAAATTGATACTTAAATTATCAAATTATAAATTGATAATATAATTAAATGAATAAAAACTTTAGTTATATTTGATTCACTAAAGACTGGTGAATTTTAGCATTTCATTGCCAAATTGTAATGACTTTTTAAAAGTGGCCAGGTTTCCTGTGTAGCTGTACTGTGCAAGTGTTTTAGGCACATACATAAGCATTAAATAATAATAGTAAAAATTAAACTAAACAAAGCCAAGATTTGTTAAGACAACCAATGGCTTTTTTATAATTTGTAATCTAAATACACTTTGAGCAGTTTTATAAAAAAAAAAAATGGGTGCCATGGTTATTCTGGAGACTCTGACTGGCACACTTATTTCTATTTTATGTTTTTGGATGCAAAACCAAGCAGCTTATTTTGTTGTTTAGTTTTTAGTGGTCCATTATATAATATTTTGTTTTCTTTAGTAGTCAAACTTTGTTTTTGTAAAAACAAACAAATATTTAATGTTTTATACAAATTATACAAATTTTATCCAGAATTCATAAAATAGGCTAAAATCAACATCTCTAACAAAAAAATATGATGCCATTTTGCTCTGAAATGTATATGCTCACAACACACACACACACACACACACACACACACACACACACACACACACACACACACATGCCCATCTTTTCTGTTTCTTCCTCAAACAAAATGTCTAATAAAACAAAGCAAAACCATGCACAGCAACATTTAAAACCATATAGTTTAATGTTTCTCTTCATTTTTTATGATTTTCTTCATCTATTTTTCTTGCTGTATTGCTGCCGAATATATCCTGTGGTTCCCTACAGCTTACAGTGGGGGAAATGATTATTTGATTCCCTGCTGATTTTGTAAATTGACCCCCTTAAAAAGAAATGAACAGTCTAGACTTTTTATAGTAGGTGAGAAAACCCTAAGTAAAAGCATCTGGGTGTACTCTGGGTTACACTTAGAATGTACTCACATTTGTTTCTAGCTATTTTGACAATAATTGCTGTATGTTGAGTTATTTTAAGAGGACAGTAAATCTGCACAGCTATTCAAGCTGCACACTGACTACTCTAAAATATATCCAAGTTTCATTTCTATAGTATTGCCCCTTAAGAAGATACACTAAATGGTTGATGAAATGTGAGGGGTGTACTCACTTTTGTGAGATACTGTATACTGCATAAACTTGTTCACTTGTTCATTTGTCGCATACTCTTAATAATTCCATATAGTCGTGCTTATTCCTTTGTGAAGTGAAGTGTTTTCTCTTTATCTAGGCTTTTTTTAAATAATGTAGGTGTTATTTATTTCATTAGTTTTTATTTATTTTATATTTCATAAAATTTGAATGTAATTGGTTATTATTCATTACTTTTTTTTAAATATGTAATATGTATTTTATGCAGTTATCCAATCAGCCTTCCAGGTAGCAGCAGCACAATAAATAAAACCGGGCAGATACAGGTCATGAGCTTAAGTTAATGCTCAGATCAGGACAGCACAGTGTTCTCTGTGACTTTAACCATTGAAGGGTTTTTGTGCCAGATGGTCTGGTTTGAATATTTCTAAAACCAGTGATCTTTGGCTTTTCACAAACAACAGTCTCTAAAGTTCAGAAAAGAAGAATAAATTTTAAAACGTACTGTACGCGGATAATCCGTGGCTTGAAACACTTTTTTAAGAAGAGAATGAATATACTGGCAATAAGTATATAGTAACTCAAAAAAAGAACTCTATACAGCCATGGTGAACAGAAAAGCATATAAGGCAATCAACTGCCCAGTTTCAGTGGACTATAGATCTATAAGAGAAGCCTTCATTTAGAGCAACTTACAGAAATGTATTGAAGGCTCTATCAATATACATCCTGAAGCTGATTCATTATGTCATGAATGAAGAATACTATTAGTTATAAAACATCCTGTTAGCGTTTAGAACTATAGAATGAAAAAACAAGATTTTCATGTATCTGAGTGTGGACGGAAATAAACAAATCTTTCTGATATTGTAAAGAGCCGATTGGTCATATTTAACCTGTTGTGGGGATGCATCACATGGGATGTTTAGCAGGCATTATGGTTTATCTGATGAGCTTCCATATATACATGCTAAGACAAGTGTTATAGGGTTCACTTCATTCTTCACTGTCTGAAATTCAGAGATCCAGTTTGGACTTTTGTTGTGTTGATTTCTTACGTTTGTAAATGTAAAATCTAAAATCCATTATACTAAATAAATGAATCTACTGCAAAAGTGGCTGATTTATATCAATCTAAAATAAAGACAATGTTTATTTTATACTAAAACATTTTATTTAATTTCTGTAACTGCTAAATTTATTCGTCACACCAATTCAGTTTGAAACTAAGAGTTATATTTCATGCATAATGTGTGTTAATAATTCAAACCCCTTAATTAAGTTTATTTGACCATAGAACTGCTGGATATTTTTATCTTACAGTCTAACTGTATTCAGCCTACCAATAACAATGAGGTACTTAAATATTACAGCAGATGTCAGCAGCCATCCGATGGTGTTTTTCTTTCAGTATATAACACACATCTAGTTAAATTTTTTTTATTAAAATAGGTCCTGTCTTAATAGCAGGAAAACCATAGTCAAGTGTACAAACCTGAGTGAATCTGACGAGAATCAAACTGTGACTAAACGTCTGGGTCAGAGGATATCTAAAATTGCAAGTCTTGTGGGGTGTCCCTGGTGCAAGGAAAACAACCTGTGAACTAGCGATAGGGTCATGGATGCTCAAGGCTCATTAATATGCATGGGGAGAAAAGACTTCCTACAGAAGAGATACTGTAGCACAAACTGCTAAAATGTTTATGCTGGCTATGAAAGAAAGGGGTCAAACACAATGTGCATCTCAGCAGTACATATACATATTCTAGATCTGGTATGTGGCAAAAAAAATTTACCCTTAAGCAAAAGATGTATATATAATATATAGTAATATATGTATATATGTATTAGGGCTGAAACAATTCCACGAGTAAGCGAAGTACAAAAAAATCATCGAGGCTAATTATTTGGTTCGTTTAGTTCATTTAACTACACGGAGCAATGTGTTTCCTCTCGACCATTAATACTGACGCAGGTAATACAGAAGACACTGCAGAATGAAAAATGAAGGAACAGGAAGAAAACACTGAGGGGTGAGGAGAAGATTCAGGCCAAAGACAGAAAGTTTCCAAATTTTGGGATAATTTCAAACTAAAAAATGAAGAAAACACCGTACATTGCGGTTACCTTTCTAGAGTAATTTGAAATTTATTTTAATATTTTTTATTTATGTATGTATATATATATATATATATATATATATATATATAT
>JAAIIK010000010.1:167019-181753 GCA_014706435.1 Silurus glanis
TTAAACAACGAAGCGGCTAATTTATGGATTTTTTCCTGGGTTTTTCCCGGTTTCACAAGATTCAAGCCAAAAATTGCTGAACGGGTTAAAGTTAACCATTGAAACTCTTTATATTAAATCAGATGCGCTCCCACTGAATCGGGCCGCACCACATCATAAATATGGATGCGGTTCCTCTGACGTTTGACCTGCCGCTCACTCGGACTGTCTACAGGAAATGTGAATCATTCGTCACGCTGAAAACAACCGGGCATGAAAAAACGCACTTCACCTGTGTTCTGAGCTGCACAGCATCGGGAGAAAAGCTTCACCGGTGGTGATTTTTAAACGCACGGCGATGCCAAAAGAAAAAACTCCCAAGAGAAATAGTTGTGAAAGGAAGGAGGAAGACAGTGAACAATGACTTTCTTGGTAGGCCACTGTTTAGATACAAGCCGTTGTAACGTGTTGAGTCAGGGTGAAGGGAGAGCTCGCTAACTCCAGTTGCAACAGAAATCATATAAGCACAGACAGGTTTCCAAAACTCGTGCTTTTTTATTTTTCTTGGCAACAGCGTTATGGGTTAGTCAAAGAAACTTAGAAATGAGCATCAGAAAATAATAAGGACATATTCCTCGGTCTTGCACACATGCAGTAATACCGGAAAAAAGCGGCGGCAGGCTATTCCCAAAATGCCGCTCTGCTCTTAAAGGAAGCGCAACATATTTCACCCGTTACGCCGTGTAACAGACACTGTCTTTCATTAAAGCCTGTGTAAAGTTCATTAGTTTCAGTGTAGACACCTGCGGCTTATAGACAGGTGCGGCTTATTTATGTTCAAAATAAAAATCTTTGTAAAAATTCAGTGGGTGCGGCTTATATTTGGGTGCGCTTAATAGTCCGGAAATTACGGTGTAATTATATATTATATCCCTTTATCCTCTGTAGCTTTTGTATTTAAATGGAATCTGTTGTGATTGGCTCTTCTGTACTCTGTGTCATTACAAACTAGTAACTAGAATATTTAAATGACAGTCATGACAGTAATTCACCAGTGAAAAAAGACCATTTGTTGTGAACATCCTTCATTTGGAATTATCAACAACGTCCTCAATGTCATCAACCACTGCAATAGCTTCATTTAGATCTGTATTTCTACATAAAATATTAAGCAGGAATAATAAATAAGAAAATTTATTATTCAGAGTATAAATTAAGATTGCCACACAGAGAAGTTTTAAGACCTTGACCATATTGATAATGTTAAAGAAAATGTTTTACATTTACATAATTCCATGTATACCACATTCAAAATATTTAAACAACTGAAAACTTTTTTCTTTTAAAATCCTTATTATTAAATGACTGCTCTATAATGTAAAAAAAAATATTTTTTAACAATATACTATAAATGAGCAAAGGACGACAATTATATCTACCATGCACTCTACAATACTAGGTTTGACACATTTTATTGCATTTACAGATAACCAGCCCATCTGCACCAAATCTCAATACTTTTTTTTAAATCTATGAAAAAGATATTTCCGTGTCAACACTTTATATCTGCATCCTAGATAAGCCTATGCAGGTGCCTATAAGCCGATTAAGCAATCAAGGGAGTCAATATGAGTAGAGGTCGACTGATATGGGTTTTTCTCTGGCTGATGCTGATATTTAGCAATCAGGGCAGCCAATTGGATAATGTCGATTTTTTGGTCGATATGTTTGGCTTATTTTCTTTTTTCCTCCCCTTCATCTCATAAAATCTAACAATTAATTAATAAGATGTGATACAGAAAATTGCTCAAATTAAACAGTTATTGAACAACACAAGCCTCTCCAATCACTGCACTTGCTACCAGGTTTTGGTCTCCATGCCTACCTATACCTGAACTACAGCTGGTTGAAGACATTACGGTTCCAAAAAGTTACGCGCATTCTCTCTCCAAATGTTATTTTCATTCTCTCTCCAAATGTTATTCTTACTCTCTCTCCAAACGTAGTATCATATGAAATATATAAGGCAAGATTAAGAACGAGTCAGCATAAGAACTTAAGAAGAAGAAGAAGAAGAAGAACTTAAACCCAGGGACACATCAAACTGACAGTCGGTTGTAAGGGATTGTTGGGGGGTCTCTAGTCGGACCGCGTCAGCTGTTTTTAGGCCAATTCTGTATGTCGAATCAGCAGCGAGAAAGAGAACGGTGAGAAATAGAATTCTGTTTGGCTATTTAGCTTAGCAAATGAGCACACGAGAAAAA
This sequence comes from Silurus glanis, assembly GCA_014706435.1. Classification (NCBI taxonomy): domain Eukaryota; kingdom Metazoa; phylum Chordata; class Actinopteri; order Siluriformes; family Siluridae; genus Silurus; species Silurus glanis. The sequence goes on from JAAIIK010000010.1 coordinate 169,263, forward strand.
AACATGCAAATAAAACAGACCACGCCTGTTGTCATTCTTGCTCTTGTCTTTGTAACTTCATTGAAAAAAAAGCTACACAAATCCATTAGTAATGATTGTGGCTGGTGTAAACACACCACAGTTTCCACAGTACACAGTGTTTACAGTTCTAGCTCTTCCAGTTTCTCTTTTTGGATGCCGTATACAAACACTACTGCCACCTGCCACATTAGGCGCCTGCCTAATAATCGGCCTAATTTGCCAAAAATCGGCCCGATTATTCAGCCGGCCGATCAATCGGTCGGCCTCTAAATATGAGCACATATCACATGTAAAAAAGGATGTAACATTTAAGCCTACAGGAGTGTGCAGACTCCAAGAATGTTTCTGAGATAAAATAAAAAATTCACAACTTACGGGAGAGAGAATGTCCTCCTTTGGGTAAGTAGTCAAACAGCAGGGTATTTTCTTCACTAAACATCTCTGTCCCAAGAGATAGCAGGCTGTTCTTGCTCATTAGCGCTGCCCGCAAGTTGGCCACAGAGCCACCTTGTTCCTGACTTTCTCCCACCTCCTCCCTGTCACCAGCCAATGAGGAGCCATGGAAGCCTGGCTCACCAGCTAGCACTTCCTCCTGCTTCATGAAAAAGTCCATCCTCTGGTCTTGGGTATTTGAACTGTGCTCAGCCTCATCTGCTCCTAAAGGGGTAAAACGGTAAACAATTAAGAGCTAAAACAAACAATTATATGCCACAGGACACATTTGGGGAACAGACAGCATGCTACTATCTAAAGATGTACATACACCTAAGCACCCCGCTAAAGACTTGGCAAACTTCAAATTAAATACATATTTTAAAGATGTTTATTTTGTAATTTCTGCATTAGTGAGTAATCATAAACCATTGTAGATTTCCGAACAGAAATGTAATGTTAAAGAAAGTGCTTGTATTCCAGTAACACTTTACATAACAAACCACATTCAAAAGTGCACAGAAGAACTGTTGCAGTAATGATGCTTAGTAAAACTTACCAACCAAATTTATGTACAAACTGCACAAATTGTACGTGAAACTAACAATGCTTTTTTTTTTTTTTGTTTGTTTTTTTTTTTTTTTTACAAAAGTTGTCATTGCAAGTATCACATTGGATACATTTTCTCTGTTTATTGTGCAAAATGATGAAGTTTCCGCACATAATAAATCACCTTAGGTCTTATTTGACTGATTGTTGTCAGTTTGTTAATGTAAATGGTGAGTTCTCCACACTCTCTGAGGTAAAGTTTGGTGTTCCGCAAGGATCTGTCTTAGGCCCCCTGCCTTTCTCTTTATATATGCTGCCTCTGGGTGAAATTATACACAAGCATGGTATTCATTTCCATTGCTATGCTGATGATACACAGATGTATATTTCAGCAAAGCGAGATGAGAAAGATCACCTTAAAGATGTTGAGGAGTGTGTAAAGAACATTATTTAATATCACTAAAACTACCACCACTATCAAACTTTCCACCAAAATAGCAACTGTACCAGAAGTCATAGATGGTGTTTTTTAGTAAATATTTACTAATGAATCGACTTATATACATTTCTCAAAAATTCTCTTTGTTTACTTTGGGCAGCTATCCCTCCAAATCTCACGAGGCAAAGAGAGTAAAGCTCTGTTAAGGCATACCCCCATGAGAAATATGTACCAGATTGGCGAGCATAAACTAAAACAGTCATTACAGCTATTAGAGCAAATTCCTGACTAATTTAACATAAATATTGTAAAGACTGTACAAGTTTCACTTGTTAAACATGTTAAACTTATTTTCTTGTTCATGCCTGACAGTGTGTGCACAAACAGGAATAGAGCCCCCATTGACCAATTTAAATGCAATCCATCATATATTAGAAGAGCCTTACCTAAACTTTTCTTTCAAGTTTCATGACAATCACTCTTACTGTTACTTACTATGTCAAATGTCTGCTGAGTGGGTTTGAACAGCTATGTTTTTGAATAATTACCCAATTATCATAAATTCATTTACAGAATATAACATGAGTGCACCCTACTACATTTTAGCTCTGAGAAATAGTTATCTTACCTCTGCTTCACCCCCTATGAATGACCACAACCCTTATATTGTACATGACCTCAGGCCAAGAATTGTCAATAGAAATCACAAGATCAGGTGTTTTATCTCCATACAAAGATCTTGTGATCTCTAAGGACAACTCCCTGATCTTGCATTACTGATCACTGCACACAAACTAGGAGTAACCATGGACAATCATCTGTACTTTTCTTCTCATATTTCATGACAATTTCTCCTGTACAACACAAGGAGAATTCATTTGTTTCTGTCCACACAGGTTACTCAGACACTTGTTCAGTCCCTTGTCATTTCAAGACTGAACTACTGCAACTCAATCCTGACAGGTCTGCCTTTAAAAGACATTCGACTTCTGCAACTGGTCCAGAATGCAGCCAGATAACTTGCTTTCAACCATCCTAGATTCTCCCATACCACCCCACTGCTCTGTTCCCTCCACTGAAGCTGTAGCTGCCCGCATCAGATTTAAAACACTGATGCTTGCCTACAAAGCCACCCCAGCACATCTCTACCACACAGCACTTATCTCACCCAACACTGCACCATGCTCCCTAAATAGCAGTCTCTAGCAGTCTTTAAGCTATGTCTAAAGATGTATTTTTATTAACACATTTTCTTAAACATCTCACTTTCTAACTATTTTCTTTCCCAACTGATGGTAATCTTATTCTGTGTCTAAACAGCAATATAATGTATTAATTAATAGAGACTTCAAAGCACTTTGTAAGGTGCTCTTGATAAGCCAACTGCCAAATGCCATAAATGTAAAAGCAAACCTTAGGATGTACATAAGTATGGATAAGTCACAGATCTTTACAAATTATTAACATGTGGTGACCTTATTGTTTAGAAATGTGAACATTTTTTATTGAGGTTCAGTCTTCTGAATAGTCACACCTGGTTTTGTGAAGATCGGTCAAAAACCTTAAGTCTAGTTTATATTGGTACTGGTCGTAAATTATAATTTCATAAAGCATTAAACAAAAATAGATGAACGTCCTATTAAAATTTGTTCTCTAGTAGTTTCCTTAAAAATGCTAAAAATGTGAAATATGTGATGCAATTTAGGTGTCACCCATGTTTAGTTTAAAATATATTTGTCAACAGTAGAAATCCACTCAGAGATCAGCACAACAATAAAGTACATGCTAAATGTTACAATTATTATGTTTTATTATTAGCGTTACAGTATTAGGAAAAAGTATTTTGAATCTAACCTTTAATCTGCTGAAATCTATTTCAGAAGATTAACTGTTTTTTTTGTCATATAATAGAGAATAAGAATTTTCCACATAATGTCAGTATTTTGTCAGAAATTCTAGGATAATAATTTCCTCAATTTTCTAAAAATCTTCTTCTTCTTCTTCTTTATTCGGCTTCTCCCATTAGGGGTTGCCACAGCAGATCATCCGTCTCTATACCCCCCTGTCCTCTACATCTGTCTCTTTTAAACCAAATACCTGCATGTCTTCCCTCACCACATCCATACCTCCTCCTTGGCCTTCCTCTTTTCCTCCTTCCAGGCGGCTCCATCCTCGGCATTCTCCTACCGATATACCTCATGTCCCTCCTCTGCACATGTCCAAACCATCTCAATCTCGCCTCCCTCACCTTGTCTCCAAAACGTCCTACATGGGCTGTCCCTCTAATAAACTAATTTCTAATCCTGTCCATCCTCGTCACTCCCAACAAATACCTCAACATCTTCAGCTCTATCACAAATCACTCCTGCTATCACTCTTTTCCACCCACTCCACCCTGTCTGCACTCTTTTCTTCACTTCTCTAACACACTCTCCATTACTTTGCACTGATGACCCCAGGTACCTGAACTTCTCCACCTTCTCCACCTCTTCTCCCTGCAACCGCACCACTCCACTGCCCTCCCTCTCATTCACACACATGAACTCTGTCTTACTCCTACTGACTTTCATTCCCCTTCTCTCCAGTGCATACCTGCACATCACCAGGCTCTTCTCCACCTGCTCCCTACTCTTACCACAAATCACAATATCATCCGCAAACATCATAGTCTAGGGAGACTCCTGTCTGACCTCGTCTGTCAACCTGTCCATCACCAATGCAAACAAGAAAGGGCTCAGAGCCGATCCTTGATGCAGTCCAACCTCCACCTTGAACCAGTCTGTCGTTCCTACTGCACACTTCACTGCTGTCACACTGTCCTCATACATGTCCTGCACCACCCTCACATTCTCTGACACACCTGACTTCCTTATACAATACCACAACTCCTCTCTTGGCACCCTGTCGTACGTGTTCTCTAAATCCACAAACACACAATGCAACTCCTTCTGACCTTCTCTATACTTCTCTATCAACATTCTCAATGCAAATAATGCATCTGTGGTGCTCTTCCTCGGCATGAAACCATACTATTGCTCACAGGTGGTCATCTCTTCTCTCAGCCTGGCTTCCACTACTCTTTTCCATAACTTCATGGTGTGACTGATCAACTTTATTCCCCTGCAGTTACTGCAGGTCTGCACATCTCCCTTATTCTTAAAGATCGGTACCAGCACACTCCTTCTCCATTCCTCAGGCATCCTCTCTCCTTCGAAAATCTTGTTGAACAACCTGGTTAAAATCTCCACTGCCATCTCACCTAAACATCCATGCTTTTACTGGTATGTCATCTGGTCCAATCAACTTTCCACTCTTCATCTTCTCAATCTCTGCTTTCACTTCCTCCTTACTAATCCTATCCACTTCCTGCTTCACCATCTCCACATCATCCAACCTTCTCTTTCTCTCTCATTTTCCTCGTTCATCAGCTGCTCAAAATACTCTCTCCATCTTCATAACACACTCTCCTCACTAGTCAACACATTTCCATCTCCATCCTTTATTGCTCTAAATTGCAGCACATCCTTCCAAGCTCGGTCCCTCTGCCTGGCCAATTAGTATAAATCATTTTTTTCTTATTTAGTGTCCAAATTCTCATACAGCTCCTCATATGCCTTTTCCTTGGCTTCGCCACATCCCTCTTTAGCTGCTGCTGCAACCCACTTGAGGAGAATAAGCACTGATGACATTTATCATCACCCCTCCAACTTCCAGCTTTACGTTCATCACTCTATCAGAAACTCTCTTCACCTCCACTACACTCTTACTGTACTCTTCCTTCAAAATCATCCCTACACCATTTCTCTTTCCATCCACACCATGATAAAAGAGTTTAAACCCACCTTCAATGTTCCTGGCCTCACTCCCTTTTCACTTGGTCTCCTGAACACACATATCTACCTTTCTCCTCTCCATCATATCAGCTACCTCTTTCCGTTTACCAGTCACAGTACCAACATTTAAAGTACCAACCCGAACCTCCACTTTCCCACACATCTCCTTTTTCTGCCGTCTCTGTAGACATCTTCCTCCTCTCCTCCTCCTTTGGACAACAGTAGCCCAAATTCCACCGGTACCCTGTTGGCTAACAATACCTGTGGCGGTCGTTGGTAACCCGGGCCTCGACCGATCCGGTATAAATTTCTGATTTGCATCAGATATGCATGTTTCAGGGTTAATATTAAATATAAATATTAATCTTAAATGCATTTTTCATTAATATGCTAACTGACCACACCCTCTTGAAGTATAAAAACTTGGGAAAACACAACTTGATTGTCAAGCGTACACCATATGGTGCTCTTTTCTTACCAAGACAAGACTGTAAATAGTGGATTTTTTTTGTTGCAAAAGATATTGTTGCATGACACTGCATGACATTTGGTTGGCACTAGAAACCTGCTCTATTTATTATTTATGCTAATGATAAGAGGAGGGACATGGGGTATATAGGTAGGAGAATGCTGAGGATGGAGCCACCAGGAAGGAGAAAGGAGGCAGTTTATGGATGTGGTGAGGGAAGACATGCAGGTAGTTGGTTTGAAAGAGGCAGATGTAGAGGACAGAGGGGTATGGAGAAGGATGATCCGCTGTGGCAACCCCTAATGGGAGAAGCCGAAAGAAGAAGAAGAAGAAGAAGAAGAAGAAGAAGAAGAAGATAATGATTTCTCATTAAAACCTGTTTGAATGCAAAGAGATATTCTTTCATATACTGACACATCAAAATGACAACTGATAAACTGTTAAAGTGATTGCTTAGTTCTTTTGAACTAGGGTTGTTTGCGGCATAAATATGATCCAAGACATCAAAAGATTTTTAAAAGATATGTCCTAAAAGTAGGCAAAGTAAACCCAAATAACCAAATGAGACAAACATATTATACTTGGTCATTTATTAATCGAGAAAAATATCCAATATTACATATATGTAAGTGGCAAAAGTATGTGAAACTCTAGGATTAGCAGTTTGGTTGAATGTCAAATTAGAGTCCATCTGCTTTCAAAGTGCAGGCATCCATAAAAGTCTGATTTTTACAACACGTATGCAGAAGTGTATCATGGCACAAACTGAGGACCTCAGAAAAAAGTTGTTTATTATTAGGTGGGAGATGGTTACAAAACCATATCTAAAATGTTTGGACTCTACAAATTATACTGTCCAAACGTCATAAATACAAATTACAAGTACGAATACAAAGAAAAAATACAAATACAAACTGTAGAATTTTAAGATCTTCACTACCCTCCACAGGAATGGTCGACCAACAATCATCACTTCAAAAGCAAGAAGTAATACTCATCATGGTCCTAAAGAAACCCAGGATAACTTCTAAGCAACTAAGGGCCTCTCTTACATTGGCTAATGTTAATATTCTTGGGTGCACCATCAGCCGAAAACACTGAATAACCTTGGTGTGCATGGCAGAGTTGCAAGGAGAAAGCATCTACTCTCCAAATAGGACATTGCTGCCTGCCAGAGGTTTGCTAATGATCATGTGGACAAGACAGATGACTACTGAAAAATGTTTCGTGGACAGATGAGACCAAAATAGAACTTTTTGGTTTACATTTGAAGTGTTATGTTTGGAAAAAGAAAACACTGCATTCCAATTTTAAAAGAAGAAAAAAGTTCCCCATCTGTGAAACTTGGTGCCAGTGGTCTCGTGGTTTGGGCCTGTTTTCCTGCTACTGGCACAGGACAGTTTGCCATCATTAATGAAACAATAAATTCAGAATTATACCAGCAGATTCTAAAGAAAAATGTCAGAAAATGTGTCTATTAACTTAATCTAAAAAAAAGCGTCATGCAGCAAGACAAGGACCCCAAACAAGTTTTGGAATGGCCAACTCATAATTCTGACCTTAACACTAAAATTCCTCTCAGCCGTTTTGCAGGACTGATCAACAGTTACCAGAAACTCTTAGTTGCAGTTATTGCTGCATAAGGTGTTCACACTAGATATCAAAATTAGATTAGATATCAAAGGTTCACATACTTTTGCCACTCATGGATATGTAATACTGAATACTAAATTTATTTTCTCAATAAATATACCATATTTATGCAGAAATACTGTATAGAAATTTCTTTAGGCTTCACAAACTTACAAGCACAACTGTCTAATCAGTGTATTACCCATAGTAGACAGACTTCTTTTAGGAGGATAAAATATTTTTTGTTGCTGTGTTGCTGTCCTTGTGCTTAGCAGTGTATCGCTCTGCTCCTTCAAACAAAGAGAGTGCTGACTAGACATAGGTATCTCATCCCCTTGAAAACACAGAACTATGCCTTTTATTGGAGTATAATGTTGACTTTAGAATAGGCATACCTTTCATACCTACTATTATTCGGACCCCGCACACTCCTCTCCACCTACCACTGTTAACTCAGTAACTTTTAGGAACAATTTAAATGAGTGCATTTTAGACCAATACGTTTACTAGTAATTAAGTACAATTTCATTAAATTGAAAAAAGAGAAGAATAGTGTAGTAGCATTTCCCACTCTGACTGTATTATTTGTTTAACTAAAATAGCCTCTGCTTTTAATTGCAGATTTACAGAAGTGTTACACAGTGCATTAGCAATAGTCATACTGGCAACCTGATTAGCTAGTGTTATAAGTGCTGCCTACATTTATATACCCCTTCTTCTATATTTTTCTACACCTGCAACTGACAATTTTGAATATGTAGTCGGACAGAGGTATTACACCAATTCCAAAAAGTTGGGACACTGTGTAAAATGTACATTTAAAATGTATATTTGCAAATCTCATAAACCCATATTTTATTCACAACAGAACATATCCAATATTTAAACTAGGGAAATATAACATTTGAAGCAAAAAATAAGGCAAATTAACATTACCGTACTTAAAAGAACAGCTGGAGGAACATTTGCAACTAATCAGATTAACTGGCAACAGGTCGTAACATGATTGGGTATTAAAAGTGTATCTTATGGAGGCAAAGTAAAAAAAAATAGGCAAATGTTCACCAGTCTGTGAAAACTATCTCATCATCTGCAATCAAAGAAATCTCTGTGCGTTAAAGGAACAAGTTGTTGGTGGTCAAGGAAAACGTTTCTTGACTCACTCTTCCGAAACAAAGCCCCAAGTGGCTCAATAATATTTAGATCTGTGTAAACCATGGGAGATGTTAAACTTTCACTGTTCCCTGTATAGCTGAAAGTATAAATGACATTTTCACTATCACTACAGTGAACATTATAATATACAGCATAGCTGCAGATTTCACCTACTCAAGTGATGGACATAAATGTAGAAATTGTACAAACATAGTTAGATTGACAGAATTTTCGACAGTTGTATTAAACCTTCACTGTTATTTCAATCAATCAGCCATGACATTAAAATCACCAGTCTAATATTGGGTAGTTTACCATGCAACAACAAAAAAACCTCTGTCACATCGAGGCATGAACTCCACAAGACCGCTGAATATGTACTGTGGTATCTGGCACCAAGACATAAGCAGCAGAAGTTGCGAGGAGGGACCTCCAGGGATTAGAATTCTTTGTCAAGCACATCCCACTGATGTTTGAATAGCATAAGATCTGGGGAATGTGGGGGATTTAAAGGCCAAGGTAACAACTTGAACCCTTTTTCATTTTCCTCAAACCATTTCTGAACAATTTTTTTTGCAGTGTGGCAGGATGCATTATCTTGTCCACTGCATTATGGATTACTGTTGCCATGTAGGGGTTTACTGGGTGTAAAAAAAGTTAAGGTAGATAGTATATGTCACAATAAAATTCACATGAATGCCAGGACCCAAGGTTTCCTAGTACATTGTTGCCAGAAGCATCACACTGCCTCCTACAACCTTTTTCCTGCATCTTGGTGTCATTTCCTCCTCAGGTTTCTCCTCAGGCCATCAGCATTATTTAAAAGAAAATGTGATTCATCAAACCAAGCCACCTTCTTCTGTTGCTTCATGGTCCAGTTTTGAAATTGTATAGGGGCTAGCAGTTATGTCTTATCAATGACTACTTTTGAGAGGTACTAACCAGTGGACACTTCACAACCCTTATGGCCTGCCTTTTTATAGAAGCTCTGAGATTATTTAGACCCTTGACAAAGTTTTGCACATCCATGCACTTGCTAAGTTTTCCTGCTTCCAACAAAACTTCAAAAATTGACAGTCCTCTCTACCATCAACACCCCAGTTGATAGGTGCCAAAGAAGTGAGAAAAAATAGTTTGTCACCTCACATGTCATTGTTTAAATATTATACCCAATTGATATATATGTAAATTTGTGTTGTAGTGCCCCCTATGGGCCAGCTGAAATTTCAGAGTTGATGAGTGTCCTACAGACTGTATATTGTAAAGTATATATTTTGTTAACCTAAAGCATGTTTGATGAAGTCCTTATGCAAAATAAAAACAATTGTGTAGGAAAACATACTTATATTAGCCCTGACCCTTTCTGCTCTCCTGATCGATTTTAAACTTGCTGACATCCAAATCAACAGTAACCTGACAGTTTTGGGATTTGAACTCATAACCTTCCACCTTGAAGGCCAATGCCTTAACCAGTGTCCTACAACTATCTCTGAATCATATTGATACTAACAATCAATACTGGTATTTACTATATGCATACTACATTGTCCAAAGCAGTCATCAACTCAGAAGTTTAGAACAGCAATTTACTATGCATACATGCAATGATTTATGCCAATACAAATAAAAGCTTTCCAATTATAAATGCTATAATGGATTAAAATTACTGAAAAGGAGCATTATTACTCAGAAGCACATAAAAACAAGGTTTTCCTTGCTTTAGATGGGATAATGTTATAGGTATATGATTATGACATAAAACTGAATCAATTTTTAATTAAAATTTTTTTTTTTCCATCAGGAAAATGTTTATAAAGCTTCCCTAAAGCAGCTGTAAAATATGTTTTGTGACAATGTCATAAAGAATGTAGCAAATGTAAAAGTAGGTTAACAGAGGAACTTTGACTAAGCCGTTTTTTTGTGTTTACTTATTACCTAAACTAATATTATTGATAACATTAGCAGATGAGGCATTGGACCACATTTGTGGTTTAACAAAGAATAATGGCCTCATTTATTACGCTAAATAGATTTCAACAAAAAAACAAGCTTTTAACACAAGATGTTGTCATGCTTCTGTGTGTACATTTATGCATAAGATGACTAACTAATGTAAACCTCGACTTGATACACGTCATATAATTTGCAAGTATTACTGCTTTTTTATATATAGATAATCGTGTAAAGTTAAAATATATATTTTTAATGGCCTTAATAGCATTTGAAAGACATCCTTATACTTATTTACTTAAAGAAGTACTCAGTAGTCTCTTTTATGAAAAACACCCTCATGCTTCCAAGGTCAGGGACAAAGTGTAACAGTTGATTTAATATTATTGGCATTAATTAAAAAACATATAAAAAATAAGAAAGCAAATCAACACAAATCTATAAATAATAAAAAAAAATAAAAAAAATAAAAACAACTGACAGAAGGTCATGCTTATGCAGGAAATGTGTAACCTGGCATGATTTTAGCCTAAGGAAATTAAAGCTAATGAGTCTTTTTTTTTCTTGTAGCATATTTACTTAACCCTGTGTAACACTGGGAAAAATTATTTAAACAATTGATTAAAAAATAGCAGATTCCCCATGTGGTGTGCATTGTGTTCATGATCACCTGGGTGCTGTGTAGATCTTTTGTCCATGCCCCACTTTCTTTTCACCTTATGTTGTGAAAAACATGTGAGGCTTTTAGTTTGACAAGTGATATAAACAGTATTTTCGAAATCTGTATTTGGAATGAACTGATCCATATTGTTAAAAATATTTTCATGTAAAAACAGAAATGTTGCAGCAAATAATTCTGCAATAAAACTGAAAAACGTAATAAATAACATTTCAGCAAAACGTCACCAAATGAAAAGTATTCACAAACGCTCCAATTTATATAGAATTTTATTACAACAACCAAACAGTGTCATGGGTTTTGGGTATTTTGGGTTACGATGATTTCTGCCATAAACAATGCGTGCACGCACACACACACACACACACACACACACACACACACACACACACACACACACTTTGTTGTCCCCGCAGGGTCTGCCATTTGTTGTAGTTACAACTGGATTTCCCTTTCAGAGCATCATTTAAGGAAACAACCCCCCCCCCCAAAAAAAAAAAAAAAAAAAAAAAAAAGCAAACAAAGTCTAAGGTCTCAATTATGCACTCACTCACACACACACACACACACCCACACACACACACACACACACACACACACACATGCACGCACGCACACACACGCACGGCATGGTGAGTTAATTAAGGTAGAAGCATGGGGGAGTTAGGCTAAAAGGGCACAGGATTGAAAGAATTCATTAAATTCAAGGAGTCCAGCCTTCATCTGTGGGTGGGGGTATGCAAGTCAATCAATGAAACAGATCTACTCCTAACACCACCAGCATTATTTGCTATGCTCACAAATTTAATACTGGAGTGACCCTTATAACACATGCACACACACAGACAAAAGAACACAAAGACACCAGTAGCTAGAAAGTAAAAATAGTATAGTCTTCTTATAATCAACTGAAATGAGGCACACTTATAAAAAGTGACTTGATTATTTTTCGATGGAGTATTTGGAAATCTGGAGTTAGTTAAAATATGCACCATTACATTTCTCTTAAGACTATCCTTTGTTCATCAGTATTATTTTCAATGGTTAAATGAGCAATGGTTTCATTATCATGCCACACAGTCATATTACAATAGTAGTTTGAAGAATAAAAGAGACCATTGTTATATCTCTGCCTCATAAGAGAGGTCTGAATAATTTTGATGCCTCCTTGCAAAGAAATTCTCAGTTTAATTTGGTTACCATGGCAGCCAGGCACACTTGGCTTCAACATTTATGCTAAATAAAACACCCTTTTAAGAATAGACACAAATAGGCGGACTCGTGGCTCTGTGTGTGTGTGTGTGTGTGTGTGTGTGTGTGTGTGTGTGTGTG
>JAAIIK010000010.1:191546-206417 GCA_014706435.1 Silurus glanis
ACACACACACACACACACACACACACACACACACACACACACACACATACACCCCACACGCACACACTTTTACAATGCCAAGACACATTTTGGTCTGACAGTATGTACTTGGATAACAAGAACACAAAATTATCAGGTTAAACAATCTAAGAATAATAAACAGGTAGCTGAAAACAGGCCAATGACTTACTGGCTATTGTGCATTTGGGTTTTTAAGGCATTTTTCAAACAGAAAATAAATTATAATATAGCATAATATTGCTGATCTTGGACAAGAAAATCAATCTAAATGGCCTGATCCTATATATTCCTACTGTGTAGAATATTTACTTTACAGTAATAGCTGTCTAGTTAATAAGGAACCTGAACATTTACTAAACAGTTTACACTTTTAACAGTTTACACGCTAATATTTCTGAAATGCTTATACCCTCAAACAATAACCTCATTGCAAATGTAAAACATCCTAAATTAATTATACACAAATATAAAGGCACCCACATACATACATACATACATACATACATACATACATACACACACAACAACCCAATTTCTGTTACTGATTATATGTACAAGGGGATAATCCTTGTGTTATAATCTGTCTTTTTGAATTTGACCTCGGAATTTTGTCCTTTATTTTCCTTTTACGGTTCATATTAATTCATCTAAGAGTATTGTGATGAGTTACAGCAAGTAAATTGTAGCACCCGTATTGCTTGTAAGTAACATGTTTTTGATAACTATTGAGTTTCACACTCGAGTAATAGCTGAGCAGTTTGGCACCAAACTTCTTAAGACATGCCAAAAATTCAAGCACTGCTTCACAAAAGTAGGTGTAGCATATTATGCAATTTATGTATTTGAATGAGCGTAGCTTAGAACTTATTTACATGTGGAAGCCGAATTGTTTATAATGTCGATTTATTATTTGTGTTTGTGTTGACTAAAAATCATACTAGTACATACATAATAGTACAATACATACATACTTGCATCTAGTATGGAAATGTAGGTTTAACATATTAGGCAAATTAGCAAATATTATTTAAAAAATTTTTAAGTTTTAATAAAGAAAGGAAATCATTAATTTAAGTGTAGGACACACACACACACACATATATATATATATATATATATATATATATATATATATATATATATATATATATATATATATATATATATATATATATCCTTAAGAATCCTTAAGATATTGGCCAAAATGTAAATGTTTAAATTATAAATTCACTATTAAGCTGATTTGGGCTGATGCCTGGGTATGGGCACAGAGAGTCTTTTGATTGTAGAAGTTTCACCTTTATGAGACTTTTGAGTTTGGTCTGCATGACTCATTCAGCTAAAAATCTAAACAATAGTGAGGAGAAGAAGAAGAAGAAGAAGAAGAAGAAGAAGAAGAAGAATAGAAGAAAAAGAAAAAAATACTACCAGAACAACAGGACCCCTAATTTGAGTATACATGACTTGACTGATGACCATAAATAGGACAAATATTTACCCCCATAATTCTGTACCATTGCATAACTTGCATAAACAGCAGAGCACTCAACTTTTGTGCTGTTTTTTATTACACAGTTTTCTTTTTTATAAAAAATATATTCCCACCAATTATAGAAAATATAAACACCACAATTACCTGTCTTTAGTAAAGTGATTAATTCTGAGTAACACTAATGCTTGATCTACAATGACTGAAAATAATCTGTTTCTAAAAACTTTTTGTTGAAATTTCCAGTAGCTCCTCTGTACTTCTCATGCTGATTGAAGAATTGTAACTCAACATCCTTTACCTACTCAATGTTGCTATAATTTTAGATGATGCACAGTCCGTGTGAGGCCCTGGGAGACAGCCCCACTTGCCCACTCTTTGAGACAGCCCCTGGTGACAGTAATTAGGCTATTTCATTAGTAGACTATTAACTAAGTGGTTCAAATAGGTTCTTCTTGTGCTGCTAGGTCCACCCCCTCTCCCAGCTGTTCAAACCCACCATCCACCTTAAAATTGACAAGTAGTTATTTTTAAGATTTGTGCCATATTCTATGAAGGCAAAGGGGAAGAACATGGTAAAACGTTAATTGGTCTGCTTTAAAGGCAGAGAATACAAAATATTCTTGTTAGAAGGGACGTATGAAAAGAAAATATAATAAAAAAAACCCTCACCTATATTAACATCATAAATATAAAAAATTGGTTCCCATCCCACCGAAGAAACCCCCTGAAACATGCATTTACAATTCTGATGAAACAGACTTTCCTAATACATCGTTTTTTTAATCTGTATTCAATATTGCTAATACTGATAATAATGGCCTGTTGCTAATAATACAAGCATTACTAATAAAAAAAAATTAATCAATAGAAAAAATTCATTCAGAATTATTGTCTACAACAATATAGTATATAAGACAACTTTTAGATTTTAGATAATATCAGAAAAACTGTCTGCTTCTGCCGCTGCTGTCGTGTGGATGGGTTTAAGTTGTACGTAACATGTTTCCCATTCGAGGTGACAGCTTTATGTGAAGCTTTTTTATGTTAAGCACCGATTATACCAGTCTCACGTTATTATAACATAAAGCCAAAGAAACAAATCTTAAAATTGTTTAATGCCATTTAGCAACAAGAGGAAATTTAAAACACAAATACTGTCAATTCCTGAACTGCTGAATGAATATATAACAATAACAGACATAAATATTAGAATTTGAATGTCCCACAAGGGGTGAACAATACAACAAAATAGCGAGTCAAATATCCTGTTAAATAATCGCTAAAAAAAAAAGGATTCTAAATTCATTGCAAAGTATGTTTAGTCATAATTATGAATAATTATTTATTATTACAAAAAATCTATATGATATTTAATTAAAGTGTATTGTGATATAATGTATTATTATATTCATATACTTTTGAGTAGATGTGATAGGTGTTAGGTCTATGCCATCATTCCGTATGTAATTATATAACATGTCTTGTTGCCTTTCGCTAAAATATGGTTCACTTTTCCAAAAGATCTCGCTAATCAAACAAACTAATGGACCTTTAAACTAATTAGCTGCATACAAGTTCAAAAGATTTAAGCATAACCTTGTTTACTTTTTAAAATGTGTTATTTTAATGAGATATAAAGGTATACTGGTATACAAAAGGAGTAGACGGTCAACCTATCTTCATTCCACAAAAATATAACTTTAATTATATGTTACTAATAGTTAACTATTTGGTATGGCAAGGCTGCATTATTTTTTAAATGTATTTAACTATTTAATGGTACTGAAATGTTCAGTATTACTTGTAAGGAAACTAAGATAAATATCATTACACACAGCAACTGACAGGCCCAAGCCCCAATTTCTTGCATTTAGGATTCATGTCACATCACTTACAAGATACATTTAAATGTTGAGACACACTCCATAATGATGACAGTCCATGGACGGTGGAAGTAGGATACAATTCCTGTAAGCACTTTCTGATGTTGCTTGATATCCTAATCATGTCAATTTAGGCATTTTAAATGATACTTCAGGAAGGAATAATGCAGCAGTGCATATCCTCATATACTATATGAGGGCATTGCCATTCTGGAACATGTAAATATACTTTAACCACAACCTTGTACAAAGAGTTTTAAAAAGTTTTGTCTATAAGCCTCCCTTCCTGTTGCCAGCTGGTGGCACTATAACAAAAAGAACAAATATTGCTATGTCTTTGTGCCTAAGCCCCATCACTCAACATACATTAGAAGTTTATGCCACATTGCAAGACATTACATTATGCCACACCTTCTGATGTGCATGATGTGAAATATGAATTTATTCTCTCACCAGTGTAATACCATTTAAAAAACTCTTCACATTGTATCTTCACAGATGTACAGTATGATGTTCAGATTTGTTAAAGAAAAACATATGGAACCCTATCAGCAAGTATTACAAAAGTTTAAGAATCATTTTGACATCATGCTTATTTGCAAATTAGATTTTTATCTGTTAAAAATTGTATACCTATCAAAATAAAAAAAATAAAAAATAAAAAGCCACATCTCCTGTTAGGTTGAGTTAGATGTGATTTTCGAAATTAATTTGTCGTACTGATTTTTGTACAGATATGGTGTATACAAATAAAATCATGGTCACATTGGGAAAAGGTTTTGTATTATTTGGTCCAAAAACCTCACATTTGCCAATTGGTGAAAGTAAGCCAATGATCATTTATTGAAATAAAATATGTTAACATTTAAAGTACCATAAATGGTAATGTTAAAATTTATTTGTCTTATGAAGACCAGTTGGAATACCACTAGAGTGAGCAGTATGGCAGTATGCTTACACTAAAGAAAAACGTCAAAGGGGGCACTACTGAGCCCCTGATGAGCTCCAATCTTTTGTGAGGCCCAGATGACTAGCATTCTGATATGTTTGCCTCATTTAGTTTGTTCTTGAGTATGGCATGCACCTTAAAACATGCAAATCTGAAACAACAGGGCCTGCCACACTCTTAGTGTTGGGCCCTAAAAATACTTTTTAAAGGAGTATTACTTGGGTAAAGAATTCTTCAGCACATCTAATTCGTAATTAGTACATAGTTTAAGAAACAGGTAACCAAGTGATTGTGAATTCATTGTCAAGCTGTCAAGAGTAATATTTAAACTGTAAACAGTCTTCGGGAAAAAAACTCATGTTCTTCTTCATTCTTGATTCAAGAGAACGTTGTAACTCCCATATAAACTCTAAAAATACACACACTTTAATACACGAAGAAAAGATGTATCAGAATTTCAGTTAAAGACTCCAGGTATATCTAAAATCACTATAAGCAAATACTTCAGCTCTAACTAAAACATACTATAAATGATCTATCAATTAATCCTTCATTTTTAGCTCAACAGTTTGGGAAGTTATATTCAACAACCCACTTACAAAATTAAATCCTGTTCACACAGACAAGCGCACACACGAACACCCTAATCCTCACTCTGACACTAAGGTCAATTCAATTATCCTGTATTCCTAAAGAGTATGTGTGCCCATTTTATGGACTCCTTAAATACACTAGAGATTAAAATTGCCTCATTTTAATGATCTATATAACTACCAGCACCAGCAGCTAAATGCTGCCCAGACAAGTAAGGTTTTTTTCTCCTCAAATACATGTTCTTAGTCCTAAAAACAAGGGATGTTTTTGTTTTTTGATTGATGTGCCAGTCTTGTGTCCCATGTGCCTGTCGGATATTAATGAGCAGATTAGTTTTGCAACCCCACTCTATTCCATCTATAAACAGCTGTAATTGTCACACATAGAAAAAAAACGAATTCCCTTTGTCTTTACACATCTCTGAACTCATTCTGAGAAATTGTGGAACAAAGATTTTTATACAAATGAACATGAAATCTAATGTAATAGATTAGCAATTTCTGAACTCCACTCTTCTACAAAGCCCATGGTCCTACCTGGAATGTCAGCTTGGTTATTGTAGCCCCAGCTGGCTGTGGAAATGATGGAAGGCATCGGAGAACCTCCATGACTGCTGCCCTCATTTTGCTGCATGATATGCCTGACTGTGTCTTTGTTTTTTCTATTCTTCCTACGTCTTGAACCAGGTGCATGCCAGCCCCCTTCACCTCCATTGCTCTGATCTATTGGTGGTTCCTGTGTCTCCTGGATGGTTCTGTCCTGAGCATTAGATGGTGATCCCTGCTCCTCTTTGATTTGAAAAGAGCGATAGTCATTAGGCCATGGGTCTTCATGGCTCTTAGGCTCAGGCTCCTCCTTGCTGTAGGTGCTGCCACTTTCATGGCAGCTGGCAATTGCTGAGTCCCCTGACGAGTTGGCAGGACTGGTACGACGTACCAGCCATGGTGAGGAACTGCGAGCTGAGATCATGGAAACCAGTGCTTCAGAGGCCCCTCCAGCAGTACTTGTTCCCGTGGCAACCATGCCACTAATCTCTATATTGGCCAGCTCCATGTCAGCCAGCTCCGAACGAATACTAATGTCTAGTGCTGCCCTGATGAAGCCATGACAAGCTTGTACAATCTCAGTCATCTGCAGGTAGCTGGCAGCAGACATTACCTCAATAACATTCTTACTGGTGAGTGCCAGGTGTGCAGAGTACATGAAGTCCAGAATGGTCTTGAACCCCTGTGCTGTTACAATATCCAGGTGTGTGATGGTAGCCTGTTGTTCTGTACCCTTCTTCACCTGGCAATAGAGTGTCTTGAAGTAACGGCTGCTGCCTAGCAGTACATTCTTGTGTGCCTTAAAGATCTTTCCCTCCACAACCACACATGCATCACACAAGATGCCATGCTGCCGCTGTTCATTAAGCTCACGTAGGAGCTGCTGGTAGTGAGATGCGATTTCCATATCTTCCTTACGGTTGTTCATTGGATCACTGAGTGGCTGTGTCTTCTGGATAGATTCTGCACTGGAGAGACAAAAGCACCCACACAACTGTCAGTTAGCACAATAGCAGCAATACTGATAAAATACTAAAACCGCTATTGAAATAATACAAGGTTATGTAAAGACAATACTAAATAATGATGGTAATAAAAAGGCAATATATAAAAAAATTGAACAAAATCTAAAACATCAACTCTTAAGATCAAATTCCTTCTAATGAATAAAAAAAATTATTAAGTATTATGTAATTATTACATTATATGGCCAAAAATTTTTTGACATCCGACCATCACACTCATTATTATTAACTCCGTAACCTGAAGATTTCTATGTTCCATGTAATGTGGCTATCTAATGTTCTATTTAATAAGTCACCAACCCGAACAATGGCCATGTTTACACCAGGCATTAATAGGTTTCCTGGGTAATCCAATCATAAGCACACTGTAATCTGATCACTCTAACCTCTGTGAGATATTCAACGTTTGGGACACATGTTCACATAACATTTGTAGTTACATGAACATGTGTCTCGATACACAGCACCCAGACAGCAACAAAGAAAGGCCCAAATTACTGCATCAATGACCTAGCAGTACCATATGCAATTGTAGTGAGGCTGTTTGCAAATTAAGATAAAAGGTTGAGTTAAAAAGGAAATTCATTCTTATGTACTGTTCATTTTAAAAATAAATAATTTACGTTAGCAGGCCACGTAATTTAAATATTTGAAACAGCCCTAACAAGCACATGCAATCTGTGTGACTTTTCTACCTAAAAAACAAGTAAACAGAAGACAGACAAAATAAATTTGTCGGTCTTTCTCTAGAAAAAATGAAATATGAAATCTGATCACATGCCTTCACTGGAGATGCATTCAAAATGCAAGGTGTATAATTTTCAGGTGTCCACTTGTCAGGTGATCGGATAACTCGTGATGGATGTTAATGCATCCATCCAGGGCCTATGTCTTTCCTAAATAAAGAAAGACTTTTTTTACTGTTTACCACAATAACTAGCTAATAATATTTTTATTTTATATTTAGGTAATGTTACATTTATGGAGAGATAATTTGGAGTGCTAAACCCTTTAATGAACATTACTTTATAATATCTATATAATTATATGAGATGAAGATTTTTAAACAAATAAGTACATTTTGGAGTCCCCACCAGAGATCTCATCCTTATTGGGGGAGTGGCTCAATAAATACATTTTAATCGTTTTTACAGAGATATGAATGTAGAGTGCAGTAAGGCAGTATTTAGGTTTGGCTACTGGAGAAAACCAGTGACGAAAAGACAAATAGGGTAATTCAAATTGATATAATAGTAATGAAATTGCTCTTATATTCTGTAAGCCATGTTGCCAAATATAATGGTTGCATACTGCAGATACTGCAAATCAGAAATGTATATCACTGTCAAATTGCTTCCCAAAAAAGAACACTTTGACAAGGTTTTATAGCAAAAAGCTTATAAAAGCTTCGTCACATAATTATTAGAGTACAGTGAAATAACTTTCAACAAAACAGAGTAAACCATGATACAAAGAGGATTAAGCACAGTGCTTGGGTCTGAAACCCCAACCTCCTACTCAGCAACACAGAGCTTTAATCATTCAGCTACCACTGCCCAGTTTAGGCCATCTCTTTTTATAATAGTTGAATTCTTTGACTAACCCTTAACGCTGTTGCCAAGAAAAATAAAAAAGCACGAGTTTTGGAAACCTGTCTGTGCTTATATGATTTCTGTTGCAACTGGAGTTAGCGAGCTATCCCTTCACCCTGACTCAACGCGTTACAACGGCTTGTATCTAAACAGTAGCCGACCAAGTAAGTCATTGTTCACTGTCTTCCTCCTTCCTTTCACAACTATTTTTCTCGAGAGTTTTTCTTTTGTCATCATCGTGCGTTTAAAACAAACGTTTTTTCTCCCGATGCCATGCAGCTCAGAACACAGGTGAGGTGCGTTTTTTCGTTTCCGTTCGGAAATTTCATTGGTCTAATGTTATGTCGCTCAGTTTTTTGGCTTGAAGTTTGTGAAAAAGGAAAAATTCATAAATTAGCCACTTCGTTGTTTAAGCCGTGGGGTTCAAAGCGTAGGAAAAAAGTAGTGGCTTATAGTCCGAAAAATACAGTAATTTCGCTTTTCTTAAACGTATGGGCCTTGTCCAAAGATCTTCAAGCATGACAATCCCCATTTGCACAAAACAAGGCCCATTGAACTTCAAAGCCTTTGGGACGAGCTCGAACCCTGAATGCACCCAGAATTATAATATAGAATAATATAATTGAAAAATAATAATTTAGTAAATTATAAAAAAAACAAAAAAGGGAAGGGGGAGAGGTTCACAACTAAATCAGTAATAGAATGTTTAAAAAGCACATATTGGTTTGATGGATAGGTGTCTACAAACTTTCATTTATACAGTGTAGCTTTTCTGGCATAGACATTATGATTGGTCAAAAATCTTGTATTTGTATTTCAGTGTACACACTTTCCATTACATGATCACTGACTATAACCAATAATCACAAAAAAAACCAGAGTACTATTTCCTGTATAAATCTGCTTGTTCTCTGTCAGTGGTTCGTACAGTGCATGTCAACAGTTTGCAAACCTAGTATTTTAGTGTTTTTAAGATTAACACATGCATGCTCCTTTTGTTTATATGCAAAGAAACTGGGTAATTTAAATGCATTAAGATTTACTGTGACCAAACAAATATAGTAACATACAGATGTTAAACTTTAGGTTCATTGGAAAATCTTTCTTTGTGTGTGAATTAACACAGCCTTGCCCTCCGGACAGTTAGTTTTCATTCAGCTGAAATTATTTGCAATGCCTTTCATAAAACTCGCCAAAGGTGTTCAACAGAGCACATTACATGTCCCACCAGAGGCAGTGATATATTTGATCTCTGTTATACCCCAATAAAGGATGCATATCAGTCTGTCCCATGAGCAGTTTTGTGCTCTCTGATCACTGTCTAGTTCATCTCATAACAACCTACAGGCAGAAACTGAAATCAGCTAAACCTGTACTAAGGACTGTTAAAAGATGGACTAATGAAGCAGAGCAGGATTTAAAAGCCTACTTCGACTGCACTGATTGGAGTGTTTTTGAGGCTGCAGCCACCAATCTGGACAAGTCATGGAGACTGTAACATACATACATTAATACATCAGTTTCTGTGAAGATATATGCATCCCCACCAGGTCATTCTTACCAATAATGATAAACCGTGGTTTACTGGGAAACTCAAACAGCTTCGTCATGCCAAAGAGGAGTCTTACAGAAGTGGGGATAAAATCTTGTATAACCAAGGCCTGAACATACTAAAAAAGGAGATCAGATTGGCTAAAACTACTCTGAAAAGCTGAATCAGCCAACAACCCAGCATCAGTATGGACTGGTCTGAGGAAAATCTCCACAAATACAAGACACCACCCACTCAGTCTGTGGGGAATCAACAACTGGTTGAAAATCTGAGTGTGTTTTACTGCCAGTTTGAAAAGCCCAGTCTACCACCCACCACCCCCTCTGATCTGCACTTCACACATTCACATACCCCCCCTGCAACCCCCTTTCCTGCTTCCCCCTCCATTTAACCTGTGCTTAAGGTATGTGTAGAGTATGTGAAACAGTCTTTAGAAGACAGAAGACTAAGACAGCTTCAGGCCCAGACGGTGTTTCACCTGCCTGTCTAAAAGTCTGTGCTGAACAAATGGCCACCATCTTCACTCAGATCTTCAACAGATCACTGGAATAAAGATTAAAGATCCTAAAGATCCTAAAGATTACAGACCTGTTGCTCTCATGTCTATGATCATGAAGTCATTTGAAAGACTGGTCTTGGCCTACCAGAAGGACATCACTGGACCGTTGCTGGATCCTCTTCAGCTTGCCTACAGAGCAAACAGGCCTCAACAGGCCTCAACATGGGACTGCATTATATTCTGCACCATCTTTATAGACCTGGGACCTACGCAAGGATCTTGTTTGTAGACCTCAGTTCGGCCTTTAATACCATCATTCCTGACCTTCTCTCAGCCAAACTGACCCAGCTCTCCGTGTCCACCCCAATCTATCAATGGATGACCAGCTTCCTGACAGACAGGCAGCAGACCAGTGAGGCTGGGCAAACTCACATCTAGGTCTCTCACTATCAGCACTGGTGCTCCCCAGGGTTGTGTTCTCTCCCCAATGCTTTTCTCTCTGTACACAAATGACTGCACCTCTGAAAACCCCTCACTATCATGAACAGCACTGTAACAACAGTGGAGTCATTCAAGTTTCTGGATACCACCATCTCTCAGGACCTGAAGTGGGACAATAAGTGGGATTCCATCGCTAAAAAAAAAGGCAGAGTTTGTACTTCCTTTGACAACTGAGGAAATTCAACCTGCCACAGGGGCTGATGAAACAATTCTACTCGACCATCATTGAGTCTGTCCTGTGTACATCTATAACTGTCTGGTTTGGTTCAGCTACCAAATCAAGAGGCGACATCAAGAGTCAAGTCAGGACTCTGAGAAGATTATAGGTGCCCCACTGCCCAACCTCCAAGATCTTCACTCATCCAGAGTGGAAAAAAGGGCTAAGAAAATCACTTTGGACCCCACACACCTAGCCCACCCTCTCTTTTTGAACTGTTGCCTTCTGGTCGGTGCTACAGAGCCTCGTCCACTAGAACAGCCAGGCAAAAAAAAAAAACAGTTTTTCTCCGCAGTTTATACTCATTTATATATAGAATCCAAATGGTACATTTGTAAATGGCACACTTGTAAATAACATCTGTACATTCATTTAAACAATATTTCTTTTGTATATAGTGCATTATTTAATTCTTTGTTTTACTTATATTTTGTTATATTATGTCTGTACTTTCTCCTGCACTGGAAGATCCTGTCGCCAAGTCAAATTCCTTGTGTGTGTAAACATACTTGGTAATAAAGCTATTTCTGATTCTGCTATTCTTTCTGACCTTACAATTCAGTTCATCCCAGATCAGTTCAATAAGATCTAGCTACATCTAGCTACATATAATTATAGGAATAATATAAGAAAATGTATTTAGGATTATGTTGACAAAACTGAATGGTTTTAATAATGTTTTATTTAACTTAATTTATGATGTTTGCAAATATTCCTGTACTTTTGACAATGGTATCATGAATGCAAAAATGCAATCCAAAGGGTCGGATGGATCAGTTTTTGAGCTTTGTGACTAAAAAGATTTTAGGGACCTCTGGGCAAGCTTTAAATAGTAACTCTGATCTTGCCTTTTAGACCTGTAAACCCTGGTTCCAAAAAGTTTAGAGACAGAGTTTAGACAATAGAAATTAATAGCTGAACAATTTATGTCACTTAGTTAATGATGAATGTTATGTTTGCTGAATGTGACTAACTAGGACTAAAGGCGTTCTGTCACCACAACACAGCTGTGCGTATCTATTAATGGTGGCATTACATGAAAGGCTGTCTGTCCTAATCATGGACACAAACACGCAGGAACTTAGCAATTGCTTAATTATTCCTGGTACTGGAAAGCTGTAGGTTTTTAAAATGATTACCATTTTAGTGTTGCAGTGCTGATATCAAGGCATCACTAGTGCACCCTGAAACAGTTTTATTGCCAGTATTAAATTAAAACACATTTCAAAGGATATTTCAAGGTACAATACAAACTAAGCATAATGCAAATAATTATTACGACTGTAGCTGTTCTATAACTGTACGCAATATTTCTCAGACAAGAAAGTGCTATGCAATATCCATAAACATTCTTTAAGTACTTTTAAATGTAATTCTTATAAAAAATAAATAAAAATAAATAAAAGATTTACTAATTTTTAAATCCACCATCTCTGTCTGGACCATTTGAAAAATGATGTGTCAGTGGGAATGCAATGCCAATGCAAGTGACTTTGGCCGGTGCTAGAAGCTCAAGACTAGCAGCCAGCTTGGCTGAAGTCATAAACATCTCTGCTCAAAATGAATCGGTTGTTTGGCAGACACATTTTCCACTTCATCAAACCACTAACAGACAAAACGCTAATTAATTCACTCCGTTTCACAACACAAATAAGGAGCTCTGGAGCAGGTATGCATTGATTTAGAAAAGGTGCTTTACACAAGCAGAGGGTAATTTAGTTTAGTATCTAATAAACCAAAACAAAACATTATTAGCTGAACATTGAACACCTGTGAATCTCATGGTGAGATAGAAAGGAAGAGAACAGAATGTAGCAGAGACATTCTTTATGAGTAAAGAGAGAAATCACAGACAGGAAAACACAAATGCTTACAGGTGCATAAGAGATACAATATAGAATGGCACAGTGAGATATAGATTGGTACAATGGCACAGTGCAAGACTAAATAATATAGCTATTACCACATGGCAGCTGTGATTATTTTTTTTTTTTAGTAGTTGATACTGTCAACTTGCATTGGAATGCAAAATTATTTGTTTCTCCAGAGTGACACTGGTGTTTGCTACAGGCTGTCAAACTTCAGGTCATGTTTAGGCAAGCTCGCTTCATCCTCACAGCTTGTAGGATTAGAACTATCCTCCATGTTTCTTGAAAACTCATTAGAAAAGTCTGACATACAAGTGAGGTTTTACTTATCGTGGTCAAGGCCTTAGCATTTAAATGCATGGTTTGAGAGATATCACTGAATGACTTTGGGGGTTTAAGTTTCGAGCAATATAGCTAAAGCATGCTGATCTGATTTTAGAATGTATTCATTCTCATTATGTGTATAAGATAACTTCTCACACACATACAGTGTCAAACAGCACAGTAAACATCCACTGCATCTATTCTTACCGGATTTGTTTATTTATTTATTTTGCTTCCTCTGGCCAAGGAAGATCTGAAGATGTCTGAAGCAAATTTAGTAACAGGGGACAGTCAGTTGTATCAAAGGGGTTGCAAAGACTAGCTGACTAGCAATCTAATACATTTACTAGTCACTGCTCTTGACTAGCATGGAACAAAGCAGACAAAAAAGTTCAACTTGAAGCTTATTAGTATCAAAGTATTAGAATTGACTCAATTAAGTCAACTGAACACATCTATACATGTTAAATCTATTTTTTTATTATGTTTTCCTTATGGACGTTTTCCTTATGGTCCTTATGGACCAATTTGATATCACTTTGCATGAAATGAAAAGGTGTATGCAAGACTGTTGAGATCCCACTCAGCTAGTTTAGAGTCATTTGTGTCCCTGGCACAAGCTGTTCAATGAGGGCAGACTAGGTTTCGGGTGAGGTCAGAACATGGTGTCAAACTCTTAAGTTATAAGGAGCTTGAATTTTGTGATTTAAACGTACTTACCAGCTTGTCCATGCGTGTGCATTTTAACAGCTGCTATGCCCTTAGGAAGTGTAAAATTATAAACCTATTTATTATTTTGCACATTTATTGCATGGATTTATTTAATTTCATTTACAGGATAGTCTAAAAAGGCAGTGAATCTGGAAATGCCTAATATCAGAGCAGACATACTGTCCCAGATAAATGGATCACTGTGACACAGCAGACAATACACCATGAAATTAGACACACTCTAATGTGGGGTAAGACACGCTCTTGTAAATGTGTGTGCTCAGTATGTACATTACTGTGCAAACATCAGAGACCACTCTTTTGTTTTCAGTGAAATGGTCATTTAGTACTTGCTATTAATTATTTGCTGGCAAACAAAAATGATGAGGAAAGACTGTATACATTCTGTAAAGAGTATGCATATAAAAATATACCAATAATAATAATAATGATCTGTATAAGTACACTATATAGTATAAAGACTGTGGACCACTGACCATGTGCAATTATTTGCTTTTTGAACATCCCATTTTAGATTCCCCTTGACTGTTTATAATCATTTACACACTTCTGGGGAGGCTTAACATAGACTTTGCTTACTTTGGGCACAGGGCCACTGTCAAACTGGAACAAGTTTGGGTCACTTACAGTAGTTCTAGTGAATGGAAATTCCTCCAATACTCTCTACACACTAGTAAAGGGAATATTGCTATATTTTTGTGTACTTCCAACTTTGTGGCAAGATTTTTGGGAAGAGGCACATCTGGATGTAATGATGACCACAAACATGTGGTTTTATAGTGCAAGTACTAGATAGCTGTTGGACTGAAATTATAATTAATGTGCTGCACATTTTGCCTTTATTATTATTTTCCTCCCAATAATTAACAGGAAGTACTCAATAGCTATTTAAATAAAAGTTTGTTTTGTAACACTATGTGCTGGTTTAATGTTGTATGGTGTAAAACAATGTAAAACATTAGCCCCTTATCTTTTTTACTGTCAACCAAATGTGAATCTTTCTGTTTGTTTGTCTCTCTCTCTCTCTCTCTGTGTGTGTGTGTGTGTGTGTGTGTGTGTGTGTGTGTGTGTGTGTGT
>JAAIIK010000010.1:216065-236904 GCA_014706435.1 Silurus glanis
GTGTGTGTGTGTGTGTGTGTGTGTGTGTGTGTGTGTGTGTGTGTGTGGAGGGGGGGTAGAGGCGATAAGCGGAGGCGGAGGGAAAACTCGTTTTTTACTATCACTCCTGTACACTACGTATCCCTAAACTTTAAAATTTTTACTTTTTCTTCTTTGCTTACCTTAATTTTCGTCACAATCCTCGCTTTCTGGCTTCGCCATCTAGCAGCGGCGTCTCGAGCTCGTACCTCAATTTTTTGCTCGCGTAACAAAGCAAAAAAAACGACGAGTGACCGCTCGTACCTCGGAAAACTCGTACATTAATGCACTTGTAGGTCAAGCTACCACTGTAGTTGTGAAAGGAAGGAGGAAGACAGTGAACAATGACTTACTTGGTAGGCTACTGTTTAGATACAAGCCGTTGTAGCGCGTTGAGTCAGGGTGAAGGGAGAGCTCACTAAAACTCCAGTTGCAACAGAAATCATATAAGCACAGACAGGTTTCCAAAACTCGTGCGTTTTTATTTTTCTTGGCAACAGCGTTATGGGTTAGTCAAAGAAACTTAGAAATGAGCATCAGAAAATAATAAGGACATAATCCTCAGTCTTACACACACGCAGTAATACCGGCGGAATGCAGTGGCATGCTATTCCCAAAATACCGCTATGATCCTAATAGAAGCGCAACATATTGCATTTAGTGTCTTTCGTTAAAGCCTGTGTAAAGTTCATTAGTTTTAGTGAGACACCTGCGGCTTATACACAGGTGCGGCTTATTTATGTTAAAAATAAAAATCTTTGTCAAATTCAGTGGGTGCGGCTTATATAAGGGTGCGCTTTATAGTCCGGAAATTACGGTACATTGTTGACAAACTAATGCAGCTAATGAACTGTGCTGACAAGCTCTCACCGCACAGGGGAAAGGTATGGGTGAGCAACGCTATGGCCTTGCAGAATTGAATGCTAAATTTGAGGCACTTCCCAGGCCATGTCCACCATCAGGCAGCATCGAGCTGCCACTGCTCTGCCAATACCCCAAAAAGATAGGCGAAGTGCATGCCTCTAACTGGGTTTCTACTGCAAAGCTGCCTGTATTTTGATAGTTACGAGTGGAAAATTGCCAAATTGCCCACTTCATGTTTCTGCTCACAGGGAAAGTGCTGGACTGGGTGTGAACTCGAGGCGGAAAGTCCGTTTCCACATATGAGCACTTCCTGAAACTATTTTGGCGCATGTTTAATCATCCTCCAGGCAGAAAAGAGGCTAGTAAGAAACTACTAGCCCTGTCACAGGGCACACATAGAATCACGGAATATGATCTCCAATTCCAAATTGTCGCAGTCAGCAGCAGTCTTTTGACATACACTACATTGCTAAAACACCTGATCATAAGTATGGTATGTGCTTTTTGAACATCGCATTCCACATTTAGTCCCGATTTGCTTTTTTCAATTCCCTCCACTCTTCTGGAAAGATGTTCCACTAGATTTTGGAGTGTGCTTGTGGTCATTTGTTTGTTTGTTGATTTGGACTGTAGTTAATGTCAACAGTCTACATTGACTCAGGACTACAGTTTGCTTCTGATCACCATCACTGTACCCCGCAACATTGTATATCTGCAATAAATGGACATTCGGTGCAACCCAGATGAGGATGGGTTGCCTCTTGAGTCTGGTTCCTCTCAAGATTTCTTCCTTTGCCATCTCGGGGAGTTTTTCCTTGCCACAGTCGCCACCGGCTCGCTCATCAGGGACAAACTTACTTATAAAGAACATATTTATTTTTTATCACCACATTATCTGTGTAAAGCTGCTTTGAGACAATATTAATTGTTAAAAGCGCTATACAAATAAAAATGAATTGAATTAAATTGAATTTGTGTTCATCCACCACAAGGGTGTTTGTAAAGTCTGGTGAGGTGAGGAGGCCTGGGGTAGATTTAGTGTTTCAATTCATCCCAGGTGTTCAGTAGGGTTGAGATCAGAGCTCTATTGCAGGCCACTCAGAGTTTTCCTCTCCAAACCATTTAAACCATATCTTAATGAAGCTCGCTTTGTGCAGTTTTGCTGTCATTGGTCACAGCCATCCGAGGTCCCTTGCTACTGAAGTACCCCAAACAACCCCGCTAACCTCTTTTGACATCGACGGACAACCATCATACCTAGTGAAGAACATTCTTTGCTTGAGATGTAAAAGAAGTCTGCTGGAATATTTGGTAGAGTGGGAAGTTTATGGTCCAGAGAAACAATGCTGGCACAGCCCACTCACAATCTTTTTGACCCCAATTTTCACACAAGCAAATTTGACCAAGCACACCCTGAGAGTCCCAGAAGAAAAATAGATCCCAGAGTAAGCCCATTGGGGTTTTGTGAGGTCAGGGCTCAGGAGAGTGTCTAGCAACCACCATGACTAGAGGTTGACCAATTGATCGGCTTGCCATTTTTTTTTTGCATTTTTTTTTATTAATCGGCATTGGCCGATTGTGCTGCAAATTAGACAGATTATTAGATAAATCTGACTAAAAAAACTAGGCATGTACGTATGTTCTGCCCTTGCGTGGGAGAATATAATTCTCCCATATCAGCAGGTGGCAGTAGTCTGTAGTCTGTCAGCATCCAAACAGAAAAACCGGAAGAGCTAGAACTGTGAATATCTAAAGCATGCAGTGTTGTTTGTACCTGCCGCGATCATTACTAATGG
This sequence comes from Silurus glanis, assembly GCA_014706435.1. NCBI lineage: Eukaryota > Metazoa > Chordata > Actinopteri > Siluriformes > Siluridae > Silurus > Silurus glanis. The sequence continues at coordinate 218,744 of JAAIIK010000010.1, forward strand.
ATTCGTGTACCGTAATTTCCGGACTATTAAGCGCACCCATATATAAACCGCACCGATTGAATTTTACAAATATTTTTATTTTGAACATAAATAAGCCGCACCTGTCTATAAGCCGCAGGTGTCTACATTGAAACTAATGAACTTTACACAGGCTTTAACGAAAGACAGTGTCTGTTACACGGTGTAACGGGTGAAATATGTTGTGGCTCCTTTAAGAGCAGAGCGGCATTTTGGGAATAGCCTGCCGACGAATTTTTTAAAAATAAATTAGCCGCTTCGTTGTTTATGCCGCGGGGTTGAAAACGTGGGGAAAAAGTAGCGGCTTATAGTCCGAAAAATACGGTAGTTTTTTTAACCATGTCTGCTAAGTTGCAAGGAAACATGGCAAGAATGACAGATTGTCAGTTTAGTTTTTTTTTCTTGTGCTCATTCGCTAAGCTAAATAACCAATTGAAGTTCTCTTTCACGTCGACGAGCTTCGCCACATGCAGAACCTGCCGAAAAACAGCTGACGCCAAAACTAAAACCCACCAACGTTCAAAACCCACCCGGTATTGCCCAACGGCCGACTGTCAGCTTTGTGTTTCTGAGGGCTTTAAGTTCTTATTCTTCGTTCTTAATCTTGCCTTATATATTTCATTGGTTAAATATGATATGAGAATGAGAATAACATTTGGAGATAGAATGAGAATAACATTTGGAGATAGAATGAGAATAACATTTGGAGAGAAAATTAGAATAACATTCAGAGAGAGAGACTTAGTGAGCCTTCAACCAGCTGTAGTTTAGGTTACAGGTACCCACGGGGACCAAAACCTGCTTACAAGTGCACTGATTGTGGTATTCAATACATGTTTAATTAAAAAATTTCTGTATCATGTCTTAACTGTTAGATTTAATTAGATAAAGGTGAAAAAAAAAGAAATTCGGCATCAAATATTAGCCATCGCGCGCCCCGATTTCTAAATATCAACATCGGACAGAGAACCATGTCGGTCGACCTCTAACCATGACCTCCCAACGTGTCTGACACAGATGGCAACCCAACTCCACATCTCCCAGCTACTAACTGAGCACAGGTTTGCTCAATTACAACAATTATTACAATCACACACACACACACACACACACACACACACACACACAATTAAAGGACCAATACCTTTCCTATTTTGAACATAAATAAGCCGCACCTGTCTATAAGACGCAGGTGTCTACATTGAAACTAATGAACTTTACACAGGCTTTAATGAAAGACAGTGTCTGTTACACGGTGTAACGGGTGAAATATGTTGTGGCTCCTTTAAGAGCAGAGCGGCATTTTGGGAATAGCCTGCCGCCGAATTTTTCCGGTATTACTGCATGTGTGCAAGACCGAGGAATATGTCCTTATTATTTTCTGATGCTCATTTCTAAGTTTCTTTGACTAACCCATAACGCTGTTGCCAAGAAAAATAAAAAAGCACGAGTTTTGGAAACCTGTCTGTGCTTATATGATTTCTGTTGCAACTGGAGTTAGTGAGCTATCCCATGACCCAGACTCAACGCGTTACAACGGCTTGTATCTAAACAGTAGCCTACCAAGTAAGTCATTGTTCACTGTCTTCCTCCTTCCTTTCACAACAATTTCTCTCGAGAGTTTTTCTTTTGTCATCGTCGTGCGGCAAAAGAAAAATATTAAATGTGCGGTGAAGCTTTTCTCCCGATGCCGTGCAGCTCAGAACACAGGTGAGGTGCATTTTTTCGTTTCCGTTCGGAAATTTCATTGGTCTAATGTTATGTCGCTCAGTTTTTTGGCTTGAAGTTTGTGAAACCGGGAAAAACCCAGGAAAAATCCATAAATTAGCCGCTTCGTTGTTTATGCCGCGGGGTTGAAAACGTGGGGAAAAAGTAGCGGCTTATAGTCCGAAAAATACGGTAGTTTTTATTCTTCGTTCTTAATCTTGCCTTATATATTTCATTGGTTAAATATGAAATGAGAATGAGAATAACATTTGGAGATAGAATGAGAATAACATTTGGAGAGAAAATGAGAATAACATTCAGAGAGAGAGACTTAGTGAGCCTTCAACCAGCTGTAGTTTAGGTTACAGGTAGGCACGGGGACCAAAACCTGCTTACAAGTGCACTGATTGTGGTATTCAATACATGTTTAATTAAAAAATTTCTGTATCATGTCTTAACTGTTAGATTTAATTAGATAAACGTGAAAAAAAAGAAAATTCGGCATCAAATATTAGCCATCGCGTGCCCCGACTTCTAAATATCAACATCGGACAGAGAACCATGTCGGTCGACCTCTAACCATGACCTCCCAACGTGTCTGACACAGATGGCAACCCAACTCCACATCTCCCAGCTACTAACTGAGCACAGGTTTGCTCAATTACAACAATTATTACAATCTCACACACACACACAATTAAAGGACCTTCCACTCACCACCTTATTGGGTAGTAGATTCTCTGTGAATTCCATAAACACCAAGCTTTTTGTACTACGTTTTTGATATCTTGTTGTCGTACTGTTCTTGCTACTGTTTTGTTCTGTGATCTTTTACCTGTCTGGACTGTTTACATAATATAATATACAGTATTTTGAATGTGATAGAAGGATATCTGCAAGAGTGAAAGGGAAAGTTTATAGGACTGTGGTGAGACCTGCGATGTTGTATGGTTGGTGGAGCTGGAGGTAGCAGAGCTGAAGATGTTGAGGTATTTGTTGGGAGTGATGAGGATGGACAGGATTAAAAATTTGTTTATTAGAGGGACATTGCATGTAGGATGTTTTGAAGACAAGGTGAGGGAAGCGAGATTGAGATGGTTTGGACATGTGCAGAGGAGGGACATGGGTTATATCGGTAGAAGAATGCTGAGGGTGGAGCCACCAGGAAGGAGGAAAAGAGGAAGACCAAGGAGAAGTTTTATGGATGTGGTGAGGGAAGACATGCAGGTATTTGATTTGAATGAGGCAAATGTAGAGGACAGGGGGGTATGGAGTTGGATGTGGCGGCCCCTAATGGGAGAAGCTGAAAGAAGAAGAAGATACAGTTTTTTGCAAAAGTGAGTACATCCATCACATTTCAGCAACCATTTTAGTATTTCTTCTCAAGGGACAATAATATAGAAATTAAACTTGAATATATTTTAGAATAGTCAATGAGCATATTGTATAGCAGTATAGATTCACTGTCCTCTAAAAATGACTCAACATACAGCCATTATTGTCAAACAAACTGGCAATAAAAGTGAGTGCACCCTAAGAGAACATGACAAAACTGTGTCCAAAGTGTCAATGCAGATGGTCCCTGAGTTATGATGGTTCGAATTACAATTTTTCGATCCTACGATGACGATAGTGATAAATTGTAAACATATTTAAAATTTGGCGCAACAAACACAGGCATCAGTGTTCGAAGTATGATACGTTGGATGCAGAGCTGAGACGAGCGTAACTCTCACCCTGTGAGATGCCCCACTCTCGCTAGCAGTCGACGGAGTAAGGTTATCTCAATGTAAGTGTGTATTTCTTTCTGTTTCTAACAGTTTCAAACAGTAATTTTAGTGATAAAAGCATGTCTTCCAAGCGCCCAAGTATGTCTCCTGCTTGTAGTAAAAAAAATACGAGGAAAGCCATCAGTTTAGAGCAGAAAACGAAAATTATATCCAGCATGAAGCAGGAAAGGCTGTCACAGTCATAGCACCATTTTCAACTTACGATATTTTTGACTTAACGTATCTCCATCATAAGTAAAGGAATACCTGTATTTTGTGTGAGCACCTTAGATATCTAGCCCTGCCTTAATCCTTTTGGGCATGGAATTCACCAGAGCTGCACAGATTTTTGCTCGGGTCCAATTCCACTCCTCCATAATGACATCACGGAGCTGCTGGATGTTAGACACATGGTGCTACTCCACCTTCCGCTGGAGGATTCCCCACAGGTGCTCAATAAGTTTTAGGTCTGGAGATATACCTGGCCACTCCACCACCTTCACCTTCAGCTTCCTCAGCAGGGCAGTTGTCATCTTAGTGTGTTTGGGGTCATTATCATGTTGAAAAACTGCTGTTCGGCCCAGTTTCTGAAGGGAGGGCATCATGTTCTGCTTCAGACTGTAACAGTGCATGTTGGAATCCATGTTTCCCACAATGAACCGCAGCTCCACAGTACCAGCAGCACTAATGCAGCCCCAGACCATGATGCTACCACCACCATGCTTGACAGTAGGCAAAATGCTATTTTCTTGGTTCTCCTCACCAGGGCGTCACCACACATGCTGGACACCATCTGAGCCAAATTAATTATTAAGTTATCTTAAGTTATCTTAGTCTTATTTCATGCTCTTGAACAGGTTGTCTTCAATGTCTCTTTTTTTAAGCCAGCTTTTGCAGCTGACACACAGCATAAGGACTCAACTTCTTTGATCGACCATTGCAAGGCCTGTTCCGAGTGGAACCCTTCTTGGAAAATCTCTGTATGATCCTCGCCACTGTTTCAGGGTGTTACCGATGATCTTATAGCCTCGGCCATCTTTGTGGAGAGCAACAATTCTGATTCTCAAATCCTCAGAGAGTTCTTTGCCATGCCAGTGGTCAGTATGAGAGAATTGTGCTCAAAGTACAACATTTTAATACAAGATGCAAAAATTTGCATAATCTTGTCAAGCAGACAAAAACATGAACATGATGAATAGGACATGTGGCTTTGCATAGTTACACGATGTACAGCTGTTATCACTGAGGGTGTACTCGCTTTTGTTGCCAGCTATTTTGACAATAATGGATCTAAGTTTCATTTCTATAGTATTGACCCTTGAGAAGATATAATAATGAAATGTGAGGGGTGTATTCACTTTTGTGAGATACTGCAATATATAATATAATATAATATAATATAATATAATATATAATATAATTATATAATATAATATAATGTAATATAATATAATATAATATAATGCAATGTATTATTTTTCATAAGAATATGATTATTTTAAACAAGACTACGTTTAGAGATGTTGTCTGATGTTTGCCAGCTTCATGCATTTATTTTACCAACAGTCAGTTCTCTAAGTGGGTAAGTGTAAATATCTGACCAACTTTAACCAGGGCCAAACTGTAATGGCTAAGCAACTGAGTAAGAGCATCTCCAAAACAGCAGGTCTTATGGGGTGTTCCAGGCATCTAGTGATTAGTGAATAATAAGAATGTACAACAGGAACATGGCCACCCACATTACGTCAGTGATGTGTGTGATATGGGGAACAAAGATTGTCTGTCTAGTTGCTGTGTAATTAATTACAAACCAGTCAGAAAGCTCAATTCAGTTTAATTCAATTCAATTTAATTTAATTCAATTCAATTCAATTCGTTTTGATTTGATTTGATTAAATTAAATTCAAATCAAATCAAATAGCACTTTTTACAGTGAATATTGTCTCAAAACAGCTTAACACAGATAAAGTGGTAATAAAAGAATGTATAAGTTTCTTTCTTAGAATTTTACAATAGACACATGAGCATCAGCACTTGGTTGTGAAGCAAAGGAAGAAAGGTGACCTGATGAAACAAGTTGGATGAATCAGACAATTTAATATTTTAATGAATAAAGATTCAGTATTTAACATAAAAGGCTTTATCACAACTTAAATACTGTTTAAATTCAGTTGTTGGTTGTTGTTTTTTTTAATCTGGGGATAGGAGTTTGATTCTGTGCACTCCTCTTTAGTTAACTTTTCCTTCCCAATAAAGTCATTAAATGACATTAATTGCAAGCCTTTCTTTTGATTATTATTTGGAGAGAAACAATAAATGGCTGTTTGTACTGCAAAGCCACCAATACAAAACAAAACAAATTAGTTTAACAGCATTTCTTTAAAAATACAAATGGACGTGAAGTAGCAATGACATACTGGTAATTTCAACACAGATTAGCGTTATTAACAAATCCTCCCACAAATGACTGCAAAAACTAGCAGCAAAGTTGTCAAGTTGAAACAAAACTGTAGGTATTTAATTAATAAATCACACAAGCCTCCACCTTATAATACTGCAAAATTATTATATTTTTATGTTATCAAATGTACTATGATACTATATCATCTTATGCTGATAGCATGAACATGGCAGTGCGACATTGGTTTGTCCAGTTTGTTCATTTTGCCTGTCACAAACATTGGAAAAAAAAGACTGCTAAAATAAACTGCTAAAAAAACGAAACAAGGAATGGGCCAGCTAATAAATGATGCCACCCACATTATATGCCTACTTAAAAAAAAAACACACACATTCCCACACTGAGAAGTGGCAGTATTAAGTGTCCAGCCAACATTATCACATACATTACGTGCCGAAAGTAAAAATTGGCGATGGGTTGCTATTGTTGAAATATGCAAGGTAAGAGCAAGTACATGAAACAACCTAAGAACAGCCATGTCAGTAGGAACTACCCCTGCCCCATCCTTCAGTCAATATCACATATTCACTATCTTCATTTATATAAAACCAAGTTTACTAAATATCTAATTTAAAAATCATTTGCCACCTTTGTAAAAGGTAGCAGTCTAGTGTCTAAGCCAGAGCATCATTATTATTAGGAGAAATCCAACGGTGGTAGTGTATGGAATCTAGATTCTGAATGATTTTTTTTTTTTACTGCTGTAAAATTGAGAAAGGGAGACTGGGAGCCACATGGGAGCCTGTCCCATTTTCAGCACCCCCTTGATGGGATAACTAAAAATGGTTGGAGGGTAGTGGAAATAGAAGTGGATCTGAAACACCAAGACCACAGCACTAAGACCACAGCAAAATGCTGACTTTAATGGATATTGTACTACAGACATCCTGTTTCGGTTGCTTGGGGAAAAAAAAGAATAATTATACAACTTTGATAAGGTTCTTCATTTCTATCAACTTTGTTACATAAATATGAGACATTCAAACATCAACCATGCACACTGCAAAAGCAACTCTTCCATCTGATGAATATTTCATGTCCTGATGGCACTTTTAAGACAGAACTAATTAATGAATACAAGTTGATGTGGCATACGTACAATCCCCTCAATTAGAAACATGTGGGGAAACTCCAAATGCTAAAAGCTGCTGTGGCATAATTGCACTACATTGAGGGGGAAGAGCTGGTTGTTAAGCAGGCCTTGTTAACAGCACTATAGCACTCATCGATGAACTCTGGATTTCAAACCCTTGATAATGGGCTAATGTGGATCAAACATCATACTAAGCATTTAGAAAAACAAAAGACTACCACTGTCCATTAAGCTTGTGGACCTACGATGGACTAAGATACCCATGTATGCTGAAGGAGTGAAAAACGCTCTCCTTTTTCTTCACCTGAGAGTTTACTATAGATAAGACAGATTTTGTTTCAGAATGAAAGTTTTAGTGCTTCCATTCTGTCTTGGGTGTGCTCCCTTTGTTCATAAAATAGATGGAGATAAGAGGAAGTTTAACACCACAATAGTGTTTAACAAGTCACTGACTTTGTGCATTGCTGATAACGAGGGGATACTAAAACAAGACTTATCTATTTGGCACATATCTATTTTTTTCAGACATATTCTATATAAGCTGTTGCCTAATTATACAAAACTTTTATATTTACACATCAAACATTATAATCTCAGGTACCAGACAGGGATTTTCTTACTAAAAGCACTAATTGCAATTTGTACGATGTCTAAGGAGGAAAAGCAGCAGTTGTGCAGTTGTGGTAGACTACCAAAAAGTAAAAGGGTAAGAACACAGGCAATAAATACTGTATCACTAAGCATAATGGGCCACACCACGAGAGGCTTATCCTTGTAAAAAAAAAAAAACTTATTTATATATATATATATATATATATATATATATATATTGCAACCAGGTGGTGGAAGAAAAAGAAAGCACTGGGGAGAAGTTTTGTTCAAGAAAAACATTTTAAATGTTTACTAAAAAGCATTTACTAAAAACAGCATACTTCTGTTTTGCAGCATTCAGATGTCATGAGTAGGTAATTTCCAGAGATGAAACTTTCAGATTTAATAACTAATGGAATAAGTCTAGTTCAAAGCCTTCCAAATCCCCCAACACCTTCTTTGAACTATGCTAAGCAAACTTTCAGTTTACTGAATTTACTTATTACTAAAATATTTTTGCCAAACTGTCATGTTGATAATATTTGATCAAATCCCGTGTAGCAGAAGAACAGCTGGAATCACTACATTTTCTTTCCTCTATGTATATGATTTCCCCATGCTCATTCTTTTTAATGTTAGCAAATTGATTTTAAACAAAGTCTACTGGCTCCCTACATTAGTGACCTATAGTTAGAGTTTTGTATCACTTCAGGAAAACATTTCTGAACAGAAGTAAGAAAATGACAATTAAATTACTGGGGAATCCCCCAGTTTCAGTGACAGATATTAGCCGGTTACTGGGAAAATATTTGTTAGATCAAGATCATTTGGCACGTTCCAGGGAATTTACTGAAATAGAGGTGATTTTATATGAAACCTTATACAAACAATCCCCACCTTACGAGTTACGAATGACCTTTCGTACCATGAATTTGTTTGTGAGTTGTTACTGTGTTCGTTGATGATGGAAGAGCTATAAATACTGTCAAATAAACAATAAAATATACAAAAAAAAAATCTAAATAATCGAAATGTTGTATACAATATTTTGTATTAATTAATAAAAAAATTGTAAACATTTATTACAAAATTCACCTAATAAAATTCATCCGCTCGAGTCCAGTGCGCATCATGTAGACTCGTTACGTTCGGCGACTAGCCAGCAGCGACTCTCCTCCGTTTTGAATTTTTTCAACTCCGAACAAATTTCACTTTGAGGACAGGTTTGTTCGTATCCGCGAAAGTTAGTAAAGTGAATGTTCGTAAAGTGGGCAGCGTCTGTATGTTAAAATTCATATAGGTTGAGACCCTTCTGTTATCTACAAATTTATTCAATTATGAACAAACCATCCGATACATTAACAATCCAATAAATATTTTTTTTTTTTGTCAAGTCTTTTATTAGTAGATTTTTTTTAGGTAAAGGAGAAGATCTCAATTCATTTTTATTTGTATAGCGCTTTTAACAATGAACATCTGGAGATATCATGGATATAGAGTGATCGGTGAACTGGGATATTTGTATGCTGTCGTCCCCTCACTCTCACACGTTCACTCAGGTTTGTTGACGGTGGTGTGGTGGGCCGTCTCTTATCCCAGAGATCCTCCCTTTTAGCTATGCTGCCATAGCGAGTCTTGCCGGAGTCCAAACTGCACAGTGTCATTAACTTCAATACAACAATAAAGACACATAATAATCCATATTTTTCTCTTGCTGTCACCCCTCTTCTCTTTCTCTCTCTCTCTCTCTCTCTCTCTCTCTCTCTCTCTCTGTCGGTCGCGATGCTCCTGAGGTTCCAGTGACCACTGTTTCCCTCCGTGGATCTTCCCACTTCGTCCAGGCCTGGCTCTGGATAGTGTTTTCTTCGTTTGAAGGCTGGGGATGGTTTCTCATCAATGCCTTGGGTGGTTCCATGGAATTCCAGAGTAAGAACAGAAGCTTTGAGGATGGATTTGGACTGTAGTTAATGTCCAGTCTGCTACATTGACTCAGGACTACAGTTTGCTTCTGATCATCATCACTGTACCCCACAACATCGTATATCTGCAATAAATGGACATTTGGTGCAACCCAGACGAGGATGAATATGAATTGAATTGAATTTTTGTTTATGTTGGTTGCACAATGTATTTAATCTAACACAGTCCCCCAAATACGGTGATGTCATAGCTGATTAGTTGATTGTGAACAGCAATTCACATCAGCTTTCACACTACATATCTGAAGTGTCCATATGAGTCCCAGACCACCTATGAATGTGGTTTCAGCATCACATCATAATGAATGAACCAGTATTATGATTACAACTGGACCACATATGATCCAATCACCCAGGACACATGTTAATACCTGGTGTAAATAGGGCCCCAGGCAATGCTCAGATAATATATTTCCTCTGCTAATTGATCTATTTAACCTACTGTAATGAGCCTGTTTACTTCAGATCCTCCATCATCACTCTAGTTCCCAACAAATAGACTTCTACAAAAAAAACAAGAAACTGGTTCATAAACAATGCCAAAAACATGACGTTGCACGTCCTGCCGGATGTTAACAGCTCTTATATCTATGCCTGCATTCTCTTCGGGGATTTTAGTGTGGTTTTAGTAACATCATCCTTATTATTCTACTGGATAAACTAGGCAGCTTAACATATCTTCTTCCATCTACCACTAAAGTTTAAATTTCTTGTTCAACAGGAAACAGCACATCAGAATCAGTGACTACATCTCAGATTCTCTACCTCAACACCAGTGCTCCAGAAAGTTGCTTTCTCCCCTACTCTACTTACTGTGCATCAGTGGCTGGTCCTCTGATAGCAACTACATCAAGTTTACATTTTTCATTGGTAGCATCCTTTTGGGGCTGATATCAAGCAATAAGGAGTAAACATATCAGACAGTAAGCTAACAACCTGAGCTTACTGTCTATGGACTATGGAAATGATTATTAAAGTTCAGAAAGATGCTTTCTATAAAAAATAAATATACATCACAAAAATCCCTGACCATCATTAATCTGCAGATGAGACAAATGAGACAGTAACATCAAAATATTCACCAATAAGGACCTGCAAAGAACTACAATGCGACACCTGTCAAGGAAGCTACTGATCCTCTTCTACAGCACTACAATAAAATCAAAAGCCAGATCTTCAATTTCTGTCTGGTTCAATTCTGCAACATCATATACCAAGCACTTCAAAAATCTTCAGAAGTACAGTAAAAATGATTGACCTAAGCTTATCCAGGATAAAAAAGAGATAGGGGGAAATGATGGTTCACACACATTTTAACCAGTTTTTTTTTTTTTCCAACATTTCGCTTCACAGTGGAAACCTAGAATCCTAAAATCCCATACCAGTTGACACCTGTTTCTTCCCATAGACCAAATCAAAAGAAACCACAGCACACACCACTTAACAACAACACAATCCATTTTATTACTGTCATAATAACGATTACACCCCAATACTACATTTTGCTGAATCAGCAATATTCACACCCTTCATGAAAGTTTTAATCTGTCTTCCTGTACATATATAATGTATTATTTTAAACAATACACTGCTGTTGATGCGCTGTCTTATAATATGCATGACTCTGCACCAAAAAGAATTCGTTGTACAACCTGTACTTGCACCTGGATTAAAGCACAGAGATTTTGACTCTTCTAATTCGGATTCCAATTTTGCCTTATTGGTTGTGCTAGACTGCCTGAGAAGAATAACTAATATTGCTGTCAAGGTAGCTGAGACAGAGTTCTATCACTGGGCCATATTTAAAAAAAGAAATCTACAAAGTCTTTTTCGAACCACCAGTACAAACCCTAGAAAACACAATTTCAACAAGGCATCAATGCGCCTTCATTGAGAGCTGTCATTAGTAAAAATGTCATTGAACATTTTTTTGACAGTCTTTTTGTGAAATGTCAAAGCATATAACACTGCCTGGCCTAAAAGTCACGACCTGGATTCAAGTAAGCAAAGAAGTGCCTACCACTGGATAATAACTGCAGTGATAAATATGTTTCAGCTGGCAACATGTTATTTAACTCTAAATGAGGCAATGTGCAGCTTCTTATTCCTTAAACAATCATGTTGGAAGACATATCTCTGGTTGTGGAAAAATGTTGGCCTGCCTCAAAGAAAACAACTAAGAAACTACTGATATTGGGTTAAGAACTGTCTAACACATTGGTATTAAAACCTATGAGGACAATGGTGAACTAACATCTTTGAGGAAGAACGTTGATAGATCAGAGATCACTGGGTGTTTGGTGAGATTGTACAAAAAAGGAACAGTAGAATACACAGCTATGTTTAATAGTGGAAGTAAGAGCATTTTCACACACAATCTGAAGTGAACTCAAGAGATTGGGATTAATATCTTGTGTAGCCTTAAGAAAAACAGAGATATGCATGTTGTGACATTGAATAAGCTTATCAAAAGTATAAAAGAGCAAATACATGCCATTATCAGAGCAAAGGTGGTCCAGCAAAATATGTGTGCCAAGCAGTGTATGTCTCAGTTTTATGGAATATTTAAACTAATGTATAGCCAAAAGCTTGTGGCGTTTTAAACATCCCGTTCCAAACACATTGCTAGTTTATCAGTCTTTTAATAACCTCCACTCTTCTGTGAAGACTTTCCACTAAATTTTGGGATGTGGTTGTGGGGATTTACCTATGCAGCCACAAGAGCATTAGTAAGGTCAGGCACTGATGTTGCCCACAAACACAGTCATGGCATTAGTGTTCCAATTCATAACAAATGTGTTCAGAGGGGTTGAGATCAAGGGTCTGTGGGGACCACTTTGTTCCTTCCATTCCAACCTTGGGAAACCATGTCACCATGAACCTCAATTTGTGCAGAGGAGAACTGTTGTGCCAGATCAGGTTTGGCCCCTTCTATCAAATAAAGGTAAACTGTAATAATGCACCACACAAACATGTTCTATGTGCTAACAGTACTTCTAGCTTGTGGCAGTAGTTTGGACAAAGACCACATTACAGTGTGATGGTCAGGTGTCTACAAACTTTCAGTGTATATAGTGAAAAACAGATTTGTCATGTCTATATTGTGTTTTATTCTATGTAGTGATTAAATGCACTGATGTTGTCTAAAGATATATAAGAAAATGTGTGAATTTTCTCTCTTTCTTTGTGATCTATGTGGTTTTTAAGTCAGTACTGTAGCAGCCATCCTAACCTGTTATCCACACAGCTTAGTCCACAGCCTGGGGAGAGCAACTTTCATTCACACACACTCACACACTCCACCCACTCACACACTTAGAGTTCAGCTGCATGTCGTGTCAGCCTGCGCCTCCATCCTACTAGCCCCCACCACACACACAAGACCAGTTTACCAGCCTGACCACCCCCGCTTCCATATCTGTCTCTCCTTTTCTCTCATTTCCAACTCCTCGCCCCCAACCATCTACACACACTCCCCTTCCTGTGCAGATGATCACATGCAACCACTCTCAATAAATTTTATCTTCTTATTCAACTCTATCTACCTCCATTCCAGACACACATTTGCTCTATGCTTGACCTCTTTCACTCTACCACACACTCACTCACACACACATCAATATTCCTTATAAAACAATATAACTGTAAACATAAGGAAAAAAAACTCAGAAAGTACTCTGAGTATGCAAGAGTACTTTGTATTTTTATTTTAAGCAAACATGGATAGCCACCTTTAACATTTTGCTGCAGTTTCACAAAAAAAATTGCAAAAGTCAGATCAGAAACCATGCTAGGATGTCATGTTATTGAAGCTTTAAGCAGATTTCACGTTAAATAACAGACATGGTTTTAAAACTGTAACTCCTGCTTTCTGATAACAAATTACTATACATCATTAATTCAACCACCAGCAGCGTTATAGAAAAATCTGCATTTTGCAGAATAACGCAGTACATAATACCTCTACGGTTATGGTGCTGTTCTGATAGTGTTCTCTGTTTTTTAAGTATCTCTAGTAAAAACCTACTTCTTCACATACGCAAAAATAAAATTAATTCTTCAGTCCACACCAATATCACACCTACTAGGAGGGCAGTCAGCATAGGCTAAAACAACTACACTTTAAGTCAGCATAAGTATTGGAACAGATGAATAAATAAAAGTAAATAAAAATATTCATTGACACTTCCTTTCATCCAATAAGAGCATCAAGCTGGTAACCAAGTGGCATGACTAAACTGTTGCTTCCTTCTTTTGTGATGCTTTATGAAGGTTTCTTTACGTTGTTTTTTGTTTTGGGGGGTTTCCATTAGTCTCCTCTTCATGAGGTGAAGCATGCTAAATTAGGTGTGATGACTGACAGATGATTGAAAGTTTAAAACCTTAAAAAAAAAAAAAAACCCACAGTAGCTCATCCCAGAACAAATGTGGATCATCTCTGTATTTCTTTTGAATTCTAATACTGCCTTGCCTAATGCTGATGAGTGGTTTGCATTTGTTGGAATGGCATTTATATTCACGCTCTCAGTCTTCTAATGCCAGATCGTGATACATGCCCCTACTATGTGGGGGTTTTTGATCATGTTACTGACTTTTTTTTTTCTTCACAGCTATCACAATATTTCTGTCATCAACTGCTGCTGTTTTTCTTGGCCGACCTGTACGAAGTCTGAATCATACTATACCAGTGGTTTATTTATTTATTAGAAGATTGTTAAATTGCCCATACCCAATGCTTGTGAAATATCTTTGATCGATTTTTCTATTTTGCTTCAGAATGGCCAGCTTTTCTCCCACAGACAGCTCTCTATTCTCCAAGCTGGTTTATCCTTTAACAACAAAAGCAGTCTAAATTGCAAGACAATGTATGTGTTCGGCCACATTCATGTTAGAAATTGGGCATCAGTTCAGTTGCCTGGCATCAAATACATTATTCTGCTCCATTGACTCATTTTTTGGACTGTGTGACAAATCAGACTTGTGTGCCACATGTACATATTAGAATAGCAGTGACTTATTGTGCATACAATAAAGTGTATAGTAAGGCATTTCAGTTGTCAAAATACTTTCATACTTTAAGGTGCACCTGTACTAAGAGTTGGCTTAAATCGTGAGCCTTGTAGAAGTTTAATGTCAGTAGATTTTGGGACCTTGTTCATGTAAAGTGTCCTTATCAAATTGTAAAGCTATCAGAATGATAAACAGAAACCGGCTATTGCAGGCCTACCAAATACTAGATTCCTGAACAATACACCACTTGCGCTTTATTATGATATTAATACCATTTTATTATTTGTAAAAGTGCTCTCCAAATAGTCGACCAGCATCAGACACGCCCATAAAATACATAAACCTCGCACTACTCCGGAACGCAGTAAAGCGTCTGCAGTGTGGTCCCTCCATCAGCCGCCACTCTGGAAGTGGATTTTACGAACGAGTGCGACTGGGGGTGAAATAAAACAAGTGCGGAACAAGTGGCATGCTTCCCTTTATACAACCCCGAGCGACAAAATGGAGGAAAACGGAACTGACCAGCTTAAGTGGACACCGTGCGATAGAAAGACACTCGCACTACCCACACATTTCCCCGAATACAGATCGAAAACGCATATAAGCCCATGCCTGTTTGTTCCGCGGCGATTATCGAAACACACTAGACTTTATTAAGTTGCGAGAAGTGTTACACAAAAGAATGAAGGTTGAGCGAATAGACGGGGTGTAAAATAAAGGAGTCCGTAAAAAAAAAAAAAAAAAAGCTTCTTCGGTCCAGTGCATTAAGGTAGGGGTGTTGACGCAGCAGAAATTTCCAGCAGTAGAAATTCCCCCTCATGGAGGTTAAACGAGGTGAGAAGACGAAGGGAACGAGAGCTTTTTCTAATTTAAATCCCCGAGACCGCCTGACGCGCGTTCGCTCGATCGCGGAAGCAAAGCGACCGGCAACTCGACGCCAGAGCTCCGCGAGGCCAAAGAGTCACGATACGATGCAAACTTGTAAAGAGATACTGTTGAATGTGTCAAGTAGAATAGGTATGGGGAGGGTGGGGGGGGCGGGGGGATACGACAGTCTGCGCTACAATGTCAACTGCTTTGCTGTAACACCAGCGACAAGCCCCCCAAATCCTGCGCTCATCCACGAAAGGATTGTTGTTCGCACGGCTGTCAAAGGGTCTCACCTGGCAGCGTGGAAACAAACTGCTTTCTGAGAGAAGGCAACTGCGCTTAACAAGCTTACAGTTTCCGCGGTTCAAGCTGTCAAAACTCGCTCCACGATCATCTTCGTGTTCCAAGTGGAAATCGAAGTGCTACTACTTCGGGTCACCTCGTCCGAGCAGCAGCGATACCTGACATGTCAAGTCCAGACCCTGGCCGTGGGTGTGCAATAAAGCGCTAAGCGGATAACATCAGTAATATGGTCAGATAGACCAGTGTAAAAACGAGTGTTAAAGGGTGGATGAGACGCATAGCCTACCTGTTAACCCATGAGTTCTGGGTTCGAGCACTGGCGACGAGTCGGGCTTCAATTTTCTCACCGTGAAAGTGTGAGAAACAAAAGATTTCAGAAATTCAGGTTCTTACCCGACGCTTCTGTCAGTGTAAAATTCCCCTGTTCTCGCCGCCTGTTTCTTTTTTCTCCCTCAAACTCTCCCACCCCTTCTTTTCCGCGTTTCGGTATCAGGAACCCATCTCTCTCTCTCTCTCTCTCTCTCTCTCTCTCTCGGTTGAGTCTTAGCCACAGGAAATGAGGCAGGGCGAGCACGCGCGCTCAGCCGCACGACGGCACACTGAATAGACACGTCAAACCGTGGACAGCTCCAGTTAAACTCACAGCTCCACCTCCACACGGTGAAAAGAAAAAGTATGCCATGAAAGCCTACTACTACTACTACTACTACTAATACCACTCCTAATGCTTCTACTACTAATGCTAATGCTTCTACTACAAATAATAATTAGAAATAAAACACCTATCTGCGCGGTCCAGTATGAATCCGTTGCGAATAGCGCTCCCAGTGGCTCTTTTTTTGCCAATTTACATAGACACTAAAAAGAAGTAAGATGAATTATGCTGTTCCGAGGTCTTGGCCGTAAACTGACCCCATAAAATTCCTGCTGAAAGCTGATTGACGTTTGTTGGGCATGGATTTTATGCCGATGGTTCCCAAATAATATTACTCTAGTTTGATTACATTCATTAAATGTTGTTAGAAGAAGGTGTACAGAATTAATTTTAGCATTAAATGGGTTCTTGATTGCATAAAGTTTGACTTAAAACACTTTTAAATTACATTATAATTACAAATCCACTGAGAGATCAGCAAAACAACATGGTACACCAAATCTAAACAAAAATAGGCTTGCAGCTTCTGAGAAACAGCTACTTGCACTATGGTGCCTAACAATTCTCTTTGTGCTGCAAATCAGTAAGTGAATGATCAATGTTGAGAAAACTGCAGTGCAAATTAAAAGTCTATAAACCCTGTTACAGATGTATAGCTGCACATTGTGATGTAAAAGAATGAAACCAATATAAAGCATGTTAAATTGTTTTTCAGCTCTGTGATATAGCAGCCAACAAAACTCAAGTGAGTTGCATATAATGGGACATGTGAAAGTCTTCAAGATGTATCACATTCAAAATTCTAATCAAAATGGTAATCAAACCTTTGATCATAATTCTTATAACATGGTTATTATGCACCCATCATTAATTAATTTACTCTGATTGTCTAAAAAGATGCTGAGAGCTTACAATGCATATACAGGATCAAGTATTTCTTAAAAGAGAAATAGGAGAGAATTCCTAAACATTAGTTATACTATGCACATTTTGTCAAACTATGTGGAAAATTGTGTTATTGTCTAATGAGACCAAAGAAGAACTTTGGGGCATAGTTCCAAAAGATATGTTTAGTACACCTGACCCACATGATAACTGGATGTTCCAAATGGTACTGGGACGCCAAACTCATGACCAAGTGAATCATGGATAGTTTCAAATATCAATTTTAACACAAAACCTGTTAGACAACTTATTACAAAATATTAATAAAAACTTTCTGTACAAAAAACATCTGAAGCACAAATCCAAACCGAAAAAATAGAAAGAAATCCAAAACCTTTGGAATAGGGTAAAGTCTTTGCAGTTCCCCTTATAATTTAGAAGATCTGAAGCTTTTTTGCAAGCAAAGAGTCCCTGAAAAACTGAGTGGTGTATTACATTAGCTAAGGATGCGTTAAGAAAATATTGATTAAGATGTGTGTAAGCGCAGTTTGTGCAGCTAGGTAATTGGAAGTTGGTTTATTTTTTATTTCTGCTTTGTCATGTTGCACAAAAGAAGCCAACACACTGCAAATATAGAACATATATAAACTTTCTTTCGGCTTCTCCCATTAGGGGTCACCACAGCGGATCATCCGTATTCATGATCCGCACGTTTTATTTGGCACATGTTTTTACGCTGGATGCCCTTCCTAACGCAACCGGGCTTGGGACCGGCACTAAGAGTGCACTGGCTTGTGCAACCCTAATGGCTGGGGTTGGT
>JAAIIK010000010.1:249934-266824 GCA_014706435.1 Silurus glanis
ACACACACACACACACACACACACACACACACACACACACACACACACACACACATTATATACACATATATACATCAATGTGAAATATTGGGCAGAATTTACAGTAAGGATATAAAGATACACATAGATAAAATAGTGCAGATGTACATAAAGCACAATACAGGTGCTGGTTCCTGTATCTCCTTCTGGATGGAAGGAGGTGAAACAGTTTGTGACTGGGATGTGAGGAGTCCTTGATGATGTTGTGAGCTCTGCACAGACATCTGCTGTGGTGAAGGTGCTCAATGGCAGGTAGTTGGGTGCCAGTGATGGGTGGGCGCTTTTGACCACTATTTGCAGGGCTTTCTGTTTACACACAGTGGAGCCTCCATACCAAACAGTGATGGAATTGGTCAGGATGCTCTCATTCATGCAGCGTAATTGGGTTATTGTAACGAAACCGTAGTTTATATCATGAAATACTGAAATTATGTGCCGTCATACTGACTAAACATTTTAATCATTTGATCTTGTTTGTAAACAGTGACAAAGGGACATTCTGATGGGAATGACACGAATACTTACATTTGAGAGCTGAACTAAGGGTTTTTAGAAAAGTAATTCACAATTTTTTTTAAGGGTCTTCAATAAATGGTGATGCACTATTGAGATGGGCAGTGGACTCACCAGCTGGCTAATAGAAGTGAGCCATAAAGTAGTTTAAAGTTTTGATTTACCTCAGGTGCCCTGCCATTGAGGTATGATGAGCTGCATGGAACAGCGGATCATCAAATAGATTGTCTCTTCCCTCATTTAAGTGCCTGCCTCACTTGATATAGAGTGATATAGGTTTGGAGCCCTCTTACACCTCTGTGACGTGCTGATGTGATGTTGACGACTCTGGCAATGACTCCCTGTGCATATCTCACATCATTAACGTTAAAGTAGGACCCATCCACACACTCTTCTCAGTAAAAGACGAAATACAATGGGATGGTGAGGCATGGACAAACTGCTGTGTTGACAGTATGCTATTTTCACCCCAAACTAAATACCAATGGCTGTTACCAGATATTTGTGAACATCTCCGTGCACACACTTCTCTTTCACCCTGCATGCTATATCTAGAGTCTTGTATTGAGCCAGACTTTGGTGGAGGAAGTTTCATTGCAGCCTGGATCCACCAACACCTAGTGTGTACCTCCTTGAATACTCACTGGTATGTGGTACATTTTGGCTTGATTTGTGTATTCAATGAGGAACACCTTAATTCCTCAGCATCCTCATCTAATCAGGAAACTGAGTCTGTTCAGCCTGAACACCTTCCTCTGATTTGGAGCTAATTGTCTGCATGTTGTGCTTCCCCGGATAGGAGCAGCAGGCAAAGCAACCGCTCTAATGCCAACCAGCCCCATATTTAAGCCACCGACACACCTGCAGAAAAATAATGATCTGTTACGTCTGTATTTTGATATGTCTGACAGAAGGCTGTGGGATGCTCTGTTCTGATTACCCCTAGTCAGAATAACTCCCCATCATGAAGGATGGCACCACATGGGTCATTTAATGGTATTTAGCACTGCAGCGATTCCAGAGCTTGCATAACATCCACACATGCACATATATACGAACACACTTATAGACATACTATGCATTATGAACTTCCTGTGTGTATAGGAAGTCATAAGTCATTGGTTAAGGCCATGGGTTACTCATCAGACAGTTAGGGTTCAGCAACACCACTCTTGGGCCCTTGAGCAAGGCCCTTAACCCCTCTGTGCTCTGGGGTATTGTATAATGTCTGACCCTGCTCTCTGTCTCCAAAACATCACTAGTATATGCTAAGAAAGAATTTCACTGTGGTTTAAGTTACCTGTGACAAGTAAAAAGCACTTTTATCTTCAATTTGAGCAAATGCAGAACCAGGCCTACTTTCTGCTGTCACCGGCATTCTTCAGATGGGAGTTTTGGCTCCAACAAAGCGGCAAGAAATTTGGCTGTGCTCTCATTGTGGGAGGGATGTCATTTGTCTATTTTGAGCTCATGCATACAAAACAGGGCAGATAGCACTAAGTGTTATGCTGCCCTGTGACTGTGAGTTAGCTAAAAGATGCCGAACTCATGCTGGCCCTGTCTTCTCCAGTTGGACACGGTTATGAAATAAGGCAGAGTTAGCTAGTGAGTGGGTGGGAATTAGCAAGACCAAATTGAGGAGAAATTATGGGAAAAATAGATTGTTTATGTCTTCCCAATATGTTGATACTGCATTATGTTGAAGAGAATTACTTAGGGTGCTAGAAGTGTTAAGGCAATCGTGGACAAAAATAAACTTTGCACTGTACTTTTTTGAGAATAAAATCATTCAACATTCTGAAACGTTTCTGGAATTAAACATTTAGTAAAATCTGATAAATCTTCACAAATGACACTTCAATTAATGGTTCCTGGAGGTAGCATAGATGAGGCATTACATTAAGTATTTCTGCACAATGATCTCTTTTTATTTACATCATTCTTTAGAACCCTCACCAGAGATGAGGTGGCCTGAGCACATTCATAAATGGAAATGAAGATAAGTTATTAGGTTTATGAATATACCGTAGTGTTATTCGGTATTCTTATAGTTGACCTTTTTTTGAAAACAGGCCTAAGTTAACTTTCTTTCGGCTTCTCCCATTAGGGGTCGCCACAGCAGATCATCCGCATGTTTGATTTGGCACGTTTTTACGCTGGATGCCCTTCCTAACACAACCCTCCCCATTTATCCGGGCTTGGGACCAGCACTAAGAGTGCACTGGCTTGTGCAACCCTAATGGCTGGGGTTGGTTCCCTGACCGGGGATCAAACCCGGGCCGCAGCAGTGAGAGCACCGCATCCTAACCACTAGACCACCAGGGAACCTGAAACCAGGCCTAGTTAATCAGCCAAAATCCAGTGATGGGGCCCAGCTGTACACAAGCAGGCTAAACTGGCCATCTGATAGATAGCTTGATTTATCATTCAGATTCTAAGAAGGAGGCATTAACTGTTTACATTGATAACCTAGGTATTGAAGGACAATACAACCAAGGTCAATTGAACATTTAAAATAGCAAACATATTGTTTGTTCAGTGTTAAATTCAGAATTTATTCCCTCGTCATTAGTAATTTATTTGTGTTAAGTGTATATTAGCTCTCTGATGGAGAAGAATGCAGCAATAGATGTGCACATCCAGATGTATTTACTGGAGGGGAGCATCCGGATCTTTTTGGTGGATTTAGCAAAACCCCATCTAATGGATTAGATGAGGTGATGATTCAGCTTCATATTTACAAAGCAAAAAAGAATGCTATGGATTGCCCAAAGGATTACCACTCCTTTTTGCTTCATTATCTAACAGGTTTGCTCTTCTGAGTAAGCACCTGTGGAGAAACCTTAAAGAGATATGCTTATAAGAGAGTGAAATTAGACCATCTTTAGGCCTCCCCACATAGCAGGCAGTCATAGTATCTCAGGAAAGGACAAGTTTTCAAAGATAGCATTTATGTAGGAGTTAATAACATGTGAATTCATTATCCAGAGGTTACTATGTTTAACATTGTAGAGGCTTGTAAATTAGTGAAGGCAATGTCCAGTGCAGTAATTTGCTTTGTCAGCTTGAGCCAGTCTTGTTATTGATATTGTTATGACCTGTTATTGGCCTCTGATCAGAGTTTTGTCTCTTTACTTGTTTTTTGCTTGACCTTAGTGCAGCTTTTGACACCACTGATCATATTATCCTTCTTGCTAGACTAGAGAATGTTGTTGGAATAAAGTGAACAGCTCTCTCCTGGCTTAGGTCTTATTTGACTAATCTCTATCAGTTTGTTGATGTAAATGGTTTGGTGTTCCGCAAGGATTTGTCTTAGGCCTACTGCTCTTTATATATGCTGCCTCTGGGTGAAATTATACATAAACATGGTATTCGCTTCCATTGCTATGCTGATAATACACAGTTGTATATTTCAGCAAAGCCAGATGAGAGAGATCAGTTAAAAAATGTTGAGGAGTGTGTAAAGGACATTAGACAGTAGATGCTTGATAAATTCCTTCTGCTCAACTCGGATAAAATGGAAGTACTTTTACTAGGACCACGTGCAGCTAGAAGTAAACTTTCCAATTACGTAGCATCTCTGGATGGTGTTGATGTCTCACTGTGTACAGCAGTCAAAGACCTTGGTGTGAATATTGACCCTAGTCTTTCCTTTGAGGCTCAGGTGAATTGTTGTGAATTCTCTTCTTTTTGGCGCGAGTCGCGCATGCGCAGCTTTTCAGACATGGGCGAACTGAGCTTAGGCAGCGGCGCACAAAATGCGGAGTCGGGGCGCAGTGGCACTCTCGATGCATTACAGGTGATGCCGTGCTAGAGCGCAGGAAAAGTTTGTGAAGCTGTAAGTGTGCTCCACTGTTCCTCTATAACCGTAAAGATTGTTAAAGGAGACTACTATACGATAGTCATTTGGCTACGGGATGTTAAATATATAAAATCTTTATTTTAACTGTGTTGATGCACCTGTTATATAGCCGGGTTAGCCGCTAGCATAGCTGCTCATTAGTATCGCTGCTCGGCCTAAACATGCTACTATTTCTTTCATCAGCATGTAACATTTGTGCAATGGTGTTCGATAACTACTGTGATGGTTTATTAGTGATTGTATTAAGCATCTGTTTCTTAATAATTCAGTGCACTATGCAGTATGTTGTCTCAGCTACTTATTGAGAGTTAAGACTAATGCTTTCTGTATGGTGTCTGTTGTACCAGTTGGCTAATGTTCATGCTAAACATGTCATGTTATGGTTTTATTATGTGTTAAGCAGTTGTTTCTTTATTTCATTCCTAGAAACTACCTCGCACACATGACCCTGTGACCCTGGCTAAACTCTATCTGATGACTCCAACTCCCTGACCAGAGTTCTGCGGCGGTCAATAACACAATCACCAGTAATAGCGAGCAATCCACAACAAGTGGTCCTTCAAGTGGTCCTTCGATTCATTAATTGAATACCGCAGTGATGTCATCAGAGGAGCAAGCAGCCACAGTCTCTCATGCTGAAGCACTAAATAGGCCCTCCAGGCAGTGCCACACTCCCAAGCATCTTGAGGATTATCTTAATGACTGTAGCCACCGATGGGGCAGTTCCTCCCAGCCTGCAGTAGATGCGTCTGAGGATCAGCGAATGAGCTGATGGAGCATATCACATCGTTTCTGAGGGAAGAAGGTGAGGAGGATCAAGGTGTAAATATTGCCATGTCACCTACCCGATCACCTCCAGAAATGTCACTATGCTCACCTTTATCATCAAGGCATTCTTCTCCCCCACAATCACCAGACAGTGCACTGCATGCCAACCAAAATGCGTGTGCCACCCCAGTAGGTGCCAGAAAGCCTTTGGTGGAGGACTCAAATCCTGACTTCGTACCTATACAGCCAGGCAGCACATTCCCCAGATATACACCGGTTTAGGTAGTCTGCATTTTATTTGGCCTGAACAGCAGCATGGTACAGGTGGAGGGACTGTACCGCTAATGCGTACTGAGCAGCAGGATGTTTCTGGCGCAGGTTTTCAGCAGCAACCGCTACAGGCTCCACTACCAGCCTTTCAGCCCCTCAACGTGCCTTACGTTCATTCACCAGCTGCACTCTCTTTACAAGGGCATGTTACAAAGCCTCTTCCATTCCACAGGTATTGCGTAAAAAGGCCACACCCAGGGTCAACTGCCTTTTCTGCAGCAGTATTAAAGAGCAGTCAGAGGCGGACCTTAGTAAGTGGATTTCAGATGGTAAGCGCTGCTGGAGATGTGCTCGTTTACACACACCTGAGGCTTGCAATCTAAAGAAACCCTGCAGTGTCTGTGGTGGGATTCACCTCCAGGTATTCATGGTGTGGCTCGAAGTCACACAACCAATACATCGTCAGTTACCTCTGAGAGCCGTGTCTACCTCTTACCCTCTATTTCGTCAGGCAGAGTGCTTTTGAAAGTGGTACCAGTGCTGCTGCACCACAAATCAAAGACGATGGAGACTTATGCCTTATTGGATGATGGAGCACAGCGCACCATGATTCTACCCACTGCTGTCCAGCAGCTTCAGCTGCATGGCGAACACGAGACTCTAGCCCTTCGCACTGTACGACCAGATACCACTTACCTTAGTGGCTCTAGAGTGACCTTTGAAATCTTTCCAAGAGGTAACCCAGAGAAACGATATAAGGTGTTGGGAGCATTCACAGCCTCTGGTCTCGATCTAGTGGAACAGTCATACCCAGTGCGGACACTCCAGAAGAAGTATGCACATTTAAGGGGAGGTTCCTCTACAGCCGTTTCGCAAGGTCCGTCCATTGGTGCTCATAGATTCAGACCAAGTTCATCTCATCACTGCCAAAGCACCTGTTCGCCAAGGCACCAAAGGGGGACCAGTAGCCATTCGTACAGCTCTTGGTTGGGCTCTCCAGGGTGCAGAAATGGGTATCACAGACCATGCACCATTGCAGCAGTGTTTCTTCACCTCTACTACACACCCGGATGATCTTCTCTACAGGAATGTGGAAAGATTATGGCAGCTAGATGTGCTGCCATTCCGCAATGAGAAATTGGTTGTTCGGTCTAGGCAAGAAAAAGAGGCAATGCAGCTGCTTGAGTCTCGAACTCAGCGAGTCACGGTGGATGGAGTACAACGTTACGCCACCCCTCTTCTATGGAAAGCGGGTGCACCGAAACCTAAAGGGTCTATGCACTACGTGCTTGCAAATCTGAGAAGTATAGAAAGGAGACTCCGTAAGGATCCCGAGAAGGCCTCAATCTACTCAGAAGAGATCACTAAACTCATTGAGGCAGGGTGTGTATTTAAACTTGTCCCGAGGGAAGCAACACAGCCGGCATGGTACTTGCCTCATCACCTGGTGTATCAAAACAATAAGTTCCGATTGGTGTTCGACTGTTCCTTCAAGCATCATGGCCTGTCCCTGAATGATCAGCTCCTACCTGGTCCCACACTAGGACCATCAGTGTTAGGAGTACTTATAAGGTTCAGACAACATCCGGTTGCAGTGAGTTCAGACATCAAAGGCATGTTTCATCAGGTCCGTCTACTGCCTACAGATAGACCCTTTCTCCATTTCATTTGGAGAGACCTGCAAAGTGAAAACACTCCAGACATATATGAATGGCAGGTTCTGCCATTCGGCACAACGAGCATGCTGTGTGATCTTTGCCCTGCAGCATCATGCATACAATTCCGAAGCCAAATATCCAGGTTTGCAACAGATAGTGCATCAAAGCTTCTACATGGATAATTGCATGACCAGCTTCCCTACGGCCTCCGCGGCCAAGCAGGCGGTGAATCAGTTACGCAGCATGTTAGCAGAGGGAGGATTCGACCTCAGAAAGTGGGACAGCAGTCATCCGGCAGTGGTAGCTCATCTTCCATCTGAAGCATGCTCTTCTGCTACAGAGCAGTGGTTGTTGCAAACCCACAATGACCCGCTGGAGCCTGCATTAGGCATCAGGTGAAACTGTGCAGCTGATACTCTCGGCTACCATTATCGGCCTATTGATCACAAAGCACTGACCATGAGAGCCGCCTATCAGGTGTTGGCATCCCAGTATGATCCACTGGGATTTATCCTACCATTCACCACCAACGCAAAAGTAATCATTCAGCAGTTATGGGCTAAAAAGAGAGATTGGGACGATCCAGACCTACCGCCAAACCTTCGGACCGCCTGGACTAACTGGGAGAGTGAACTTGTACATCTCAGTAAGGTATCCATTCCTCGCTGTTACTCATCAGCGTCCCTAGCTGAAGTCTTGCAGCCCAGTTCTCTCCATGGGTTCTGTGATGCTTCAGAAAAGGCATACGGGGCAGTGGCATATTTGGTGGTTAACCTGGACAGTGACATCCATGTCTCCTTTATAATGGCCAGATCTCGAATTGCTCCTAAGAGGCAGCAATCCATACCACGCTTGGAGCTTTGTGCTGCCTTAGCTGGGGCTCAACTAGCCAAAGTGGTGAGGGAGGAGCTGACGCTCTCCATCGGTCAGACAATCTTATGGACAGACTCGACGACTGTCTTGGAGTGGATTCAATCAGACTCCTGCCGGTACAAGGTGTTTGTGGGGACACGAATCTCAGAGATACAGGAGCTAACAGCCCACAGGTCATGGAGATATGTTAATACACAGGATAATCCTGCAGATGACATAACGAGGGGTAAAACTCACCAAGAACTGTCAGAACCCAGTCGATGGAGCCGAGGCCCTTCATTTCTGAAGCAGGACCCAGTACACTGGCCTAAGAGACCAGAAGTCACCCATTCTAAAGTGGTGTCTGAACTTAAAGGCTCATCTTGTTACTCCATAATGGCAATTAATGCTAACTCATCTCCCAGATGCAACCCAATTCAGGACCTGGCAGGAAATGCTGAAGGCAACTCAACAGACCTGTCAGGGGCTGGCCACATCCAGTGATTTACCTATGACTAGCAGGGAAGCTGAAGTTGTTCTACTGAAATCATGCCAAGCTCAGAGCTTTCCAGAAGAAGTAGCAGTTTTGGAAGCCCAGAAACCTGTTCCCAGGCACAGTCGTCTGGTAAAACTTGCTCCTGAGTGGGACTCACTGACCAAGCTGATCAGGGTTGGGGGGAGACTACGGAGGCTGGCCAACTCAGAACCAGAACAAATTCAGCCCATTGTGCTGGACCCTAAACAAACAATAACAAAGCTCCTTATTAAAAGACTTTGATGAGCGGCTATTACATTCAGGCGCCGAGAGAGTCTTTGCCGAGATACGAAGACAGTATTGGATTCTCAAGGGACGTCAGGCAATCAAGCATCATCAACTTACCTGTCTGGCCTGCCAGCGATGGAGAGCCGAACCGAAGGTCTCACAAATGGCTGATTTGCCACCAGAACGCCTCCGACTGCTCTGGCCACCATTTTACTCAACAGGAGTGGACTGCATCGGCCCATACCTGACTAAAATAGGAAGGCGTAATGAGAAGCGCTGGGGCCTTATCTTTAAGTGTCTCATGACAAGGGCAGTTCACATTGAGCTCCTGAATGCACTAGATGTGGATGCCTTCCTTCTTGCACTCCGTAGGTTCATAGCCAGGAGGGGTCGACCAAAGGAGATCCGGTCAGACTGTGGCACCAACTTCCGTGGAGCAGAACGAGAATTGCGGGAAGCCTTTTCTAGTATGGAGCCAGAACTCCAGAACCGCCTTGCAGACTACAAAATCAGCTTCAGGTTCAACCCACCAGGTGCTCCACATTTTGGTGGTGTATGGGAACGTGAGGTCTGCTCCGTGAAGAGTGCTCTTCAGGTAGCTGTAGGTGGTCAGGCAGTGACAGAGGATGTTTTGTCCACAGTGCTAGTGGAAGTGGAGGGGATTCTTAATTCAAAACCACTAGAATATGCCTCCACCGACATAGCTGACATTGACCGACACCTAACCTTCTCCTTATGGGGCGGCGGGATGCATCACTTCCTCAGGTGGCTTACGCTCCAGTAGAAATGGGGCGGCGGAGGTGGCGTCACTGTCAGAACATTGTTGACCAATTCTGAATAAGTTTCACCAGAAACTACCTTCCAACGCTTCAAACTCGACAGAAGTGGCATAAAGCTTTATCAAACTTGTTGTGCTAATAGTGGATCCACAACTCCCAAGAGCTCAGTGGCCAGTAGGAAAGGTTCAGAAGACATTGCCCAGTAGCGATGAACGTGTGCGGACTGCGGAAGTTGTCATTGACGGCAAAGTGTACCTCAGAACATGTCATGTTATGGTTTTATTATGTGTTAAGCAGTTGTTTCTTTATTTCATTCCTAGAAACTACCTCGCACACATGACCCTGTGTTATTCTTGTGCAATAAATGGCTAAACTCTATCTGATGACTCCAACTCCCTGACCAGAGTTCTGCGGCGGTCAATAACACAATCACCAGTAACAGCGGGCAATCCGCAACATGAATAATATTACCAGGATCGCTTTCTTTCACCTTAGAAATATTGCTGAAAAATAAAAAAAATATGATGTCGTTACAGGATGCAGAAAAACTAGTTTAAGCTTTTGTTACTTCTAGATTAGACTACTGTAATGCTTTTCTGTCTGGGTGTTTGAGTAGGTGCATAAATAAGCTTTAGTTAGTAAAATATGACCACATCACCCCTGTTTTAATCAGTCTACCCTGGCTCCTAATTAAATCTCACATTCATTTTAAAATACTACCACTTACGTATAAAGCACTTAACAGTCGCCTGCCACAGTTTCTGAGTGAACTTATGTTCCAAAAAGGCTATTTGTTGGTACCTCAAATAATGAAGACTACAGCAGGGGGCAGATCTTTCTCTTATGTAGCCCACAGTTCATGGATCAACAACCTTCCAATCAATGTTCAGGACTCAGACACAGTCTCAGTGTTCTAGTCGAGTCTGAAAACATATTTATTTAGTCAAGCTTTTTATTAGTAGATTTTTCTTAGGTAAACGAGCAGATCATGGATATAGAGTGTTCGTTAAACTGGAATATTTGTATGCTGTCATCCCCTCACTTGCATGCTTTCACTCAGGTTTGTTGACGATGGTGTCTTGGGCTGTCTCTTATTCCAGAGGTCCCTCATGTCTGTGTTACCTTCTAGCTCTTCCTTTTAGTTATGCTGCCATAGCCAGTCTTGCCGGAGTCCAAACTGCAGAGTGTCCTTAACTTTTAAACAACAATTAGAATGTCTTCCTGTCACCCCTCTTCTCTCTCTTTCTCTTTCTCAGTCGAGTTACACATGCTCCTGAGGTTCCAGTGACCACTGTCCCTGCCCCTCTCCTCTCCTCGGATCTCCCCACTTCATCCTGGACTGCCTCTGGATGGTGTTCTCTTGAATTGGAGGCCACTCTGTGTAGCTCGGGATGGTTTCAACGCCATGGAAATTTATGAAATTTGGATTTGGATTCAGACTGTAGTTAATGTCAACAGTCTGCTACACTGACACAGGACTACAGTTTACATCTGATCACCATTACTGAACACCTCAACATCGTTTATCTGTAATAAATAGACATTCGGTGCCACCAAGATGAGGATGGGTTCCCTCTTCAGTCTGGTTCCTCTCAAGGTTTCTTTCTTATGTCATCTCGGGGAGTTTTTCCTTGCCACAGTCGCCACCGACTTGCTTATCAGGGACAAACTTACACTTATAAAGAACATCTTATTCATTCTTTATCACCACATTTTCTGTGTAAAGCTGTTTTTAAATGTTAAAAGCGCTATACAAATAAAAATGAAATTTTTTTTTTGTTGACTTTTCTTATGAACAAGACATTTCTGTCTGCAGAATGGCCACTCTCTGTTGTGTATTAATATCTGTACCATTCAGAGTAAAACGTAAAAAATGTTACTACTCTAGAGAAATACACAAACCAATACACAAACCAACCTGTCTTGCCATTGTCAAAATCACTGAGCCTCCACAATTTTATACATTACACTGCTGCTCGCAGCGGTCTCTCCGGGGCCAAAATGGTTCTTTTAGCGTATTTAGGCCGACTTTTCGAAATTCATGTACACCAGAGACAGCTGTGTTCATGTATACGACCGCCAGACACCATCAGGCTCCTCAACACAGAACTGAACTGTACAAAACTCATACACAAACTCACTTACTAAACTGTACAACCTAAACTCAAAACACACTCATTACTCATCTCGATCCATTCCACGACCATTTATTGATTATTTATATTTAATCATATTATACTGTTTACATGCTGTTTATGCACCTCTTGACTGCTGCTACTGCTGTTTTTACACTGCATTGTGTGTATGTTTACAAATACTCTTTATTCATAGTCCTTTATAGTCCTCTTTTGCACAGAAATGTATAATCAATGTTTAAATTCCTCCACAAGCGTGTGTGAACACAGCGCTGCAACAGCTGGCCGATTGCATAGCAGACACTAAGCAACAAGACCCAGACTCTTTCTATTAACATTCTCAGGGATTCAATAAAGCAAATCTCACACGGGAACTTTTTCCAAAATTCAAACAGCAAATGCTACAACCCCAATAAAAGATACATATAACTCCATCCGCAGAGCTGCTTTATGACTCTCTGTCTACTGCTTGGTTCATCTTCTCCCTACATACAGGCAAAAACTTTAATCTTATAAGCCTGTTATCTTTTTCTTCTTCTTCTTCTTCTTCTTTTTCTTCTTTCGGCTTCTCCCATTAGGGGTTGCCACAGTGGATCATCTGTCTCCATACTCCCCTGTCCTCTACATCTGCCTCTTTTAACCCACCTACCCGCATGTCTTCCCTCACCACATCCATAAACCGCCTCCTTGGCCTTCCTCTTTTCCTCCTTCATGGTGGCTCCATCCTCAGCATTCTTCTACCGATATACCCCATGTCCATCCTCTGCACATGTCCAAACCATCTCAATCTCTCCTACATGCGCTGTCCCTCTAATAAATTAATTTCTAATCCTGTCCATCCTCGTCACTCCCAACAAAAACATCAACATCTTCAGCTCTGCTACCTCCAGCTACACTTCTTGTCTTTTACTCAATGCCACTGTCAGTCCTATAAACTTTCCTTTTCACTCTTGCAGACACTCTTCTATCACAAATCACTCCTGCCACTCTTCTCCACCCACTCTTTTCTTCACTTCTTTAACACATTTTCCATTACTTTGCACTGTTGACCCCATGTATCTGAACTCCTCCACCTTCTCCACCTCTTTTCCCTGCAACCGCACCACTCCACTGCCCTCCCTCTCATTCAGACACATGTACTCTGTCTTACTCCTACTGACTTTCATTCCCCTTCTCTCCAGCACGTACCTCCACCTCTCCAGGCTCTTCTCAACCTGCTCCCTACTCTCACCACAAATAACAATATCATCCGCAAACATCATAGTCCATGGAGACTCCTGTCTGACCTTGTCCGTCAACCTGTCCATCACCACTGCAAACAGGAAAGGGCTCATAGTCGATCCTTGATGCAGTCCAACCTCCACCTTGAACCAGTCTGTCGTTCTACTGCACACTTTACTGCTGTCACACTGCCCTCATACATGTCCTGCACCACCCTCACATACTTCTCTGACACACCTGACTTTCTCATACTGTACCACAATTCCTCTCTCGGCACCCTGTCGTACGCGTTCTCTAAATCCACAAACACACAATGCAACTCCTTCTGACTTTCTTTATACTTCTCCACCAACATTCTCAAAGCAAATAATGCATCTGTGGTGCTCTTCCTTGGCATAAAACCATACTGTTACTCACAGATGGTCACCTCTTCTCTTAGCCTGGCTTCAAATACTCTTTCCCATAACTTCTTGGTGTGACTGATCAACTTAATTTTCCTGTAGTTACTGCAGGTAAACCTTGCATCTCCCTTGTTCTTAAAGATCGGTACCAGCACACTCCTTCTCCATTCCTGTTGTAAGGACTGTAAAAAAAAATGGACAAATGAAACAAAAAAGGCATTACAAGCCTGTTTTGACTGCACTGATTGGGGTGTTTTTGAAGCTGCGGCCTCTGATCTGGATGAACTCACAGACTTTGTAACATCTTATATTAGTTTTTATGTGGATATTTGCATTCCTACTAGGACTTATTTAAAATACAACAATGATAAGTCATGGTTCACAGCAAGACTCAGACTGCTTCATCAGACCAAAAAGGATTCCTACAGGAATGGGGACAGAATCTTGTACAATCAGGTCACGAACACAATGACAGAGATTAGAGGGCGAAGAGGAGCTACTCTAAAAAGCTGGGAAATCAGTTTTCAACCAATGACCCTCCTTTAATTATAAATTACTATGTATTCATTTATATGCATTATTATTTAATCATAAAATTAATATTCTTTTTTACATCTTATCTGCTAAAAAGAAGACCCAGGCACAGAAATGCAAAGCTTTAGAAGAAAACATTGAGGACCTGAAAAAAATCATTTTGGTCCAGGTATCTATGAGCCTGCAGAGGGATGCTGATCTCCTTGCAAAAGAAGCTAAAGGAAAAAGCTGACATTTTGTTGGCACAGCTCTTTACAAAATCCAACACATTGTGAAAGAAATAAAAAGAAAAAACAAATAAATTACAGCAAATAGAGACACACTCTATCAGTTCCTTCCAAACACTTGCTTAAGATCAGCATCTGTTCTGGGTCCCCACTGGCTCCCTTTGTGCACTCCAGAGCAGAATTGAAGCAGTCTGAATTTCCTGCTAGGTAGGGCTGGAAACCAAGCCTCCACCAGAAACCCTACAGGTCTGGGCCCTGGATGGACATCCCCTAGACAAGGCCACTTGTCAAACCAAGCCCCTCGGGGTCACCATCAGCGAGTGACACTGGAAGTGTCTTACTTTTTTGGTGATCTCGTTGCCTCACACCCCTGTCATGTTCGGTTTTCTCTGGCTTCGCAAGTACAGTTACTTGAGTGGGGAAGCTATTGCCAATCCCACTGTTTTGCTCCATCTTTCCCCACACAGGTCTCGTGCTCACCAGAGCCTCCTCTTGATCTCAGTTCTGTGTTCTGCCAGCCTACCACAACCTTGTGGCAGTGTTCAGTAAAGGCACGAGACCCATGTAGTGAAAGATGGAGCAAGACAGTGGGTTTGGCAATAAGTCCCCACTCAAGTCAGTGGGGGACCTATTGCAAATCCCACTTACTTGCCTTCCACCAACCGTACAATTGCGCGATCAATTTTCTGCCCAGAATGACGCCCCCCTGTGCCGGATCCCGCGCAGCGCCCTGGGGTGAGGTGACAGATCTAAGGACGGTCATCTCCAGGAAGAGGGCTTCAGCCAAAAGGTCCTGACCCGACCTGTGGAGGGATGACTGGAGGGCATGTAGAACCGCTTCTTTCTGGTTCGATAACCCTGGCAGAAAAATGTTTTTCAGGGCACAGCCAGAGTCCAGGTTCTACAGCCGGTACTTAATAGTTCCCAACAAGGAGTCAAGTCAAGAAGTCAAGAAGCTTTTATTGTCATTTCAACCATATATAGCTGATATATAAAAGACAACACAAGACAGTGCAAGACAACACAGGACAGTGCAGGACAATACACAATACACAAAATATAAAAATAAAAATGGAGATAGCTCCGCCAGTAAAACCTGTCGTAACAGAATAAGGTGCAGTGTAAACAGAAAAATGTAAACAGAATTTGTGCAATTCAGCAGCAGCAATCAAAAATAAAGTGAACAGTGACCAAAGGATTTGGACAGAATATTGTGCAAAATAACAAGTCCCGGAATCAGCAACAAACGGCATGTAAACATTTTGCGATAGTGAAAAGTGTGATTGGTATTGAAACCTGGGTGAGCGAAGTGTATGATGTGTGTTGAGTCCGGTTTGTACAGATCAGTCACACAGTTGTGTGTAAGTGTGTGTGTGCGTGTGTGTGTGTGTGTGAGAGAGAGAGGACGGTGGGTTGCGTCATATTCTAGATCTACATCAGCTGAACCGCTCTTTGATGAGGCTCCGCTTTAAAATGCTGACCCTCAAGCAGGTCGTGTCTCAGATCAGATCCAAGAACTCATTTGTCATGGTAGATCTAAGAGATGCGTACTTTCACGTACCCATCCTCCCTTCTCACAAGAATTTCTGAGGTTCGCTTTTGGGGTCAAAGCGTACCAGTATCGGGTCCTTCTGTTTGGCCTTGCCTTGTCACACCGCACCTTCACGAAGTGTGTCGATGCGGCACTGGCTCCTCTGAGACTTCAGGGCATCCATATCCTCAATTATATCGATGACTGGTTGATATTAGCTCAATCAGAGCAGTTAGCAGTCTGGCATTGAGATGTCATTCTCGCTCACATGAAGGAGCTGGGGTTTTGGCTGAATGCTGGGAAGAGTGTGCTTTCTCCATCATTGAGAACCACCTATCTCGGTGTCATATTGGATTCGACGACTATGCGTGCGCAGCTTTCCTCTGCCCGCATGGCGTCCATTCTTACACCAGTCAGGAAGGTCAGAGAAGGGCAGACACTCACTGTCAGGCAGTTCCAGAGAATGCTCGGAGTTCATGGCAGCAGCGTCCAATGTCATTTCACTTGGCCTCCTGTACATGCGACCGCTTCAGAGGTGGCTCAGGGCCCAGGAGAGATTGAACCGGCTGTGCCCGGTCCGAGCGCTGGACTGCTATGTCCGCCGGACAAGTCCCTGGAGAAAGTCGGAACAATTGTTCATCTGCTACGGCCCTCCAAGGAGAGGCCTTCCTGCTTATAAGCACACGCTCATCACATGGATTATTGACGCTATATCGTCTTCTTACAGGTCCTTTGGTCTCCCCGCTCTATTCGGGATCAGAGCCCACTCTACCCTGAGGCTTGGTCCTCTGAAGTGCCCCTCCAAGACCTCTGCGACGTTGCGGGCTGGTCCACCCCGCTCACCTTTGTTCCTTGACCTTGACCTTGGTGCCATTCCTGGCACCTCTGTCCTTTAACCTAGCTGTGCTCATTCACACTAGTCAGGGACTGGTCAGTGTGGTGTTATTGGACTCTAGTTCCCAAAGTGTTCCGACGCAGCTCAAGTTCCTGAAAGGGAATGTCTCTAGGTTACGTATGTAACCCAAGTTCCCTGAGGGAACGAGACGCTGCGTCTCTTTGCTACACCTCTGGCATCCCTTCAGTGCTTCCTTCTCGGGTACAGAAGCTGAAGCCGGCTTCTCTCCATGGATGTTTTATACTTTCTGGTCGTGACGTCACCCCGCCGGTGACAACCTGCCTTCAATTGTGAATGATTAGACTCATTATTCAGAGCATGGCTAACGCAGTCACGTTCCCAAAGCATTCTGATGCAGCATCTCGTTCCCCTTTAGGGAACTAGGTTACATACGTTGTGAAGTTAAGACGCAAACCGAAACCGTGACTTAAAATCCGAGAAA
>JAAIIK010000010.1:266834-280417 GCA_014706435.1 Silurus glanis
ATGGAGAATAGTTGTGTATTGGTTAATATTTAAATGCACGGTACATAGTTTGCGTTCCTAAAGAAATACAAAGTGCGGACATACCACTTGTTTGTTTAAATAGTATACTTAGAATATTAATGCTCTGCTTAAATAACGGTTGAAACAAGCTAGTATGCAAATGAATAGTTTGTTCGACATCGAGGCAGTTTGTATGGGACAATCTTTATTTACGTTAGGTTTGTTTACAGATAACTGAATGCCTATTTTTATTAGCATTATTTTATTCATTTTATTTTGCTTTGTTTCCTTTTGTTTTGTGTTTTCTTCTTTAAGGTTGTCAACCTAATTCACTCTACTTGAGCTGAATTGAACAATCTCTGTGAGCTTGTACGAACTACCAAATACAAGAGCTGAAAAGTGATTTGGAGTTGTTCCCTGTGTCCCCTGTTGTTGATTAATGCTCTTTTCGAGTTAGAAGCAGATACTGATGTGTAAAATTCCCACATAACTCGACATACGTAACCTAGAGACATTACTGATTAACTCAAGAACTGGATTTTGGACAGTAATTAATATCTACAGTCTGTTACAATGGCTCAGCACCAGTTTTTCATTTGTATTTTAGCACCAATCAATGAACAGCACACCTTAACAATGATGTAACTGTAATGAATGACATTTATCTTTCAATCTGGCTGCCACGACTGCTCCAACCACACTTTGTTTGTTTTAGTTTATTTTTCGCATTTATTTACATATCCACCATTTTCTTTATAAAAGATGGCCATCAAGCGGCGCTACAGGAGGAAACTAGAGTCACAGTTTCAACATCGTGGCTCTAGGAGCTTGTGGCAGGGACTAAGAACCATCATTGACTATAAAACACTATCCTCCAGAATGGGAATGCAGACGTTTCTCTGGCAGATGAGCTAAACAGCTTTTACACTCTCTTTGAGGCTGCAGCTAACCACGCTAGCGGCGCTAGCAGCACAAACAGCATATACGCGGAGAGAGCCAGAGAGGTAAACACGTTAACCATCTTGGTGCATGATGTAAGGAGGGCATTCAGGAGATTGAATACCAGGAAGTCAGCAGGACCAGATGGCATCACAGTTCGGGTTCTGAAAGCCTACACTGACCAGCTATCACTGGTGTTCACTGAGATATTCAACCTTTAGCCCTGACCTCAATAGTGATGAAGTGCTTTGAAAGACTGGTCCACCAGAACTGCTCTACTGAAGATGCCATTACACATCTTCTGCACACAACGATGAGCCACCTGGACTGCAGGAAAGGGAATTATGTGCAAATTCTGTCCACACTCACCTATAATTTGGAGGTCCTGGGACTCAGCCTGCCCCTGTGTCAATGGATCTCCAACTCCTGACAGACAGACCTCAAGCCATACGGGTGGGCAAACACAACTCATCCACCCTCTCCCTCAGCACTGGAGCTCCTCAGGGTTGAGTTTTGAGCCCCCCTGCTCTACTCACTGTACACACATCACTGTGTGGCCACTTACAACTCCACCACCATCATCAAGTTTGCTGATGTCGCTGTTGTGGTGGGCCTGATCTCCAACAACGACAAGACGGCCTACCTACAGGAGATTAAAAACCTGAAGAGATGGTGCTAGAAGAACAATCTTCTCCTGAACGTCAACAAGACTAAGGAGTTAGTGGAGTTAGTGGACGAAGCAGGAGAGGTCATACCGACCGCTAAACAGCAATGGGACCCCAGTGGAGAGAGTGGACAGTTTCCGGTACCTAGATGCTCACATCAGACAGGATCTGTCTTGGTCATGTCACACCGTACCATCTGAGACGTTTAAGAGACTTTAAACTACCCTCTCAGGTGCTAAAGGCTTTCTACACATGCACCATTAAGAGCGTTATGACGGGTAGCATCACTTCCTGGTTCATGAACAGCACCGTGTGAGCCCTTGTTCATGCCAGCATGTTCAAACCAGGAAACAGCTACCACCTAGTACTGGGACTGGGACCTCTCTCTCGTTCTGTCAAATTTCCCTTCGCTTTTGCATTATTTGCACTGAAATGTCACTCTAACTCTGGACTGGCACAGCACAGTGTCACTTGACACATTTTTTTTTACCAGCACACAGACACTTTAATAACAATCATACAGTTTTGACACTTCAATCTGTACTAATGTCAATATCTGTAATAGATATATCCATCCTTTTCTGTTTAATTCAAAAGGATAAGAATATAAATTATATATATATATATATATATATATATATATCCTTCCTTATCCTTTTCCATACCATCTCATAAAGTTTTTCTTTGCCACAGTCACCAATGGCTTGCTCATTAGGGCTAAACTTAAAATCATAAGGAACAAACTTATAGGCCAGGGGTGGCCAACCAGTCAGAGACCGAGAGCCACATTTTTTACTGTTACCGCAAAGAGCCACATCATACACATGGGCACATATGAACATCACCCATCCCTTCCTCTAACACACACACACGCGCGCGCGCACACACACACGCACACACACCTCTGCTCAGCCAGATTTATTGTAAATGTCACACACCAACATAATGACAGAAATTGACTCCTACAGTACTAAGACCACAGGACAGTCATTTTCAACAATGAACATTGTTTGCACTGTCTCACACACACAAACTCTTAGTTTAACCAAGTCCACAAACAAAAATATAATAATTTACAATACATTTTTCTTTTACTATGCATGTTACTTAGGACTTTTGGCATTCCTTGCCTTGAACAATCCCCTTCAAATCTGGCTCGTATTCCGTTTTTGCCACTCGAAGCAATTTTTTCACATGGGTGTCAGTCAGAACAGATCGATGCTTTGATTTCACGTGTTTCAGGGTAGAAAACACAGACTTTGTTTGTGTTTTTTTTTTTTTATGTGCGTGTTCGCTTCGCTTGAGTTCAATAAGGTATTTTCGTCAAATGCGCATTTGCGTGAGATGAATATACCGCAAAGTTTCCCAGTAGGGGCTAAGCTCATTTAAGTCTTAAAAATACCGTATTGAACTCAAGCGAAGCGACCACGCACATTAAAAAAAACCAAACACAAACTTCGATATGAACGTAAGAACCGCATGAAACCAGCCAAAGAGCCGCATGCGGCTCGCGAGGCGCGGGTTGGCCACCCCTGTTATAGGCAATAAACTTACACATTCTTTTATACAACTTTATAACCTCTTTATCTCTGTAAAGTGGGCTATTTGTTGGACAAAGCTTTCTCTTACAAAGCTCCAGAGTAAGAAAACAGTCTTTCAGTTAGTGTTCGGGCGTGAGTCTAGGTTGTAAAAGCGCTTTGTTTAGTCAAGCCTCTTGTGAATAGGTTTTTCTTAGGTAAAAGAGCAGATCCAGGGGAATCAGGGTCTAGAGTGTTGTGGTGAACTGTGATGTTTGGATGTCTTCCCCCCACTCGCTTAAGTTTGTTGACATTGGTGTGACTGGCCATCTTGTATCCTAAAGCTCTTTAATGAAATAGTTTTACCTCTTAACTTTCCCGTTTATACCTAATAATCCATGTTTCTCTCTCTCTCCCTGTCACCCTCTCCTCTCTCACTCTCTTTTCTTTTTCACTCTTTTTCTCCCTCTTCGGTAACACTTTATGGTAACTTTTATTAATAAACCATAAACAGACATTATATGATCAACAGATTATAGTTAATATAAATTCAAATAGCTGAAAATATGAAATGAGCTTGTTAATTTATACTAAACAATTTATTGAACATTATGACCAACAGATCATTAGTTAAAGTAAATAAAAATGTTTACAGATGTTAGAAAACGTTCAATTCATATATGTTCATGCACCTGAACACACTTTAAAAGCCTACAAATGATTGCCAAAAAAATGTTTTCTTTTTTTTATCACATTGCACACTGTTTGTGTTGACAAATTATTAATTAACTCTAAACCATGCTCTGCATAGGTCACACATTTGCTCTTCATTGTGGCAGAGTATATGTTGTATATATGCAAATTTCCACTTTTATACATATTTAGCAATCATGTATTAATTATATGTTTATGTTTTTGCTGTACTCAATCTAAAGCTAAAACCATTATTTGTAAATGTTCATAAATGTTTACTTTAAATAATTTATCCCCCTTTTAGCTGCTGCAACAAAGTTTTGTAATATGGTTGCTACAGACAATAACAACACATAACAGTAATCCGGGTGCAATATTTGTGTTTATTGCCTCAATTTCTTTCAGCATACATCAATAGAAAAAAACTATTCAAAATTTTGTCAAAAATGTTAGGATTGTTAAGAACTTTGCACACTATTAATGTCCTAACTATGGTCTGTGACCATGGCTACCATACTATAAGAGAGATACAAACAAATGTACATAATGTCAGCCAGTGGCACGGACACTTCCGGGGTTGCCACTTCCGCTTCTGCCATCTTGCAGTCGGCAGTGCAGGAACGGCAGCCATCTTTCTTCAGTATAAATAGATGTTGATCTAATGCACTTACCGCCAAATTGTCTCATTCGGCTCCGTGCTTCCGTGCTTCCGTGTCTGAATCCGGGAGTGGGATGTGTGGAACAGCGTTCAACTATGAGAACCGGGCCTCACTAAAGCGGCAGCGGTATTTCGGTCACTGGTGAACGACGTGCTTCGGGACATGCAAAATCTATACATGTTCGTCTTGGTTACCATTTGTACAA
Source organism: Silurus glanis (assembly GCA_014706435.1). Taxonomy (NCBI): domain Eukaryota; kingdom Metazoa; phylum Chordata; class Actinopteri; order Siluriformes; family Siluridae; genus Silurus; species Silurus glanis. The sequence continues at coordinate 271,513 of JAAIIK010000010.1, forward strand.
TCAACTTGAAGATCGAAAGGAAGGTTCAGCTGGCCACAGTGGGCCAACCTGTCCCCGAGGGCTGCCCACCACGGAAACTTTATGTGCCTGAGCACCTCTGGGCTGAAGTACTCCAGTGGTGTCACAGTTCTCACTTTTTCTGTCACCCAGGCACCCCTCACACCTTGGCCGTGCGCTTACAATGTTTTTAGCGGTCATCCATCTGCAGGGACGTTCATGAGTTTGTCGCCGCCTGCCTTATGTGTAACCAACACAAGACCCCTGAGAGGCTTCCCCAACGGGCTCCTTCGTCTTCTTTCCATACCCCAATGTTATTACTTTATACCTTATAACATAGTAGTCACTGTTTGTCTAAATCTGACAGCTTCAATAAAGATGAGAGACATCTGCTTAATAATGTTAAGGAATGTTTAAAGGACATTAGACAGTAGATGCTTGTCAATTCGTTTTACTAGTTATTTTACTAGGACCCACGCAGAAGTGGGCTTCTGATTACATAGTAATCTGGATGGTCTTTCTGTCTTACCATGTGCAACAGTAAAACACCTTGCTGTGATTATTAACCCCAACCTTTGAAGACTAGGTAGATATAATTACTAGATTTTTCATATTAGAAATTTTGGTAAACTCAGTGGCTGGCCATGCATTTAACTTCTAGACCTTCAGTTGTGTCCTACCTGAATCATCTACCTCTTAATAACATCATTATGTACTGTACAGAAACACAGAGCACTGCATCACAGGCAGGTTTCTCATGCAGTGAGGTTTCTCATGCAGTGAGAAAAGCATTACTAAAGCAAGAAACCCAATTAACACAATTCATCAAGTCTCTTTTTACTGCAGCCACAGCTGCGTTGCCTGCATACATCATCTCTAGCAAAAGCATCAATATCAACCTCATAAAATTACCCCATTGGTTAAAGCAACAGCTTCAAGCAACATGAACTTTATACTACAGGCACCCACACTGTTGATTCTAAAGGCCTCGAGGCAGATTCCTTTGACCCTGGCAACACATGTTGTGATAAATGAAATCTTTAAACAGACACTCGGATGTGAAGCAGCTGAACCGAGAGAAAAGCTATGAGATGAAGAGAATAGTCTTTTGGAAATAATTTATACATATACATAGACAAAAATATATTAAAATAGAAATCAGTGTGGCCCACCACTGGCCAAAATGCGAAATATAATGTTAAATGATGTAGCAAAACTTGTTAAAAACTTGTTACCTCTAGATTGTATTGCCTTTGCCTTTGCCATTTTATGTGGGGGCAGTGGTAGTACTAATCAAATGACATACACAGCAATGAATTGTCTCACTCCCTAGCAATCACCCTTGGTGATCTTTTGGTCAATTACAATCTGCCACACCAAGTTTAATCAAAGGGTGCAAGCTATTGGTTGGTACCTCAATTAGTGAAGACTACATGTGGCAGGCTGTCTTATATCCCAGAGATACCTCAAGTCTGTGTTACCTTCTGGCTCTCTCTTGCAGTTATGCTGTCATTGCTGGTTCTGCCAAAGTCCTTCCTTACACCCTTACACATCATACTGCACAGTGTTTTTACTATTACATAACAATAACAATACCTAATAATGCAGGGGTGGGCAATTAATTTTTACAAGGGGCCACATGAGAAACCTGAATTGTGTCAGAGGGCCACACCAACGATAATATTTTAGGGATGCACCAAAATGAAAATTCTTGGCCGAAACCAAAAACCGAAACACAGAAAGAAAAGATTGTCAATTATTAAAACCATTGCATTTATGGCTATGAGTGTGTACTAACCTCACTAAAATCAATGCATTGCAATTCAAAGAATAAATCAATTACAAAAGTGTTATAAATTATTGTTATTTATTTGTTACCATTCATAGTATTGACAGACAGGCAGCAGTCAATTATTATTAGCAACGGTCTGTTAAACGAAAATAATTGACCGCCGAACATTTGGAAGCCCATTCAAGTGAATGGAATTCTTTTTTTATATATTTACATTTTATTTTTATTTCTTAGTTTTTGCTGCTGTAACATTGAAATTTCCCCACTGTGGGACGAATAAAGGTTCATCTTATCTTATCTTATCTTTAATCTCCACCTCATCTGATTCTTCCTCATCTACCTCAACTGAAAAATGTAAGCTACCCATTTTATAGGCACTATGCACCGTATACAATCAGAGAATCCAGAATAAGTGCTTTTTTAAAGTAATTAAAATGTACCTATTAAAATGCATAACAGTTTATTTGAAAATAGAATTGAAAGATGTCACTTTCCAACTAACAAGTGGCAGCAACATTAATTATTAAATTTTTAGATTACTATGCATTCCTTAAACTGTAGGCTAATGTTGTTAACATTACATTTTGTTAATAACTTTTTTCTTTTCTGAACAGAAATAGATCCTAATTAAGTTGTCAGAAAGTGCAAAGCAGTTGTAAATCACTACAAGAATAGCAAATAATTTTTTTATTTAATTTAATTCATTATAATTTTTGTCTGCATACAAGGCAGCATACAAGGCAGTGCGTGTTAACAGAAACATGATCATGAAACGTGGAACATCCAAGATGGCAGACAACTCGGGGCCCAGCATCTCACCAGATTTCGTGATTTAGTAGTAATTTCTCCACTAACTGCTAGTTTATTCATTTAACATAGCCTTGCACACATTTCATTCAGCCGGCAAGCACTACTTGACATTGGTTGCTACTACAGAGAAGGACTTTTAACGAACTTTGAACTCTCTCAAGAATTCTTAAACAAGACTGTAAACAAAGGAGTGGCATTATTGCTTGGCTATGGCTAAACCCACATCTATCTCTCCCAAGCATCTTCCGTGCAAATGTATGGCCTCAGCAAACAACAGTCTGCACATCCTGAAGAGATTTCATCGTTGCTGGAGACTTCAATCACTCCAACCTATCCTATCTGTACTACCAAAATTTTATCTGAATGTCTCCTGCTCTACCAGAGGGGACGACACACTGGATCAGGTATGCACAAACATACCAGAGGCATACACGGCCATTCCCCTCCCATTTGGGTCAGCCTGATCACCTCTTTTTGCTCATGCTACCCAAATACACACCAAGGATCAAACGGGCGAAACCAGCTGTGAGGACAGTAAAGGTATTGCCAGAGGGGGCCATTTATTCTCTACTGCAACAGTTTCAGGATACTGACTGGAACATATTTGCCTCACTGGCCACACTGGACTCTAACACAGACATGGACATCTACACATCATCTGTTTTGGACTATATCAAAACATGCATTGACAATGTCACTAGCACATGGAATGCTTTCCTAATGAAAAACCGGGGATGAACTCTGAGGTTCGTCTCTTGCTGAACCAACCAGCATTTGCCTACCGGACAAAGTCAATCACATTTTTGCTTGATTCGAATAAGGCCTAGGACATTTTTTATATTAATTAGGGAAACCCAGAAAACAGGGATAAGACACAATTTCTTATTTGACAAAAATGAAATAGGCGAGAAGGAGGTAAGTTAAATGTCAAAGATAAGTCGGAGAAGGTTGCAAAAACGTTATTAATGAAAAAATGTTCAAAGCATTTTAGATCCTTCTTCTGCCAGAAAGTGAATGTAGAATCTGTGAAGGAGGGGAAAGAGGTAATTATTACATTTAGGAGCCATGGTAGAGGCTGAGTTAAATTAAAAATAACACCGAAATCTATACAATAATTTAAGAGAGGTACGCACCAGATTAATGTTCATTTTAACTGTATTTATTCTACTAAGTGGAGACAATGGTAGAGCAGCAGCCCATTTTTGAAAGCTGACATCATGTATGCAATTAAGGGTGTAAAGTTAGCCACCATTAATCCAGAATAGGAACAAATAATATTTGCTCCAAGATATTTGAATTTTGAACCCTCAAAATGAAAAGGAGTGAACAGAGGATCCTCTCCGAACGAGAGGCCAAATATTTGGCTAGAATCTTGACATCTGCGTTGAGGAGACTAATAGGTCTGTACAAATTACATAATGTTGGGTCCTTCCCTTCTTTGAGCAACAGTTACATACATGCCTGTGTCAATGATGGTGGCAGTGTACTGACCTCTAAGGATTCCTCAAATATTGTCAAAAGTAACTCGGCTAATTTAACATTACATTTCTTATCAAATTTGAAAGGAAACCTGGTGATTTCTTAGATTTTAATGAATTAAATGAATTAATGATCTCATCTGGGGTAATTGGGCTATCAAGTTCAGTTGCTACTGAAGGGTCAACTTTGGGAAAATCATTACCTCCAATAAATTGGTTCATCTTATCTGATATACCAGGAGCTTCAGCTGTGTACAAGGAGGAATTAAAACTTTTAAATGTGTAATTAATTTCTAGAGGATCTGAGGTAAAATACCACTAGGTTGCACAATCTGAGTAATAGAGCTCAAAGCCATTTGACTACGCATTTGGTGGGCCAACCTCATTCCCATATGCATAATAATTGCCACTCGCATGCAACAAGAGCTTCTCTGCCAGAATAGATAGATAACAGATCAAATTCTGCTTGCAAATTAAGCCTTTGTTTATGTAACTCAGGGGCCAGATTAAGAGCATATTGGCCATCTTTTTTTCAATATTATTTGAGGTACCAACAAATAGCCTGCAACTTTTGATCTAAGTAGGTGTGGGGGATCATATTGATACAGAGGTTTACTCTGAGGTTTACTCTGCAATGCAAGATCATTAAGTGCTTTATATATCAGTAGTAGTCTTTTATAATCAATTGGGATTTAATTGGAAATAAATTGGGATTTCATTGGGAGCCAGTGTAGACTGATTAAAACAGGGTTGATGCGGTCATATTTTCTAGATCTAGTAAGGACTCTTGCTGCTGCATTCTGAACTAACTGAAGCTTATTTATGCACTTAATCGCACACCCAGACAGTAAAGCGTTACAGTAGTCTAATCTAGATGTAACAAAAGCATGAACTACTTTTTCTGCATCCTGTAACGGCATCATATTTCTAATTTTAGCAATATTTTTAAGGTGAAAAGAAGGTGATTCTGGTAATATTATTCACATAAGCCTTGCATGGAAAGACTAGGGTCAATAATCACACCAAGGTCATTGACTCCTGTACACACTGAGAAAGAAAGACAATCCAGAGATTCTACGTAATCAGAAAATGTTTACTTCTAGATGCATGTGGTCCTATTAAAATACTTCCATCTTATCTGAGTTGAGCAGAACGAAGTTATCAAGCATCCACTGTCTAATGTCCTTTACACACTCCTCAACATTTTTAGGCTGATCTCTCTCATCTGGCTTTGCTAAAATTTACAACTGTGTATAATCAGCATAGCAATGGAAGCGAATATAGTGAATCCATGAATTTTGGATGCACCCCTGCAGCCCCTATGTTACCTTAGTGAATTCATCTAGACATTGTCACTTTAATACAATAGTGTTTTAAAATTGTTTATTACATTTGTTAGTGAAAACATAGTTAAAATTCACGTTCCTGAACATTCGGTCCCACTGCGTATTCCGGCAAATTTTAAGATAATCTGCAATTTGCTCTTAGTAAGGTTCCAAATGAGAACCCGCAAATTTTTCGAGCTGAGAGTTCCAAACCGCATATCAGGGGTTGACCGTCCCATGTTTATGTATATTTTATCCAGAGGCAGCATATATAAAGAGAAAAGCAGTGGGCCTAAGATCTTTGCAGAACACCAAACTTTACCTCAGAGAGTGTGGAAAACTCAGCATTTACATACAAACTGATAGTGATCACTCAAATAAGACCTAAGCCAGGAGAGAGCTGGTCTTTTTATTCCAACATTTTCTAAATCATCCCCACAGCATGATGCTGTCACCACCATGCTTCACTGTAGGGATGGTATTGATCGGCTCCTGGTTTCCTTCAAACTTGACGCTTGGCATTTAGGCCAAGAGTTCAATCTTTGTTCGTCATGGCCTTCAGGTGCTTTTTGGCAAACTTCAGGCAGGTGGTCATGTGCCTTTTACTGAGGAGTTGCTTCTGTCTGGCCTGATTGGTGGAGTGCTGCAGAGATAGTTGTTCTCTTGAAAGGTTCTTCTCTCTCCAAATGATGGAGCTCTTTCATAGTGAATAAGGCCCTTCTACCCAATCACTCAGTTTAGCCAGGTGGCCCACTCTAGGAAGAGTCCTGGTGGTTCCAAACCGTTTCCATTTATGGATGATAGGGCCACTGTGCTCATTGGGACCTTCAATGCTGCAGAAATTTTTCTATACCCTTTCCCAGATCTGTGCCTCGATACAATCCTGTCTGAGAGGTCTACAGACAATTCCTTGGACTTAATGGCTTGGTTTGTGCTCTGACATGCATTCTTAACTGTGGGACCTTATATAGACAGGTGTGGGCCTTTCTATAGGCCAATCAACTGAATTTACCACAGGTGGACTCCAGTCAAGTAGTAACATCTCAAGGATTATCAGTGGAAACAGGATGCACCTGAGCTAAATTTTGAGTGTCATTGTAAAGGCTGTGAAGCCTTATGCACATGTGATTTATTTTATTTTTTTTATACATTTGGAAACATTTTGACATAAGAATGGAGGAAGGTGTACACAGGTGGATTATGTTCTATGTAGGAGATGCAACCTGAAAGAGATTGGAAACTGTAAGGTGTTGGCAGGGGACAGTGTAACAGTCAAAACAGCATTGGATATTGGTCTGTAGAATGCCTTTGGAGGTCAAGAAGAAGAGGAGGAGAGTGACGACTGTAAAAATAATAAGATGGTGAAAACGGAAAGAGGAAGACCGTAGTGTGAGTTTCAGGGAAGAGGTCAGACAGGGGCTCAGTGGTTAAGAGGTGCAGGATAATTGGGCAACTACTGCAGAAGTGATAAGGGAGACAGCTAGAAAGGTACTTTGTGTGACATCTGGAAATAGAAAGGAAGACAAAGAGACGTGGTGGAATGAGGAAGTGCAGGAAAGTATAAGGAGAAAGAAGTTGGCAAAACAGAATTCGGATTAGCAGAGAGATTAGAAAAAGTAGGCAGGAGTACAAGCAGAGGATGTGGCAAAAGCTAAGCAAAAGGCATATGGGGAGCTGTATGAGAAGTTGGACACTAAGGAAGGAGAAAAGGATTTATACCGATTGGCCAGGCAGAGGGACCGAGCTGGGAAGGATGTGCTGCAAGTTAGAGCAATAAAGGATGGAGATGGAAATGTGTTGACTAGTGAGGAGAGTGTGTTGAGAAGGTGGAGGGAGTATTTTGAGCAGCTGATGAATGAGGAAAAAGAGAGAGAGAAGGTTGGATGATGTGGAGATGGTGAAGCAGGAAGTGGATATAATTAGTAGGGATGAAGTGAGAGCAGCGATTAAGATAGCATACCGTAGAAGCGTGGAGATGTTTAGGAGAGATGGCAGAGTTTTTAACTAGCTTGTTCAACAAAACTTTGGAAGGTGTGAGGATGCCTGAGGAATGGAGAAGGAGTGTGCTGGTACCGATCTTTAAAAATAAGGGAGATGTGCAGACCTGCAGTAACTACAGGGGAATAAAGTTGATAACCATGAAGTTATGGGAAAGAGTAGTGGAAGTCAGGCTGAGAGAATTAAAGCATTATTTGCTTTAAGAATGTTGATAGAGAAGTATAGAGAAGGTCAGAAGGAGTTGCATTGTGTGTTTGTGGATTAAGAGAAAGCGTATGACAGAGTGCTGAGAGAGGAGTTGTGGTATTGTATGAGGAAGTCAGGTGTGTCAGAGAAGTATGTGAGGGTGGTGCAGGACATGTGTGAGGAAAATGTGTGAGGAAAAAAAAGCAGTGAAGCATGCAGGAGGAACGACAGACTGGTTTAAGGTGGAGGTTGGACTGCATCAAGGATCGGCTCTGAGCTCTTTCTTGTTTGCAGTGGTGATGGACAGGTTGACGGACGAGGTCAGACAGGAGTCTCCGTGGACTATAATGTTTGCGGACGATATTGTGATTTGTGGTGAGAGTAGGGAGCAGGTTAAGAAGAGCCTGGAGAGGTGGAGGTACCTGCTGGAGAGAAGGGGAATGAAAGTCAGTAGGAGTAAGACAGAGTACATGTGTGTCAATAAGAGGGAGGGCAGTTGAGTGGTGCGGTTGCTGGGAGAAGAGGTGGTGAAGGTGGAGAAGTTTAGGTACCTGGGGTCAAAGTAATGGAGAGTGTGTTAGAGAAGTAAAAATAGAGTGCAGGCAGGGTGGAGTAGGTGAAGACTTGATAGAAGGAGTGATTGGTGATAGAAGGGTATATGCGAGATTGAAAGGGAATGTTTATAGGACTGTGGTGAGACCTGCTATGTTGTATGGTTTTAGAGACAATGACATTGAGTAACAGACAGGAGGTGAAGCTGGAGGTAGCAGAGTTGAAGATTTTGAGATTTACATTGGGAGTGATGAGGATGGACAGGATTAGAAATGAGCTCATTAGAGAGACCGTGCATGTAGGACGTTTTGGGACAAAGTGAGAGAGGCCCGATTCAAATGGTTTGGACATGTGCAGAGGAGGGACATTTGTCGGAGAATGCTGAGATGGAGCCACCAAGAAAAAGGAAAAGAGGAAGGCCAAGGAGGAGGTTTATAGATGTGGTTTATGGATGTGGTGAAGGAAGACATGCAGATGTAGAGGACAAAGTAGTATGAAGATGCATGATCCGCTGTGGCGACCCCTAATGGAAGCAGCCGAAAGAAGAAGAAGAAATTTGCAAAGATTTCAAACAATTATACTGTAATCAAACATTATTTTCATAATGTGGTATTGTTTGTTTTGAGGAAAAGAATGAATTTAATCTATTTTGGAATAAGGCTGTAATATAACAAAATGTGGAAAACGTGAAGGGCTGTGAATACTTTCCAGATGCACTGCATATATATATATATATATATATATATATATATATATATATATATATA
>JAAIIK010000010.1:280427-322200 GCA_014706435.1 Silurus glanis
ATATATATATATATATATATATATATATATATATATATATATATATATATATATAAAGAAATGTCAACCCTATCAAATTCCTGGCCAATAGGAGAAATGTTTTATGAACAATATAGACATCGATCACCAATGAATTTTTTTTACTAATGTGAAAATCATAGATTACAGCAGCCAACACATTACCCATATTATTTTATTCATACCATTTTTATAACTCCTTCAGTTTCAGCAGTGCAGGGTCTGGGGCTTCTGTAATGCCACAAATGGATGGATTAGCCATTGCCAGTATCTCCTCTATCTCAGACAGATGATTACATGGAGGTCCTCCACCTATTTGACAAAAAAAGCTGGTCAGAAAAAAAAAAACATGCCAGTGGCTTGCATGCATTCTTAATATGCTGCAACTTTCTTGCGCGTTGTTAGAAAAACTTTGTACCACCTTTTCTAAAGTGATCAGCCCTGTGATCAGTGATCAGTATATCATTATAAAATTGAGATGCAATCAACTTCCAGATCAACACCAGGCTAATTGCCACACCTGACATTAGTTCTAGTGACTTCAAATTCCATGCACTACTAACAGATTCCACTTTTAGTAGTTCATGGTACTGCAAAGAAATCACCATGGTTGGGAAAGTGCTGAGTACTAAGTACTGTTCAGGGCACCATTTGGAAGTGGAAAGTGTATGGTTTCCACCAATACATTGCCTTGATTATGCAGTCTGTCCAAACTGGATGACTGAGCCAGGAGGACATTGATCAGACAAGCTACAAAGGCAACTCTGAAGGACTGCCAACTTTACAAAAGTTCAGGAAGGACTATGTGAAAAAATCTGTAAAAGATTGATGTATGGCAAAATGGAAGAAAATCCTAGGACAGGTGTTGAAATGTTGCTGTCATGCCAACATGTCTGGTCTCATCTCATTATTAGCACATTGATTAACAAAGCTTTTCTATAGCAAAAAGTGTCTAAATGGCCACATAAAATACTGTAAACCAATTATTTTAGAATTAAAAAGCAAGAAAATATCCAAAAACGTCTTATACTAATGGTCTTTGTCTGAGCTTGTGCTTTCTTCATTTCTTACTCCCACACTTCCTTCTCCCTTTCTATGATTTTCTGGCTTTGACTAACCATCACTACCCCTCCACCTCCTGCTTCAACCCCATACATCCCCCACCTCAACCAGCCACCCACATCCCTCCACCACTCAGACTATCCTGAAACCACACAGAACCTGCTCTCTTCCTTGCTCTGTATTTCTCCTCTTCTCATTGGCTGTTTGCAGTCAAAGGTGACCTACACACACAGACCGCAGTCACAAATGCATACACAGAGAGGGTCTGACATTCTCCCCCACTTTTACTTGCTGCATCTTATATCAAACATAATTATTTATTTCAAGGGTGTACTTTCAACCTCCATTACTTTAAAACCTCAATAAAAATGAATGGAATCTGAAATACAAAGAAATCCATAACAAAATAACAATTTTTGTGTGTGTGTGTGTGTGTGTGTGTGTGTGTGTGTGTGTGTGTGTGTGTGTGTGTGTGCGCGCGCGCACGTGTGCAGGCATGTCTTTGGAACTCATAGTTTGTGGGGGAGTAAAAAGTACTAAATAACCTTTTCTTCCCTGAAGCAACATCATCATCCTATTGTAGAGGTCATCCTTTGCTAAAAGTTCTACAATTCTCACTGTTTTACTTGATTAAACAATATTAGGAATTTAAAAAAAGGTTTTAGAGTCACTATTTATTGAAACAACTCTATGTTGTGTATCCATAGAGACTAAACTTCTTTCAATATAAATCCAGCATTAAAGTCAAATTACTATTCAAATCTACAGGAAGAAAAGAATAAACTTTAGTGCAATAAGCAGTTTTTCTCTTGCTGGTTGGCCAGTGTTACATTTCACCGATCAGGTCATCCGAGTCTTTCTCTGTGCAGAGTTTTGTAAAGTGGTATTTGTGGTACATGTGGGGGAGGAAAAGGGTAAATGTCATAGCTGTCTCTTGCTTTAATGATCTCCCTTAGCTCGATGGGCCATTTGATATGACCCCTCTTGACCTTTAGGGGCCATCACACACACCCACACCAGAACAAATTAATCCTGACCCCAGTGGAAAGGGCAACACTTGTTCATAAGTGTGTCCGGGTCATTGTGTTGAACTGCACTGTGTATGTAAACTCTTCAGAATATCAATATAATAATTTTTTTTATAATACAAATTAACCATTTCAGTGACCATTGATTATATGTATTTGGAACTTTCATATATTCTCTTAATGTATTTGTGGGTTTTTTTTGTTTTTTTGTTTTTTTCCCTCTGTACTGTTTGTTGTTGTGTGTTTGGGATTGTATGGATTCTGCTGGCTGTGAAACAAATTGCCCCTCGGGGATAATAAATTTGACCTAACCTAACCTAGTTCCCAAATGTTTTTTATGTGTTTACACTACACTGTAATGACAGATCAAAATGATGAAATGTAAAATGATGTATCATTTGAATCAATATATTGTATAATTTTTGTTGTGCCAGTTTTTGTCATAATCAACTCAGAGATTGTGGGATCTGAATTACAAAAATACAAAGCTTTTCATTAGGCTGAACAATATAAATGCACACACACACACACACACACACACACACACACACACACACACACACTTTTTCAACTGTCTCTCTTTATTTTCCTGTTGCCCTGTAGCATTTAAGATTAGAAGAGCTGCCACCGCTACTAGGTGTGTAAAAGTTATTGACGTTTAATTGACATAAAAAGGCCATATTTTACAATATAAAAATCATGTGTATACAATTACATACAAAAATACATGTGACAAGTATGAAGTACATTTCTTTAACTTATCTTACTTTTTCTTTATTAACAACACAAAAGACCTTCACAGTCATGCATTTATATAATAAGGCAATCTTGTGGCAGCACTACATTGCAAAAAAAAAAATTCGGATACAGTTTAAAGGTGTTTCTGAGCCCATTTAGTAATGCCCATTTTAAGAGGGCATTCAATATTGATTTTTACCCTGATATCTTGCAGGGATTTTTCACATTCTCAGAATCTTCTAATGATCATATGTTCTCTAGATTACGATATATTCAAATTTTTGCAACTTGATGTTCATTATTGTGAAATTGTTCCACAATTTGAAGACACTTCACAGATTGGTGAACTCCGCCCATCTTCTGAGAGACTCTGCCTCTCTTTCATACCCTAATTATACCCAATCATGTTACTAACCTGTTCGTTGAATTAGTTGAAAAATGTTTCTCCAGCTGTTTCTATTTAGTAACACTTATTTTTCCAGCTTTTTTTCCTCCTCCCATTTTTTTTAGATGTGGCATGAGACTTGAGACAGTCATCAAATTCAAAATTGGCTTATTCTTTTCTTAAGATTGTACATTTCTTCAGTTAAAATTTATTTATTTATTTTTTTTTTTGATGCATTCTCTGTATGAAATCGTTAGTCAGTTAAAAAAAATAATTGGCCAAAGACAAAAAAAATTGTCCAAGGAAGGAAAACTAGTGAACCAGTCACAGGGTCATAAGTAAAAAAGGCTAGGCTTGATGATGTGTGTAAGGAGTGACAACTAGCCAATTTGGTCCAATCCCACAGAAAAGTTTCTGCCTATGTAAAAAAAAAAAAAAAAAAGTATCACTACTACAGTGCATAGTAGCTTTCTACATACAGGGCTGCATAGCTGCATACTGGTCAGAATTCCTATTCTGACCATTGTACACGACCAAAAGCACCTACAATGGGGATAGGAATCCCAGAACTGGATAATGGAACAAGAAAGTTGCCTGTTCTGATGAATCACATTTTCTTATCAGCATGGCCATCATTCATTGACTTGTATGGCCAGCTGTGTGTGTTGCTTATCTGAAGAAAATATGGCACCAGGATGCAATAAAGAAAGAAGAGAAACCAGTAGAGGGAATGTGGGGCAAATCCTTGGGTCCTGGCATTCATGCAGATTTTACTTCAAACCTTCTACTTCAAAACATTTTAACTCAGGCAGACAGTGACTTAAATATTTTTGTGTGTGTGTATATATAAATACGTACTGTATGTGTGTGTGTGTGTGTGTGTGTGTGTTTCAGGTCTTGTGCAGGCAGGTCCACCCTGCTAAATCAACACATAGGTTACACAAGGATCTGAAAAAGGAGGTAGTGGCATCACAGGATGGCGTGGGATACTTTGTCTGTCTGACCTGCTTGTGAGTGAATAATAAAGGGAGTGAGGTTATTACAAGAGGAATGAGAGAAAAGAAAACATAGAATGAAATAGGAAGAGAGGTTATAATTAAAGGGCAGGACAGCTGATAAGGATTCAGTTTGACATTTGTAAGTGTTTCAATAAAGCAATAGCAGAGACACATTAAACCAAACTGATACATATACACGTATGCTCACACAGCCAGGGAGAAAGAAAAAGAGACTGAAATTTAAGTAGGGACCCCAATCAATACAGTGGCTATGAATGGCCTGTTGGGACTGGTAGAAATTGTGTCAAACAGTGAGTGAAGAATGAAAAAAGGAGGAGAGGAATAAGGAAGGAGGACATCATTAAGGTTGTAACCCCTGTGGAACACAGCATAAAGGGAAAACATTTTCTTTCCATCTAAAGTAATACTTAAAAGCATTAATCCTTTACATTTCACTTCATACTAGCATTTATAATAGTTTTATTAATTTATATAATAGTTTTAATTGTTATAGTGAAACTATAACAATTATATATATATATACCAAATCAAATCGAATTTTATTTGTCACCTACACATACATACAGGGTACGAGATGCAGCGAAATACTTTTCAAAACTGTCCGAGGAATAGAATTAAGGATAAAAATAAAACAAAACAAATAAAAAGTAGATAAATAAAAAGTATATGACCATATTAAATAAAGAGATCGGTATTTATGAAAATAAATATATAAAATAAACAAAAAAAGACAAAGCATAGCCGGACGGCAGCCGACCTCACCGGCCCCATCTTGGCCGAACACCTATATACATTGTTGTATTGTATTGTATATACATACAATACAACAATACAACAATATTAGATTAAATTAGATTAGATTTAACTTTATTGTCATTACACATGTACAAGTACAAGGCAACGAAATGCAGTTTGGGTCTAACCAGAGTGCAATAGCAGCAAGTGCAGGATATATAGTGTTTACATGATTTACATAAATTAAATAAAATGGTATTATAGGACTTTAAGCAGTAATTTACAGATAAGTATGTACTATGAATATAATATACAGATGAATATATTTGTACTATGAACATAATATACAGATGGCTATTAGATGGCTATTACTGTATAATATAATATTATATAATATTATAGTTACAATTAAAGTCAATGAATAGCCTCTAAGCACCTTTAAGATTTAACACTAATATAACTGCCTCTAATATTACTGTGTACTGGGTAAAAAATTATATTTGACTTTTTCCATCGCTTTTCATCCATAACTGGATCTAACCACAACCTAATGAAATATCAAATGGTTTATTAATGAAACACACTCTCACTCACTTGTTACTGTGTCTTCTTTTTCCGACAGTATAAAGAATTATTCCTCAGTGTCTGATCTCAATCAGTAATGCAGCTTAATTTTCTTGAAATAATGTTCTCATACCACCCTGATTATTGTACATATAGACATCTCTCACCGTTTTAATAACCTACATATAGACACCTACAAATATGCACACATATTACATTTTTTTTTAAAACATCTGTCTTTCTACACTGGTATAATATATTTTATATTGTAATATCATACATTTGATGTGTTCTTTATCAGACCTTTCCCCATTAGAAGTGTTTAATGTAAACCTTCACGATCACATGGGCAATGGCCCCTCTAGTGGTGATCTGTAGCAGCGGTTCCCTCCAAAACTGTTCCCACTTCACACTGTACAGTATGCTGTAAAGTACATGAGAATGTACTGCAATTTTATTAACTATTTACCTCAGTTTAATTAGAAAGCATTTACTGTGTCAGAAGTACTAAAATCAGGTGTTGAATTTTGGAAGAGCCTGCAGTGGCTTAAAGCCACTAAATTAGGACAAATAAACTGATTTCGAGTTCCACCACGTTGTGAAGTAACATGCACACTCATTCTGTCAACAGTTTTTTTTATTCAAACTACCATCAAAGAAACATTGCTTTGGGAATTTCACTAAATGCCACAACCAATTCAATATTGAATTTTCTATGTTCTTTGACAGAAAAGTTAACTATGAGGCGGGAATGCAGGGGTGCCGAACTCCAGCCCCTTTAGCTTATGTGAACAGCAAGCGGAGCTAAGATCTTTCACATCTCAAGATGGCATAATTGTGACATAATAATGAATAATGACAATAAGTTTGACACTGATTCATAAATTAACCTTTTTATTTCAAAATGGGAAATGCATACATTAATTCAGTTTAAGGTAACTGGTAACTACATGTTCATGGTCATTTTAATAGCATTAATGTATATATAGCCAAAAAAAAAATTTGAATTCCATGCTATTTCATTGACATCCTAATATTAGCTGTTTATGCATATGTTATGGGTATGACCTTGAGCAAAGCCAGCAAACATAAAAAGACTTATGTAGCAGGTATGAATCATATGTTATGTGCCCAAGGTTTCCAAGGCAATTTAATTAAAAATTACGTACCTAAACTTGATGTTGTGGGATGTTTTTGTGATATTACTAAATAGAATAGTGCGGAATATAACAGAACAGAATGCGTTCATGGCACAAATTTGAGCATAGTTGCATTACACAATGGAAATTGACCATTTTGTATTGCTAGCCTGCCAATGACAGTTAAACAGCAAGGTTTCTCAAACGTGAAGGTGAGACTCTCGTGAGACTCTCATGCAGGTGAACTTGTGAAGGTCTGTGACTCTCATACTCTCATGTACAAGAAAGGAAAGTTTGGTTTTTATAGGTATGAATTACAAACAATATCAAATATATTTGATATTCAAAATATTTGATGTTCAAAACCTTTTAAATGGTTGTAAACTCAACAAATCACAATTAACCTGCACTTCAAAATATATTAAATTAATAAACTGATGAAGAATCCATGCATAATAACAAATTATAAATGCAACAGCACAACACATTATACATTAATTAAAAAAGGCAGGATCATTATAAACAAATACATTAGATAAATGCGCAAAATTAAAAATTGTAATCCAAAAATATATATTAACAACTGTAAAATATATAGATAGATTGGATGGAGACAGCTTTTCATGGGCTGACGAACCTGAGATTGACCCAAAATTTCAGCATTCTCAGGTTTGTCAGTCCTTGAAAATGCTGCCCAGACACAGTAAGGAACCGAAGCCACTCCCCACTTTCAAAGAAAGCCTGTATGAGCTTTGACACTAAGCAAAAAGATCCACAACCTGTCACCTGTAAAAAATAAAAAAAAAAAAGAAAAAAAAGAAGAAAAAAAACAACAATATTGGCACATGATAATGAGCTGTTCTTTTTTTTTTTATCACGGATGCCACTGTTTTTACTATTTACATATCATATTAAAGAGGACAATTATTTAACATTTATTTTGGTATAAGAAGTGACACAAACAATTTTATCAATTACCTTAGAAAGTTTTGTTGAAATATTTTAATATCATTTACAATGTAAAGGTATACAACTACTTGCCAATATTCTTTTCACTTCTTGAAGTTATTGAAAAATTATGAACTATAAGCAAGTATGTTGAATGTTAACACTAAATAAACTGAATAATTTAATATACCATTGTGTTATCTTCTGATTTCTTACAATATACAACATTTCCTTCTTGTGGACAGTAACCCAATGAATATAAATAGATTACTGCTTCTAATATCATAAATAATTGATCAGCATATGATACATATACATGGTATTACCATAATTTAACTGCTTAATGGCCTCATGGCCATGTTACACAGTAAAAAAAAAAAAAAAAAAAAAACGTTTATCATGCACAAAAGAATTACTTGGCTGGCGCTAGAAAATTTGTTTCTTATTTACCAATCTACTATCTACTGTAGTTCTTTTTTATTTTAGATAATGCTTATATATTTCTCTACATATGAATTATTCACCATTTTTGATGCACAATGAACACACCTCATAAGCATTACACTTATAATGACCAACACAGTAAAAGTCATCTTATGCAAACAAAATGTATATCTCAGCTGGAAAAAAAAGTATTTTTTTTTTTTCACATTTAGGACCTTAAATCCTTAAAAATACAAAATATTAGGTATTTTGTTATAATTAATTTAACTATATAAAAATAGAAATAATTTTGTGACAAGGATAGTTGAAAGATTCACTTACCTTTTCTTTTCGGAGAACAATGATACATACATATGTATCATCCACAGTCTACAGTAAGAGACAGAATTCAGAACACACCAGTCCTTGCTTCACATATATTTACTCGCACATCACCGTTCTGAGGCCTGTTGGGCCTGACACTGCTATAGTGGATGTGAGCACTGCCACATACAAACAGGCACCTCCTTCCTGTTTGTCGCAATGAGCTAGCTTGTGGTAAACTTTCCATGACATCTTAATATTGAAGGCCTTGAAAATCATAGTGCAGTCTTTCCAGTTCGAAAGTTTGCTTTATAACATCTATTTTAAAAATCTGAGTTAACAAAATATACTGCAATAAAACTTTACTTTCAACTTTATTGTTCTCTATGAGGCATTTACTCTCTTTGGACTATACATTACCAGATTTTAAACACCTGCCCTATGCTACATTTAGCATTAACCATTTTATTTTTTCATCCACCGATTAGCACTGATACACTGATTAGCAGCTCAGTTTTACTTGATTTTTTACTTATCACAATTTTTATCCCATATTAACTACACAGATTGTCTGTTGTGTGATCACATTGAGGCTGTAGTTGTTTAGAAAGAGTTTAATTATGGAAACTGTTGAAAGATAGCTAGGTTAGTTTCCATGTGCAGAGGACAACCACAGTATCCTTCCTGTGTGTTTGAAACATTAATGTCTTTTCTGACTATCCACACCTTGTAGGTTTAAACAAAGATATATAATATTCCTGTATGTCAGACATCGTGACTGAAAGGGGCAAGTGTACATCATGAGAACAACTCAACATTTAACTGTAACGACCATTATTTACGATAACACACGTAATCGTGAATTTTTCATCACTTAATACAATGTTGCAGATACAGGTTTAATTTAAACTATTTAATTGCAAGACTCAAGCATTTTGATACATATAAAAAATAAACAAACGATACATACTTTTTTTTACATCAATCATTGTACACTAATAACGCAAGCTGTATATTAACATACATTATAAATATAATCTTTTAAGCAGTGAACTAATTTATGCCTGATAATTTAACACTTTAAGTTGTTCTGACCAAGAAGATAAAAAAAAAAACCTTACACAAACTTTACAAATTCTCCCTCCTGTACAGCTAATATATACAGACAAATATTAAATAGGGCTGGATAGTGGTGGTGTGCATGATTAATGTGAAGAATTTTCCAAAAGGTCATACTGGTTTATTAAAACATTATATAAATGTAGAGCAAATAACACACACATAATAAAAAACAACAACTTATAATTAACTTATATTTAACTTATAATTGCTTTATTAGAATCAAACGACACTTTTATTATTTAAATTACTCAAAATAAAATGAAACACAAAATAGTTAGCAAACATAATGTTACATGATCTCTGTGTTAAATATGTCTAGTCAGTTCCAAGCTATATATCAAATATAGCCTGTATTTAAATATCAACTTCACGAAAATTGGCTCGTTTTATATATAAATACGCATATAACATGAAAATTCAATATAACACATTTATAAATTCAGGCACATCATAATGGAAATATGTCATTACTCTTTCATAGTAAAAATCCTTTTCCTGCAATTTAGAAATATGACTATTTTAACATTATATGGTAAACAATAATTATCTGGAAGTTGAGTCATGTCAAATGGACTTCTATCTAGTTAACCAAATAAAAGTCCAGTTAACTCAACTCAACTTTCAGATAACCACACCTGGATGACTAAGAATGATCACAGACAAAAATTAAATTGACAACAAAAGGAACAGTCAAACGCAAGTGACATAATGACAAGCAAAACTGTGTCTTACTGCATATTTTTTAGACTTACTATACATTTAATATATTGATAAAGAATTCCTTGGTTCTTTGGATGGTTCTAGTTTCACCTATAATGTAGACTTCATCATTTAAACTTCCAGCTAATAGTATGGTAAAGAACAACTATATACTGTAACATGAACACCATATATCATGAAGTGCAAGCATATCCAGAATATATATATATATATATATATATATATATATATATATATATATAATTTATTTGTGTGTGTGAAATTTAATCAAGCATGTCTTTATACTAAAAAACACATTTCATGTGACCTTCTCCATGCTTTACTGGCACAATAGTTTCATAACTCAATTTAAATTTTTTGGGCTGCATTGTTTTGCTATTGTGTAATGGCTCTAGAAAGTCAATTTATAAGTTGCCCTGGATAAGGTCGCCTGCTAAATGCCATATATGTAAAGTGCCAAATAAAATGTTTTGTACTTTAAAAACTTGCAAGTGGTACAGGGGTGTACAAAAAAAAAAAAAAAATGGTACATTATGCTCAGCAGAATGACAACCAACCAATTATAAATCTAGATTTTTTTAAATTAAAATAAAGCATGTATATATCTGAAAGCAAGAATCTTATTTTGTTGTTCTAAAAAGTAGTCTAAAAAGACTATCATGGTCTGGTCAGCAATTCTTTCCAGGTAGAGGGGAAACCAAGTTAAAGAAACAACGCCCACACACATTTTCCGATGAAGTGGTCGTGTAAAGCCACTTTGTGCAGCACAACAAAGCTATAAGGTAGACTTGTTTTTAAATGTGTTGACAGAGATCTGTAAATCGAAAAAACAAACAATAGAAAGAAAATGTAGCATAAAAGCATAAAACAATGGTGTAAAACTGACATAGAACAATACCATTCAAGAAAAGTGAAAAAAAAATTCAATAACCATTTGAAATAAATTTTCAATTTTTTTTTAAAACTTCAATATGTTATAATTCAAAGCATTAAAAAGTATATAAAATATCTGACAACTGCTTGTGGTATATATTTTGAAAGATAGACCCTTAAGGTCTACAGTGCATTATGTGTCCAGTCCTGTCCAAATGGATTAAATTGAGCATGATCAGTGAAGCTACTAAGAGCAGGGCTCATCCATATCTTCATCACTCCAATCAGGTGGTGCATCAGTGCCAAAATACCGATCCCCAAAGTTTCCTTCAGATACAAAAGACAGACACAGATTCAGCATCTTCATAGGGTTTAATGTTTTAACTTTATTGTTCTAATAAAAAAACACTAGAAAGTGTTAAATAAACGAAAAAAAAAAGTGAATGCTTGTCTGCCATGTTATCACAGAATTTTTTCTTTGTGTTATGAAGCTTTTGGAAAGTCAGACCCTTAAGGTTGACAGTGTTAGGTGTGTTCATTTTGCACTAGAGTAAATTAAAGGAAGACAGCAGTGCTCTTCCAATTTAAAGTTTAAAGTATAGCGCTTTTAACAATGGACCTAGTCCCAAAGCAGCTTTACAGAGATGCTTTTCAGGGGTTTACTTTGATGCATGGCATTATCAATTATAGCTACTTGATCAATTATTTCATATTGTTGTAAGAAAATAATGCATAGCTTATGTCTTCTAAAAAAAAAAAAAAAAAAAAAAAGTTTACTAGGTAGAAACAGTAAGTAAACTGGTAAATCAGACATAAGACAAATACATTTTTTTACTTTAATTAATTTATAGACTACTAGCATAGTACTGTATATCCTGGTTTTCTAATATACACTACATGTCAAAGACGTGACCATATGTGACCCCTGACCATCACACCCATAAGTCCTTTATATTATCAGAGCTATTGTAGGATGGTAAGTAAATTAAGCTGCTTACCTATGCCTGGAATAATGTGGAAAAGGTCATTGACCTTTTTGTCAACAGCAGTGGTGATTATTTTGACCTGAGGAAAGGCATAGGCTACTGAGTGGACCCCCATCTCTGCCATCAACAAAGAGACCAACAGAATTTTATCCTCTTGTACATCATGGTCCTAAACAAACACAGGGACACACACACACACACACACACCCACACACACACAGTGCTGTTGAACTCTTAAATCTGACTTAGAATGTGTTGATTAATTTCTTTATAACATAAGTTCTCTGGGTGCAGAAAAGGATGGTTACTTAAAAAAAAAACAAAAAAAAAAATCTGTATATAAAAAAAAAATAACATTTAGATGGTAGAGGTTTCTGTACAGATCATTTAGATTTTAGGTCTCAAGTGTCAGTGAATATTTTATATGTTTTCCCACATGTGACAAAATAGTGTCTGAAGAGGAACATTTATTTTTTTTTTTTTTCATTTATTATAATAACAAAAAAAAATATTTGTTTTTATTGTATCCAAGGAGTGACCTTATGACAGTATGTGCACATGTTTTAAAAATGCTACAGTACCAGTGTTAAATTCTGAGAAATGTTGCTTGTGTATGTATGTATATGGTAGCATACTAGTCCTCACCAATAGGACTCGTACTGCCATCATTGCTGCAGCACCAGTGGACACAGTACAGTCCATAAGGATCACATGGTCCTCGCTGATATCTTTTGGAAGACGCAAGTAGTGCAACTACAAACATATGAAGTAGAAAAAGTGTTGTTCAGCTGCAGCTTAAAACATTAGAAACGTTGAAACTAGAAACGTTGCGAATAATGTACTTATGGGACAAGATTAAAGTTTAAGTGGTCATTTAGGTTTACTTTTTCCTAATATGTGTTGATAGCATTTGGAATGGTACCTCAGGCTCTCCTGTATCCTGATTGGTCTGGATTAGAATCTTGCCAATACGAACATCTTTGCAGACGGCTCTTAGTGCAGGCTCCATGGTTTCTCCTGCTCTGAGGATGGACACCCCTGTGACCTGCCAGACCAGAAATACAAAAACTATTAACTGCAGCAATGTGCTTGAGTACAAACACACTACCTGGACCTGGACACTACCTGGACAAGCTGATATATATATATATATAATATATATAATTTTTTCCCCTACTAACCCTCTTTCCTTGAAAGGTCCTTCCTTCATAGTCCTGCCCTTGTGGGGTATGAACAACCCGAACCTATTGAAAAGATAAGATTGACCCACAATTTAGCATGCTGAATTTAAAAAGGTGACAGTATGTATACACTTTTTTTGTTAAGAATTCATCTCCTGTTGCACAGTAACAATAAATAACCGTTGTTAAAATTACTGATTTCACTGTAAAGGCAATCATCTATAACAATGTTAAAAATACCTTAAAATGTGCAAAAAAAGAGAGTATGGCACAGAGTACTGCAGAGCTTTGATTGAGATTTTTAACTGTTGTGACACTATGTAGTGTGTAAAGAAGGTATAAGATGCCTCTTTGTTCCTTATGCTACTTCAGTATTTTCCACTGCGGTGGACATGTAACCTTTCTATACACAAGGCACCGCCTCAAAAACAAGCGCATGCAGAAAGAACACTGATTATATTTAGTCAACTTTAATCTCCATTACAGTTCAGTTTTTCTACTTTTCTACTGACCTGAGATGGAAGAAAGGAGAGTGCTCTCTCAATGAGAAGTCTCATCAGCCTTTTGGAATAGAAGATGAACTCATCTCTGCTTGTCTCTTTATTCCTGTTACACATTCATCATAATCACAAAGTATAAATATAAGCCTGTAAGGATCTTTAATGTAGGGGAATAATATGATATAAACAGTGAATTTAATAAGATAAGAAAAAATACATTCTTATGTAATTTCTGAACACAAAAATATTGATACAGCAAAAACGTTGGAAAAGCACAAAATGTGAGACCACATGTTTTTCACTGTGCTTGTTAGACATTATGTCTATTTGAGTGAGTGAAGCTTAAACACAACAGAAATTAGACCTATGCACACTTACTATAAATTAAGAAAAACGTCATTTTCTTTTAATAATAATTTATTTTAAATAGTTATGTACAAATCTGCATTGATTGGGCAAGTAAATTTCTTAATGGCACATGAATAGCCAGGAAATTTTTTTTATTGCCCTTATTTAGTAATTAATGCGTAGCCACAGCTGTACATGCAATTTTCTGGAAGTTGTCATTGCACAAACATGTGGAAGTGGATAGAGACTAGTTAAGAAATAAAATTAGGACTGATTTTGCCAGTTAGTTTTAGCCTACTATCCCTACACACATGAAGCCTGAGAAATTAGTACAAATAACACCCATTTGTAGCTATTTCTTTTCTATTTAAAATATCGGATATTTGTGTTTTATTTCATCAATTTAAATTAACATAAGAGAAACCGTTTTAATTTAATTCAAGTTTACTATCTTCAGTTTTCAATCTCTAATACTACACATGATTTAAGTTAAATTAACATTGTTAATATTGTTTAATCACACAATATGGAAACATATTTTAAAAAGCCCACACATACTAGTAACTGAGACCTTTTTACTTAACAGACACTGACCTCTATCTGAGTCTATCAGTAATAATCAGTCATCATAAACTATGTGGGTTTGCTTTGGATCTTGAGCAGTTGAGTTTATTTCTCCCCTCCCACCATTCTGCAACAAGCGGCCTTTGTCTCATACGGCCATAAGATATTATATCTGATTTCTTTTATATGTTTTTTTTTAAGACTAGCCTCATCTTCCTGTTTTAGGGCTTACCATTGGTTTACCATTCTTGTGGTAAGTCTTGTGCATTTGCTGTGGTGAAGGCTTGTCTTGATAGTTGACTTTGGCACAGACACAGAGGGGTGTTGTCCAAATGCTTTAAAGGGGGTTTTCATCATCAGGCAAATAAGTCTTCTGACATTTACCACAGCTGTTCAATTGTCTCCTGGGCTTTTTGGTTTTCCTGAGCTCACCAGTGCTTTACTTCTTTTAAGAATGTACTAAATAGTTGATACGGCCATACCTAATGCCTTTTTCATCTCTCTGATGGGTTTATTTCAAATTTCAGTCCAATGACTGCTTGCAGTGTCAGCTCTTGGACTTTATAGTCCAAGTAGTTTTGTCTCCAGCTGTAATTCCAATACTGTTCACTAGATTTGGATGTAAATAGCTTCAAATTAAATCATAAAATCTTCTTTTCATATTCATTACTTTATTTTAACTCCAATGTATTGTTGTAGACAGCAAAAATAAACGTTTATGAATGTCAAAATATTTATTGATTCAAATATTCATTTATTTATTGATTCAAATATTTATTTTTTTAGATTTGACATGAGTGTATCTAAGTATTCTATTTTATTGTAAACAGATACTTTCAATTTTATTATTTCAGATTTGTTAAACATTAAACATCCGAGTAGCAGCAATGGATAATGGAGACGTCTAATAACAATTTGGCATATTAAAATGAAATGGAATATACTACAGTGGGTCACAATTAGCATTCATAGCATTGAAGTTTTGTGGGTCTGTTTGAGTGTAACTGACCTGATAATAGTGTGCATACCGCGAACTTGCGGTGTGCTCTCCAAAACACACAGTGTTTGGGGTAGGGGTTGAGCTTGATGGGCAGAGGCCAGAGCAGCCCTGTTACCATGGCCACCAAACAGAGACAGGAAGTGGTCAGTGGAACATCATTAACTAGGCCACCATGCCCACCCCCACACACACAAGTCACATTAATGAAAAAGAAATCTTGTACAGCAATACTGGGCAGAGTTAGTTGCTTGTGAGGAAAAGGTGCAAATAAGGCAGCAAATACAGTCTCTATACTGGCACTCCTAACGAAGGATCTTACAACCAAACTAACTGACAAATGTTCCTGTGTGTCCACACATAATTTGATTAGAGAAATGTCCTGCCTTTACGCTTTGGCAAGATCATGGCTACACATAATCAGAATTATTTCCCTTTAGAGAAGATCATTTGAAAGACATTATATAAATCACTGATTCATTGTATATTCCAAGGTGGTCAGTCAAACACTGCACATTGCATTTTGTTGAAAAAAGCTAAATAATATAGAATTATTAAATATTATTAAATATTTATTTAATGAAATAAAAAGCTAAGTGAATTCAGATAAATTGGGGCAGTATTTTACATATATACATACATATACATGTATATGAGGTCTTATGCTACTGCATTAAAATAAATAAAATAAATATATATATACGTATTACGTATGTGTGTGTATATTATACTTTATACTATACTTTTTACTTTTTATTTTCCATAAAATACATGAAATCAATGGTGAATTAAAGCTGTGTAGGACCCACTTTATAAGAACTGACTGGCATGTGATGGCTATATTGTCTACAATGTCAACAGCATTTTGACTACATTTTATTTTGCAAGAAATACCAAGGACAATTTTTCCTTGCTTTTGTATGCGCGAACTGCACATTTGCTGAATATTAATTGTGTAAAATTCCTGCTTAAATCTAACATGTACATGGCAACCATGTTTTTGAATTTTTTATTAATCTGGTCAAAAGTCCACTTATACTTTAGCACATTGATGAAATATAGCAAAGATTATCCTTTATGCAACTTACAGACTGAAAAAGTTCACAACTTAGCTACCCCTTTACAAAATGACCTCAAAATATTGTCTTCTACATGATTTTCATGTTTAATGCAAATGTATTCCAACATTAACTAAAAGTTTAATCTGTTTATGTAAATTTCTTATTATAATTAATTAAATTGGGCAGCCATACTGTTGATAAAATGCAAAATGTTTTGAATAACATTTTAAGCTAAAAAATTAAGTGAAAGATACAAAAGTAGGTTTTGCATGCTATGCATCTTAAATAGGAGTAGGTAGAGCTAAACTTTCAAAAATGCAAATTTGTCTGCTTTTAAAGACAAAATTAACTTACAAAGAGATTCATGATACACTGTATTTTATTTATTTATTGTTCTTTTTATATATATAAATATATATAGTTATTTTAAAGTGCAAAAACATCAGTTGCCAAGTTGTTTATTTTACAAGTGGATCCCATCAGCAATCTCCCTTTCAAGTTTTGTAGCAATAGCTCAGTGTTAACCACGTCAAATTCCTGCTCAAATCTGATTGGCTGATTGCCACCATGTTGTTTAAATTATTAGGCCATAAAATCCACTTACAGATTACAGCGCATAGATGAAGCATAACAAATTTCAGCCTTATGTGAATTACAGTTCTAGAGAAAAGGCTAAATATTTAGCTCCACCCTCTATGTATTACCACAAACAAACTTTGCTTCTGACAGAGCACTTGTTCTCAGAAGCCTTGTGTAACCTTTTGGTGCAAATTCAGTTAAGGACTAGTGCCTGATTTCAGATAAGGAGTCCTGGTATGCAGTTAGTGTTACAGTTCATCTCAGTAGTACTGAGTGTGGTTGAGTTTAGGGTTTTCTGCAGGCCAACTAAGATCTTCCGCCTTAGCACACCGGTTTGTTTTTATTCACCTTGCATTGTGCATAGTGGTACTGTCATGCTAGAACTATCATGCTAGTCCCCATTTTATACAATTGTGTGCTACTGAAACTGAGGCAACAGTGTGGGGAAGACCCAAATGGATTAGATAGTCAGATGGCACATACTTTATGTAGTTTATGTTACATTGTGGGAAGGTGAGCCCACAAAATCTGGGATTTGAAAAATGGTTTCCCTAGTTTTGTTCACAAGGTTACACAATTCTTATGAAAAATTAATTCAATATATTTATTATGTGTATATACACTACTGTCAATCATAGGAACAATTTAATTTATAATTTAACATTATTTAAAGATGCATGGCTCAGGTTAATGCCTTAGGTAAAGTGTGAAGCGGGAAAAGGGAAGTTACCTTTTAGCAGTAGATTTATATTGATTACTTGCTTAATCTGTTCACACGAAATTTTAGAAAACATTGGTTATGAATTTGAAAGAGAAATCCCTTACAATTGTAATTCTTATATATATAATTATTATTATATGCTGATTCAATTCAAATTTATTTGTACAACACTTTAACAGTAGACATCCAAAAGTAGTCCCAAAGCAGCAAGTGATGAATATTGCAATTGATATTTGTCCCTAATCACCACTCTGTAGCAAATTATCAAACAGATCATTAAAATATTATTATGAGTCAATCTTGACCAGAGAGTAAAGAATGCTTTTTCAGACTATGAGAAACAGTTTATATTCATATAAACTTGAACACTTAATATTTTAGAGATTTATCATGATTTGTGGTTTTTGTTTTCTTAATGGCAAGAAAGCTTAGACAATGTGGAAATTTAACAGGCCCCAGCATATCTGAATTCATCCTATGTTTTTAAATGAAGCTAAAACATGCAGCATTTGAATTGACCACATCAAAATCACACTTCTGGCTGCAGGTATGCTCTCGCAACAACAATTAAAAGCAAGCAATGATAAATAAAAATAACATGCAAATCTCACATATCCCAGCGAAGTTTCCTCTATGGATGGAGAACAAACAAAACAAAAACAGAAATGACAACAAGAAGAGAGGGAAAAGAAAAAATAGACATCACACATTATTCAAAAGGTGAAAAAGGGATAAAGCAATTTGGGAGAGGAGTCAGAAGTGTGACTTGGTGATTTGCACTTGATCAAAAAATCTGTCAGACAATGATTGGACTCGATCAACTGATTTATAAGACCTTTTTGTTTCTTCTATGCTCTGTACTGGGTGTTTTTTGAATAATGTTTCTGTACTGTACATGGGGTCTGCTGGTGCTGTCACTCACACTGAATGTCACGAGTAACAGAATGCAGCAATGCAGAAGCCTGATACATCCTGTGTCATAAGAAAGTAGGGCTGTACTTCCTCTCTATCTCTCCGTTAGCTTGCCCAATGGAAAATCTTTAGTCTTTGTAGTAGACACTGGAAACATTTTGTGGGCAAGGTTTGCAAATATAGGTAGACTAGCTAAACTGAAATGGAGTGTGAGACAGTGCTAGTAAGACAAAAAGGGTGGGAAAGGTCAAGCGTAGGAAGACAGTTGTTTATTATAGACAGAGAATAGGAACGAAATGCATTAATAGAGATGTCTTCAATGAACTTACTTCTGAGTGCTGCATACCTTGCCCAAAACAATGAACATTCTTTTTGAGAACTGTTGCATTCTCATACATGATGATTTGTATGATTTACATTGATAAATATGGCAAAGATGTATTATATAAGTGTCTACGCGTAAAAATATGTGGTTTAAATAAACAGACAGTGCCCTCTCTTGGTTCATTGGTGTAGGTTCAGCATTCTCAGGAGTAAGTAATCAGATATAGACTGCAAATAAATGCTGACACTTTTTCACCCTTGCTGCTGGTCTGAAGCCAGTTTTTTAATGATTAGAAAACAATTTGTACACTTTAGAATTTATATTCTATAGACTTTATATGTATATTCATTTTAATGCCTTGCAGATAAAAACCTAATTTGAATACCTAATACCAATAAAAACTATTAACCATATATGGTTGGTCAATAATTGGCTGCATAGGACTGGCTCAAAATTACATCAATACCACACCAATTATACATATATAAGTCTACACATACATAAAAATATACATAAAATAAGATTTGTTAAAAAAAATAAATGATGATTCTTCCTCATAAATGATTAATTAAATCAAATATGTTAAAGATCAGTGAAAACAGACCCTGTAATATTTATATTATTTCCAAAATAAGTTTTCCCCATTGTTTAGAATATTATACACAGACATCTTTCAAACATCTCAGAATGAATAAGAGTTGCTTTTACATTTATATTACTTTTACATATACATATTTTCAAGGGTTTTAAGATGAATGAGCTGATTTCAGAGCAGCATTATAGGGGGAACCTTTGCCAGCTGAGGCAAGCAGTGTGAGAGTGAAATTTGATGCTACTCTACCTGACACTGAGCTCACGCTGCATCCCCACCAAGGGGAAGAGGCATACAAGGAGGGATAGAAAAATGAATAGGGAATCAAAAGGAGGGGGAGAGAGAAGGAGTCAAGTGCAGTAAGTGGGCACAGCCAACACGGTGTTAATTCCCCCAAAATCCCACAATACATCCTATTAATTACCATTATACACATTGTTTAACTTTGTTATTTCTAGTATATTTTTATTACAATACACTGCATGAAGTACAGTTCCCACTGAAAGTATTAGAAAGGCAAGGCCAAATCTTTTTTGCCATCCACGAAGAGATTTGTGTTTAAAAACAAAACAAGAGTATGAAATTATAAATCAAAACTTTGTTTTCATTTTCTGAAATTATTAACCGGATATGTGAAACAATTTAGAACATGGCACCTTTTGTTTGCAACAACCCATTGTCAAGCAAAGCAAGTGTACTGGAACATAAATACTGACAGGTATTTCTAGATTTGTACCGTATTTTTCGGACTATAAGCCGCTACTTTTTTCCCAAGTTTTGAACCCCGCGGCTTAAACAACGAAGCGGCTAATTTATGGATTTTTCCTGGGTTTTTCCCGGTTTCACAAACTTCAAGCCAAAAAACTGAGCGACATAACATTAGACCAATAAAATTCACCTGTGTTCTGAGCTGCACGGCATCGGGAGAAAAAACTTCCACCGGTGGCGCACGACGATGACAAAAGATAAACTCCCCAGAGAAATACAGTGGTACCTTGACCTACGAGTTTAATTCGTTCCGTGGACGAGCTCGTATCTCAATTTGCTCGCACATCATATCAGTTTTCTATATTGAAAATACTTAAAATGGCATTAATCCGTTCCAACCCTCAAAATGACACCCCGTTTTTATGTTTCATGTTATTAAATTGGAAAATACATTTCTAAAGAACAAATCTTGTATAAAAACATAATAGAAAGAGTATGTAAAGATATAATAAGGTTTTATTCAGTGTATTTTCCTTGGAGATGAGACGACTTGAGCTAACGAAAACGCCGGTGGGGTGTGTGTGTGTGTGTGTGTGTGTGTGTGTGTGTGTGTGGGTGGAGGCGAAAAGCGGAGGCGGAGGGAAAACCCGTTTTTTACTATCACTCCTGTACACTACATCACAATCTTCGCTTTCTGGCTTCGCTTCGCCATCTAGCAGCGGCAGAAATCATATAAGCACAGACAGGTTTCCAAAACTCGTGCTTTTTTACTTTTCTTGGCAACAGCGTTATGGGTTAGTCAAAGAAACTTAGAAATGAGCATCAGAAAATAATAAGGACATAATCCTCAGTCTTACACACACGCAGTAATACCGGAGAATGCAGTGGCAGGCTATTCCCAAAATACCGCTATGCTCCTAAATGAAGCGCAACATATTGCATTTAGTGTCTTTCGTTAAAGCCTGTGTAAAGTTCATTAGTTTCAGTGTAGACACCTGCGGCTTTATAGACAGGTACGGCTTATTTATGTTAAAAATAAAAATCTTTGTCAAATTCAGTGGGTGCGGCTTATATAAGGGTGCCCTTTATAGTCCGGAAATTACGGTACTCTTGTGTTGAGTTTTGGGTTTTGCCTGTGAAAAATGCATTTAATGTTAGAGTATATGACAACATGAAGAGCACAGAACTGTCCATGGTAGAAAATCCAGACATTTTAACTGAAAACAAGTAATGAAAAACACTGGTGTTCTAGCAACCAGATAATAAACAGATCAAAAGAAAAGCAACAGAAGCTGATGATAGAAACACTGCAACAGCTATGAAAAAGTTACCAATAACAACAGATTGTGAAATCAACAAAGGGCAGGGGTGAATATATCACAATGCTCATGATCCAAAACATATGTTCTCGATGGGCAGCAGAGGTCATGTA
This sequence comes from Silurus glanis, assembly GCA_014706435.1. Taxonomy (NCBI): domain Eukaryota; kingdom Metazoa; phylum Chordata; class Actinopteri; order Siluriformes; family Siluridae; genus Silurus; species Silurus glanis. The sequence continues at coordinate 302,432 of JAAIIK010000010.1, forward strand.
ATGGCTTTGACTTGTATGGCTGCTTGTAATGGGCTCACTATTGTTATTGATATATAATTAATGATGGTAGCTAAATCTACAGAAACATTCCGTCTGCCAGTCTAGAAAAAAAAAATACTCTAATCTCCAGTAACTAGGGGGAAACTACTTCATGCGTCAAGACAGTGACCCAAAACACACTGCCAAAACAACAGAGGACCTCACCAGGTGGGAGGTTTAATACTGACAAAATCAATCACCAGACCTTAATCTAACTGAGATGTTTACCTTTTCAATAGAAGACTAAAGCAAGAAACCTCGAAAACAAAAAACAATTAAAAGAAGCTATGGCGCAATGCTGGAAAAACATTACAAAAGAAGAATGCAACAGTTTAGCGATGTCACAGAGTCATCAGTTTGATGCAGTTATCACAAGCAATGGCAATGAAAGTACAGTGGGGGAAATAAGTATTCAACCTTTCAACATTTTTTTATTTGAACACAGTTCTAATGCGTAAATTCGCATGAAATTGTAACTATAACAATCGTATTGAATACAAATCCAATCACAATCCATGGAAAAAGTGTAGGAAAAAATTAAGTGAAATGACAAAGGAAAAAAGTATTGAACAAGCATTTTTATTGAAAAAGCAGTACACCTAGGCAAAGCAAAGCAGCAGCTGATTTAACTAAGTATTTCTACAGTAACTCTAACCTGTGCTTGTGAGAGGTTAGAAAAAGGCTTTTTTATTTTTGAATGCAAGTATACAAACATTTGATAATAGGTAGAAGCAAAGAGCTCTCACAAGACGTTTACAACAAGATGGTTGTCCTACATAACAGCAGCACTGTCTACTGACTGATTTCACGACTCCTAAAGTCTTCCAAGTGGAAGGAACATCACTCCACCATGCCCAGGTTTATAATAATAATTTCTTTCAAAATTTAATGTGAATTTCTGCAATTGTGATTAATAAAAAAAATAAAAAATAGGTTGATATGTTGAATACTTATTTTCTCTATAGTATAAGATGTTATGTAATATAAGACATCTGTTTCAGTGCATCTGTTCCAATGCTTTTGCTGGTCTAAAGATTTGATGGCCTTTCACCAAAGATGCCACGGTCCAAGTTGTTTATCATATCTACAAGCGAATATCTGCAAATATTAGCTACATCTTCATCTATTAATCCCAAACACAAATTATTTATACATCTGTGCCTGGGCATTAATTTGACTAGACTTGCATTAATGCTGTACATACTGTACCCACACATACATTTGAGCATGTCAATTGAAAGCATACAGTTTCAAAGAATTTCCAACATAAAAGGCACAGTGAACATTTTAAGGGAATATCAATGTTAGAAAATGAAATCTAATAAAATATAAGTAAATACTGGATGTCAGACTAGGTATTTACTACATAGCATAATCCAATAGGGCAGCACACTAATGCAGCGGGTAGCACTGCAACCTCACAGATCCTAGGCCATCCAGTTGAACCCTAAGTTTGGTTAGTGTCTGGGATAGGCTTCATATTCTGAGCCTTAGAAGTATATAAAATGCTTATTTAAGATAATGTGAAGATACAAAAAATACTATAAAAACTGTAAAATACTATAGACACAATTATATTTGTGCAATATCAGTATAGCCACACAACCACAAATGTGTTTGAAAATTCATTGCAGATTATGATTATGAAGAAAAACATCCTGAGAACTATTGTGAATTTGGTGACTAACTGACTGACTGCAGTATAATGGTGGTTTGCCTTACCTCTTCCAGCTGACTGTGCACATGCTGAACAATCAGATCAATAGCAACCATGTTCCCACCCCCTACGAAAAGACAAGACACATAATGTGTGTGTGTGTGTGTGTGTGTGTGTGTGGTTTGAATGAGTGTTCATTGTTATGTTTGGTATTAACAGGATTAACATAAATTGGGATCTGGCACTAGACCTCTCTCTCCACTTTCACCATATTCCTTTACTGCACAATTATTTCTGCACAACTTTTTTGCACTATTATATGACACCATAACTCTGGACTGTCACTTCAACTCTAAACTTGCACAGCACAGAGTCACTTTATACCACACTACGCTGCACATGGCCACTTTAAGGACAATCACACTAAATTACTTTAATTTGTACTCAATATCTGCCATACTCATCCATCCCTTTCTAAAATTCATGTATATACATATATTTTTTCTATACGTTATATTTATATATATTTTTTTTTAATATATTTACTTTCTACGGAAACGCATTGCATTCACAAAGAAAAAGAATTCACAAAAAGGATCTCATACTATGACTTATTATCTCATAATTATGACTTAGTATCTCATAATTGACTTACTATCTCATAATTATGACTTACTAACTTATAATTATGACTTACTAACTCAATTATGAGATCCTGATCTCATAATTATAACTTACTAACTCATAATTATGACTTAGTATCTCATAATTACGACTTATTATCTCATAATTATGAGATCCTGATCTCATAATTATGACTTACTAACTCAAAATTATGACTTAATATCTCATAATTGTGACTTACTAACTCATAATTATGCCTTAGTATCTCATAATTATGAGATAAGTTGGGGCAGTCTGTGGCACGGGAGCGTTTTAGTGAATAACACCGGATCTGACGTTCCTGCATTTTTTGCTCGGAAGCGCCTCACTGCACAACCATGGAGATGTAGAAGCTATCATATGGTTTAGCTTGATGACTGTATATGTTAGTGTTAAGATGATTCTCACACTGGTTCTCTAAACACATTCCTGTTATCTGTTCAGTGTCTATAGGTTCTTCCCTTATCAGAAAAGGCACCACGGGCATCGTAGCTCGCATGGGAAACCTCTCCAAAAATGAAGTTTTGTTTGGTCATAATAAAAATCTTAACAGTCTATCTTTCTTTCGGCTTCTCCCATTAGGGGTCGCCACAGCGGATCATCCGTATTCGAGATCCGCATGTTCGATTTGGCACGTTTTAACACTGGATGCCAATAAAAATCTTAACAGTATATTAGTTTAATTAGCTACTGGACGTTTCCTCACTGACCTGCCCCTCCTGCTAATTAATTTTGTTACGGTAAGTCTTGCTTCAGTTAACAGATACGGGGCATTAACTATTATTATTATTATTATTATTATTATATTTTAACATTGACTACTAATATATGTTACACATTCTGACTGTCAAATTGATAAAAGTTTGTTTTATCAAGTGGACAGTCATAAATTATAGTAGTTAATGCCCCATATCTGTTAACTGAAGCAAGACTTACCGTAACTAAATTAATTAGCAGGAGGGGCAGGAGAGGTTTCCAATGCGATCTACGATGCCCGTGGTGGCTTTTCTGATCAGGGAAAAACATATAGACACTGAACAAATAACATCTTAGCATCTCATAATTATGACTTAGTATCTCATAATTATGAGATCCTTATAATTTTTTGCTCGGAAATGCCTCATTGCGCAACAATGGAGACGTAGAAGCTATTATATGGTTTAGCTTGATAACTGTATATGTTAGTGTTAAGATGGTTCTCACACTGGTTCTCTAAACACAGTCCTATCTGCGATGCCCGTGGTGCCTTTTCTGATCAGGGAAGAATCACACAGCACACAGAATGGCGTATATGTTTTTCTTTAATTTAATGCAGATAACAGACAAGTATATATACACAAACTGGAAAATACCTGAGCTAAAACTGTTCCTGATTGGGTAAGAAGACATAATAACCGGAGATGTGTGAGCCCAGATAAAGACTTCCTGTATACCTTACATACTCACATCGTAAATATCCTATAGACACTGAACAGATAATAGGACTGAGTCTAAGTCATAATTATGAGATCCTGGCTGTGAATTTTTTTTTTCTTTGTGAATGCAATGCGCTTCCGTGTGCTTCCGTAACTTTCTTTTTTTAATCCTTATATTCTATTTCTTTTTTCATGTTTAAATGTTGAACAGTCGTATAAAGCATTTTACTGCATGTCCTACTCTGTGTGTATGTGACAAATACAATTTGAATTTGAAGTTGGGGCAAGTGACTCATCTGAGTATATTTTTCATTTATATGAGATTCAGAGTCAAATTAGAAATTTGTCAATTTCTATGAGGTGCTAAAAAAACGTGATCATGCTTGAGCACTTACCTCGTGGCACCACAATATCTGCTAATCTCATAGTTGGCTCTATATATTGTTCAAAGGCAGGCTTGACAAATTTGTTGTATTGTTTGATAACTCCTTCAATTTCCCTGCCTCGTTCAGTAATGTCCCTTCTAAGCCTCCGTACCAGCCGTATATCAGAATCAGTATCCACAAATAATTTCATGTCCAACAACTGAAACACACAAAAAATAGAAAAAAATAAAAACAGTGCTAAGTACTATTAGGCAAATACAATGATGATTTTGTGGCATTTGGTCAACCAACCAGTAATATATAATCTACTGAATATAAACTATATACTCTTAAAAAAGATGAACAACTAACACACCAAAATGCCAAAGACACAGCTTTAAAACTCACAATTCTACATGATTAATTAATGTATATTTCATTAATGCATTTCATTAGCAATTCCTAGCTGGTATTTACTCTCTTAATGATAGTTGAAGGAGGAAGGGTGTATTTATTTTTCCCTCATCTCGTTTGACTTTAATTCGTTTTTGTTGTCATCTGAGGTGCTTAGGTGCTGAGAAATAAAAAAACATAGAATTAAAGGAGGATGTATTTTCTTTTTCCAATGACTGTCTACTGAGATTTGAAAAGGGGTGTCAGTGGGTTTATTCAAGACATAAACATGTATAAATAATTTTAGACCAGTCACTTTAGATGATCTGTAATCATGAAGTGCTTTGAAAGACTAAATTTGTACAACCTTAAAATGTTGAACAATGTCATACAAGTTCACTTCCAGTTTACTCAAAGAGCTAACATGTCTGTGAACTATGCCATAAATTTGTCTCAGCACTACATATTGCAGCATCTAATTAGCTCTCACACCTACTGTGTCTGTCAAAAGTCTGGAAACTCCTAGTCTTTTATCATTTTTTCCCGTTTTGTTTATATGCAATAAACTCGGGAAAAAGACACACAAGAATAGGACAGTGAATATATATACACTATAGACATTTTTGTCTCTAACAAAAGATTTATAGGAACGTCTGCATTAAGTGGTACATTATAACTCCCTACATGTTTTAAATGCTAGTTTGCGATTTATAGTCTTTTGTTATTTTTGCACTATACAGGAGACCCCTCTCATTTGTGCTGTAACATTTAATCTGATTGAATTTTAAAAAAACAAGTAAAATTTTTTACTTGTAGTTTAACTTGTACATCAGTACTGGAGATTTCATTAAAAGTTGTTTATTACTGTCTGCAGAGGAAAAGCAGTACTGTGGTCTAACAAGGACAGAAAAAGAACTAGAAGGCCACAATGTACCACTCCTTTAAGAGGACAAGCACCTCAGGCTGCCTTCGCAATAGACACTTAAATAGGCCTCGGCTTATAGCACAACTCAGTGACACAACTGACTAAAGTGGGCAAAAACACACAAGGATTGGACAGTTAATGATAGGAAGAACGTTCTGTGGAAAGAGTCCAAATTTGAAACTTTTGCGTATAACAGAAAAACTTATGTAAGATGGAAAACAGGAGAGATGTTAGCAGACTGCCTCACACCCACAGTTAAACATGAAGGTGAAAGCTTAATAGTTTGGGGATGTTTTGATGCAAAGAAGGTTGGACACTTATTTCAGGTGAAAGGAATACTGAACCAACATGGCAACTATTCCTTCAACGCCATACAATTCCATCTGGACTCTGGCTAATTGGAACCAGCTTAACCATACAACAAGACAACGACCTGAAACATACTTTCAAGCTCTGTAAGCATTTAAAAAAAAAGCAAACAGTCAGCTAGAGTGTTATCTATTAAAGATTGGCCTGCTCAGTCACCAGATCTAAATTCTTCTGAACTACTGTGGGATAAATGGGATCACAAGATCAGAAAGATATATAAAACTAGCAAAGAGCACCTTTTCGGCAAGTTTACAAGAGGCATTGCAAAGTAAATGAATTCTTGGCAAAACTGTCAGCTGAATGTATGGAAAAATGGGATGCCAAAAGTGTACATAGCTGTTATTCATGCTAAATAAACATTAGCATCTGTACATTTAACTATTTGTTAGGTCAAATCTTCATTCCTTTAAGATTAGAGTGGCTAAGAGGAGCTTAAAAACTGTTTTCAGCCAACAACCCTGCATCAGTGTGGACAGGCCTGAGAGTCATCACAAGCTACAAGACACCATCCCCCAGCTCTGTAGAGAATCAATAACTATTTGATGACCTGAATGAGCTTGCAGATTTGAAACTCCCCGGTCTCACAACCATTCCGACTATCAAACTACTCAATTGGAGCTGCTCACACAGTTCTACTCAGCCATCATTGAGTCTGTCCTGTGCACCTCAATAAGTGTCTGGTTTGGTTCAGTCACAAAATCAGTCATAAAAAAACTACAGAGGACAGTTTGAACAGCTGAAAGAATTATTGGTGCTCCCCTGCCCACTCTTCAAGAACAGCAGGACAGCCAGACACAAGAGAAGCTTCTTCCAGCATCTACCTTATTGTACAATAAAAATAAGTGTAATACCACTTTTCACTTATTTATTTCTGCATTTTTCTGTGCAATAATACTTTTTATTTATCTTTCTTTATGAAAAAATGTGCAGTAACACTCAAAATTGTTATTTATGTATATCTATTTCTATTTTATAAAATAAATGCACAACTGGAAACAAATTCCTTGTGAGTGCAAACATACTTGGCAATAAAGCTCTTTCTGATTCTGATTAAGGTATAAAGATATTTAGTTTTGATGCTTTCAATTTTACAAAAGGAAATTGCATGTGTCTCTCAAAAATGATAAAAGACTTTTCAAAATTTTGACAGGCTTGTGGACTTTTTGTATGGCCACATTCTATTTATGGATTTTGTCCCTGACCTGCAGATATCTTATGCTAATAAGCTAAGGTCTAACTTTCTTTTACAACAGGAAATTGTTGCTTTACTTCATTTCAGACCCAAGCTACCTTAACAACATTTAACACAACAAAGTTTGTGTTCTTTTTCTACTCAACAATGACTGCTCTTCTAATAATGACTCCATAAATCTCATCAAGACTGCACAAGCTCTAACAACCAAAGATGTGTCCACCAAGCATAAGAAAACTGTGTGGTCTGGTCTCATGTTGTGATGCTAACAACTTACAGATGATAACTGGTTTCAGAAAGAAGCGGCTGCCACACCTTTATAACAATAAACAACAATAGTCAGAAGAGCAAGGTCACATAATTTCTTGACATCATCATCCAAAAAGCCCACAGATGAGACAGCAATATTAACACAATTACCACAAATGATGTCTTGTACTGCTCTGTACTGTATTAATTTGCTGGATTGCTGTCCTGTGACACTATACCAAAATAATTATTTGTTTACCCTGCACTTGGGGAGAAAAAACATTCTGGTTTTGATACAGCATAATGAGTCATACCTTTAACAACTCCTTATCTGCAAAGGACATTATTCCTTCAAATATAATGACACTGGCTCCATACACTGTTTTCTAGAAGAAAAGACAATTAATTACAGCACAGTACATTATTATTCTGTATTTACTGTATCATACAAACATTCAGATATGCACATATGAAAATCGTGTTATTTCAGCACGTCATCTTCTTTAGATGTCTTATTCTCTGCAAAATCTTTGTACACTTATACTGTATATATTACTACCGTAATTTCCGGACTATAAAGCGCACCCATATATAAGCTGCACTGAATTTGACAAAGATTTTTATTTTAAACATAAATAAGCCGCACCTGTCTATAAGCCGCAGATGTCTACATTGAAACTAATGAACTTTACACAGGCTTTAACGAAAGACAGTGTCTGTTACACGGTGTAACGTGTGAAATATGTTGCGCTTCCTTTAGGAGCATAGCGGTATTTTGGGAATAGCCTCCGCCACATTTTTTCCGGTATTACTGCATGTGTGCAAGACCGAGGATTATGTCCTTATTATTTTCTGATGCTCATTTCTAAGTTTCTTTGACTAACCCATAACGCTGTTGCCAAGAAAAATAAAAAAGCACGAGTTTTGGAAACCTGTCTGTGCTTATATGATTTCTGTTGCAACTGGAGTTAGCGAGCTATCCCTTGATCCAGACTGAACGCGTTACAACGGCTTGTATCTAAACAGTAGCCGACCAAGTAAGTCATTGTTCACTGTCTTCCTCCTTCCTTTCACAACTATTTCTCTAGGGAGTTTTTCTTTTGGCATCGTCGTGCGTTTAAAAAAAACTTTTTTTTCCCCGATGCCGTGCAGCTCAGAACACAGGTGAGGTGCGTTTTTTCGTTTCCGTTCGGAAATTTCATTGTGAAACAAACGTGCATGCATGCATGTCGGAGGTACTTACCCACTCTTTCTGACGGCCATGTGTAGTGAAGTCATACACTGGGATCTTTACACTCTTGCCCTGTTTAAGTTTTCGGAGTGTGTGGACAAGAAGGTCAAAGTCGAATGCATCTGGATGGTCAAAATTGTAGTCATTGCTTGCAGCTAGCAACTGCTGTTCATTCGAAAGGACCTATTCAGATCATAACACAGTAAGATCAGAAAAAAACAACAAATAGTCAAATATCATGAAAGGAATAAGGCTAAATGACAACTATAGTCAGTGAGGAAAAAATGAAATGTAAAAGTGAAGTAAGGAATCGAACCTGTAAAACTCTACATTTTCTATTATTCTAATCAGGCACATAATATACACTCACTTACTATTTTATTAGAGGCAACAAGCGATCTGCCCCATACAATGGTGGGATGAAATCAATAGTATAGCAGGGTAAAAAGCAGCACAGAGAAGTGGTGGAGATACACTTTAACAAGGGTAACCCCAGATATGTTAAATAAATATAAATCTACTGCTTATATTTAGAATTTAATATATTTCTTTAAAGATGCTTTGTATTGAAATATCTAGAGAATTAGAAATGAACCAAATGAACTATGTGCAATCACTAACTATTAAGGTGAGCCCTGCTCAGTAAATAGCGTTTGACTTCTTGTAAAATGACACTTCTGTAGCTGAACAACTGGACACCCTAAATGCAAGAAAGGCTGCCAGCCCTTGAACTATCCCTGGCTGTATTCTGAAAGATTTTACTGCACTGAAGTCATGGTGTTGACCTTCATCTTCACCAGATCTCTAGTCCTGTCTCTTAGCCCCACTTGTTTCAAGTGGTCTACCAATTAATGAATCTGGAGCTAATTAGAACCAATTTTTCAATACAAGACAATGACCCAAAGCATATGTCCAAGATCTGCAAGTGGTATTTAAAAGCAAACAGTCAGCTGAAGTGTTATCCATTACAAAATGACCTGCTCAGTAACTTCACCTAAATCCTATTGAACTGCTCTGGGATGAACTGGATTGCTGGCCAGAACAAAATATCCAACTAGAGAGAAGGGGTGGGTAATATATTCGTAAGAAAGTGACTACCGGTATTATGCTGCGCCATGGTATGTATTTTGCTATACAGTGGATACGGTTAAATATTCATGAATTCTAATTTTGCATTTGTATTTTTTTGTTCAATTTGGTACTATTCATAACTTTATCCACTAATAATAACGAAACAGAGTCAAAACTTTTTGTCCTCTACTGTGTCCGACTCCTTACTATACAGGCATTAGTAATCAAACACAAAGAGCATTGTAACAGTTAAAATGAACAGAGCACAACCGCTACTCATGCAAAGGCAACTGCAGTTTGCGAATTTGTGAGATTTAACAATAGGAATGACAAGATGAGAGAACATGCAGGAAGTTGAAGAGCACAAGGAAGAATTGGTTAAAAAGAAAAAGGGCTCCTCTGTCATATGGAACTGGTTTGGGTTCAAAATCTCTGACATCAACCAACACTATGCAAGTTGTGTCACTGTGTTGTTGTAACCAAAGGTGGAAACACCAGCAATCTCTTTAACCATTTAAAAACCACGCATGTCCTCAAATATAAGGAATGCATCCAAATACGAGCAGCTGATATTTCCGGAGTTGGAGCATGCCTAAATACGAGTACAGCTACCATTCAGCAATCAAAGTCTTCATTCCGATACTCTTGATGACAAGATGAGCAAAAAATGGAAATACATAGCAAGTGTACACAGTAACACATCACATAGCAAAGGACATGGTGCCCATTCAAACTGCGGAAAAATACGTTTTTTAAAAAGTTGATTCAATCTCTGGAACCAAGATGCGAGATCCCCAGCCATGATTCATTTAGCCAAACATGCCTACCACAGCTTTACACCGAATGTTGGGAAAGAGTTTACAGCAAAATAAGTAATGCTGCGTTTTTCTAGTTATATGTTTAAAACACATTTTGCCTGTAATTTAACTAAGGTCTACAAAAAAATGTTTTCTCTCATATCGCAATAAAAAAAATCAATATTGTCTGGACAGAAGATATAGTGATATGAATTTTAGCTCGTATTGGCCACCCCTACAAGTGAGGAACACCTCTGCAAAGTTTTAAAGAGATGTTTCAGCTGAGTGTTTAGAGAGACTTAATGTCAGGATGCCAAGAGTGTGCAAAGCTGTTATTCAAGCTAAGTGAGTATTATTCAATAAAAATAAACAACATAAACAAAAGGAAGTCATTAATGGATCAGCAGACTGGCACCTGGGTGTCAAAACTCCTCTTCACTATTTAGACTGATTAATATCCTACAAATGCATATGCTCTGAAAGCTTTCTTCTACTTTGTCCTCTCTGATACATGTTTTGTTTTTGTCTTAGTGGTATTCACTCAGAAAATATCCTATATCCTTGTCCTTGATGTAAATAGGTGGCAACAGCAGACTGTTCCACTCCTGTAAGCCAAGCACAGGAATCTGAGGCTGGACCAAGTGGACACAAGCTCATAGACTCTGGACAGCTAGACTTCTTCAACAGATTAGACCTGTCATGATAATTACTTATGCTGGACGATATATTGTTCCAGAAACAATTGCTATAAATGATATTACTGTCTTTTTTTTTTGTCTTTGTATGACTCATATAAGCATTATGTATGGCTTAGAGTTGTGTCAATTAAGTAAAACATTCAGCATTACAGAAGTACCATCACAATTACAATTTTATCTCTATGTATATTTGTTTAAATCATTTCAGCAATAACACAGACTAGCATGCTAGTGTTTTTTCAGTGTTAGAAGAAGCATTACTTTCAGAGGAGAGAGTGTGGGCTTGACTAAGGTTAAATGCTAATTACAAGTCACATAATATAAGCAGTATTCTATGATGAAATGCTTAATTTTGTTTTAGATATTGTGATCAGAAGTTTGTGAAATCCCAGCAAATACCAAGCTGCCACTGAGCTTGAGCAAAGCCTTAAACCCTCGAGTGCTCAGTTGTATATATGAGACAACAGTAAGTCTCTCTGGATAAGCTAAAATTTAAGATCCCCATATCTTACTTTGTAAAAGGAGTCCATTGAAAGGAGTACAACCCAAGGAACATCCAAAGCTTCAATTATCTTCCGGGCTACTGTTGTTTTGCCAGACGCACTCCCTCCACAAAGACCTGTGGGTAGATCAATGAGAAAAGTTTTTCTTTTTTTTTTTTTACCTTCAACCTTACAATGACTCAGCAAACAAACTTTGAGAAAAGATGGTCCTGCATGTGTTAAACGAAAAACTTTTATATTATAGATAATCAGACTGGATTATTAGAGTAATTAGAAGTATAATAAGTAAGTATACTTACTTAAGTGTTGGAGAGAACGACTTCTTGAAAGAGTGCTAAAGACTAAGTAATCCCCTTTATAAAATACTTTTTATTTTATTCATTTATAGTTATTTAATTAGATATCTGGTTCAGACAAATCTAAAGTTGTGCACATTTGTAGTAAACATAGCCAATAAACATTGGCTTAGTTTACTCACCAATGACAAATGCTTCTTTGGATTGGGTGCCATGTTCATTGTACCAGGGTGGACGACCTGCTGTGTAAATGGTTCTCTTGCTTGTACGCAGCAGGGGGGGTTCTGATTTGCATTGGCTGGTGGTTCGTTTGCGTGGTGAAAGACCTGTGTTGACAGATGGGAGAAGTCTGTCCAGGGAGCCTTCACCTCCCCTGCTGTGAAGTCAAGAAAACAACAGACAGAAATGTTCACAAGTTTCTTTCTTTTATAAACGATGAATGGGAAACTCAGAATGCATTTTCTAAAATTACAGTTTTAATCCATCTGGCCTTAATGCCATTTAATAACTGCTCATCTTGGTGATTCCACATACAACCTATGTTAAGGCTTACTTCTATTTAGTATCTGAAGTGTTGTATCTTAACTCAATCTTCTGGTCCTCCTCACAGTTTAATAAATATTGTGCCTGAATACTGTGGATCTATGTGAATCTTAATCTAGTCTGATGACTTTCTCAGCTATTAGAATTGATTGATAAATAAAAATGAAGAAAGTACTTTGTTTCTAAACCTCCCAGTTCTCAAGATATGTCATGAAACATAAAATCATGCAGCAATAAATCAATACAATTAGGCAGCTTATACTCATCTTTCTTGCCTGAGAAAAGGGATGGAGTAGCAATATCTACATGTGTGTAATGCACGGTTTGGTCTACATAACCTTCCAAATTTTTTTTTACCCTTTCACCCCTGTGTAGGAAAAATGCTCTTATAACAGACCTATAACATGTGGTCTTGTACACAAACACATCTTTCCAGACCAGACCAGAGTGAGAGGATCTGAAAGTTTGTGTGTGCTCAAACATGAATAGCACCAGCAAGTAGGGTTGGGTTCTGAGAACCGTTTTTATTTTACTGGTACATAATTGGGTCAATACCAGACTACAGATAAGCTTCTGTACAAATTATACTGTTATCGATACTTGCAGTGTTTTATCTCTGGCAACACTAGTAATATAATAAAACAAAACACGCCATCTACCTCAAGCAATGCACTGTATTTGCTATGTAACTGCAACTATCCTGCCTCAGCCTCAAATAGAGAACATTCATTTAAAAAAAAAAAATCTAGTTAGTACTAGTAGTATTTGAGGACACCATTAAACAGCTCCGATAGTTAATTGCTGGAACTGTTGCCTATCTGCAAAAAGAGAACAAGAGCAGCCTCTAGAGGCGAATCACAAATGCCACACATTTGTTTTTACATGCAAGACTGCACAATGCACAGAGACTATATTAATTTATACTTTATTTATTAATATAAATACATAAATATTAATAAATATGAATATTATTAATGTATATATTAATTATAGAAAGTATCATTGATAACAGTACCGATAAGTACCAGGACCGATAAGCAGTATTGGTACGGGTATCGATAAAATGTAAACGATACCATCCCTACCAGCAAGTGGGCAATATTTTGTGAGAATAGAGCAGACATTAGTGGGTCCCTACAAAGCCAATAGTTTTGTGACAGTAGCTTAGTGGTAAGTTGGCTGATTGGCATATTCATCAAACAATAAAGTAATTGTCAAACTACATAGCTATATCACCTAACATCTTGGTATGTCCACATCCAAATTTTGCACATGACCTCAGAATCTTGTTCTTTACAGAGATACATAAAATCCTAATATTTGGTAGGTCCTCCAAGTGCCACCAAAACAGCACTGACCTGTTTGGACTCTAAAAGCATCTCTGGATGGTGTTTCTATCTCAGTGTGTACAGCAGTCAAGACCTTGGTGTTACATACAACAGCCCCGTCTAAATGGCAGAGGAAGCGGAGTCGCAGCTATTTATAATAATAATCTAAGCGTCACACAAAAGACTAAACACAAATGTAAAACATTAGAAGTTCTTTACACCAACATAAAATATTTAATGTCCAAAAGTAGATCTAGTCAGTCAATTCCATTAATTATTATTTATAGACCCCCAGGGCCCTACTCTGACTTTCTCATAGAATTTGCAGATTTCATCACAAATTTAGCTACTTCTTTAGACAAAGCATTAATTGTTGGTGACTTTAATATTCATTTTGATAATCAGGAAGACTCCTTAAGAGCAGCAGTTGTGGATTCAGTTCTAGATTCCAACATTCTAGATTCAGTTGGAATTAATCAGAATGTTATAGGACCAACTCATAGTGGTGGACACACTCTTGATTTGTTATTAAAATTTGGATTAAAAATACAAAATTTTGTCATAATTCCACAGTCTGAAGCTATTTCAGACCATTACCTCATCTCTTTTAAAATCTGCCTCAGTCATTGCATTTGTACCTCACCACGTTACCATGTTAAGTGTACATTCACGTCAGCTACAGCAGCGAGTTTTATCAATAATCTTCCGGAAATGACTATATTAGTTATATTTATTAGTCTGACCCCGCAGAGCTCGACTGGGCCACTGAATACCTCGAATCAACTTTACGTTACACTCTAGATGATGTAGCTCCCCTTAAGGCCAAAATGATCAGGGAGAAAAAATCATCAACCTGCATTCTCGAGCCCTTGCCTACAAGTTTCTTCAAACAGATAATTCCAGAGGTAATTGAACCTGTTTTAAATTTGATAAACTCTTCCATAAGCACTGGTTATGTACCTAAATCCTTCAAACTGGCAGTTATCAACCCTCTAATTAAGAAACCTGACCTTGACCCATGTCAGCTGTCCAACTACAGGCCAATATCAAACCTCTCCTTTAAATCCAAAATTTTGGAAAAGGTTGTAGCACAGCAGTTATGCTCACATCTACTTATGAATAACATTTTTTAAATGTATCAGTCAGGATTTAGGATTCATCATAGCACAGAGACAGCACTAGTTAAGGTGGTAAACTACCTGTTATTGGCCTCTGATCAGGGTTTTGTCTCTTTACTTGTTTTGCCCGGCCTTAGTGCAGCTTTTGACACCAATGATCATACTAACCTGCTTGCTAGACTTGAGAACGTTGTTGGAATAAAGGGAACAGCTCTCTCTTGGCTCAGGTCTTATTTGACTGATCACTATCATTTTTTTTATGTAAATGGTGAGTGAACTTTACTCTCTGAGGTAAAGTTTAGTGTTCCGCAAGGATCTGTCTTAGGCCCACTGCTTTTCTCTTTATATATGCTGCCTCTGGGGGAAATTATACATAAACATGGTATTCGCTTCCATTGCTATGCTGATGATACGCAGCTGTATATTTCAGCAATGCCAGATGAGAGAGATCAGCTTAACAATGTTGAGGAGTGTGTAAAGGACATTAGACAGTGGATGCTTAATAACTTTCTTCTGCTCAACTCAGATAAGATGGAAGTACTTTTACTAGGACCACATGCATCTAGAAGTAAACTTTCCGATTACGTAGCATCTCTGGATGGTGTTTCTATCTTAGTGTGTACAGCAGTCAAAAACCTTGGTGTTATTATTGACCCTAGTCTTTCCTTTGAGGCTCACTTCAATAATATTACCAGAATCGCCTTCGTTGACCTTAGATATATTGCTAAAATTAGAAATATGTTGTTGCACAGAAAAACTAGTTCATGCTTTTGTTACATCTAGATTAGACTACTGTAACGCTTTACTCTCTGGGTGTGCGAGTAAGTGCATAAATAAGCTTCAGTTAGTTCAGAATGCAGCAGCAAGAGTCCTCACTAGATCTAGAAAATATGACCACATCCCCCCAATTTTAATCAGTCTACATTGGCTCCCAATTAAATCTCGCATTGATTATAAAATACTACTGCTGACGTATAAAGCACTTAACGGTCTCGCACCGCAGTATCTGAGTGAACTTCTGTACCAATATAAACCTCCATGCCCACTTAGATCAAAAGGTGCAGGCTATTTGTTGGAACCTCAAATAATGAAGACTACAGGGGGCAGATCTTTCTCTTTTAAAGCCCCACAGTTATGAAACAGCCTTCCAATTAGTGTTTGGGACTCAGACAAAGTCGAGGCTGAAAACATATTTATTTAATCAATCAATCAAACATATTTATTTAATTAGCTTTGGATCAGTAGATTAGATGGGTAAAGGAGCAGATCTGGAGGGATCATGGATATAGGGTGTTTGGTGAACTGGGATATTTGTATGCTGTCTTCCCCTTACTCTCACACGTTCATTCAGGTTAACGGTGGTCTGGTGGGCCGTCTCTTATCCCAGAGACCCCTCGTGTCTGTGTTACCTTCTGGCTCTCCCTTTTAGTTATGCTGCCATAGCGAGTCTTACCAGAGTCCCCAACTGCACAGTGTCCTTAACTTTTATACAACAATCAGGATACTAAATAATCCACTTTTTTTTTTCGATGTCACCCCTCTTCCTTCTCTCTTGTCCAGCATAGATGATCTATTGGATTGTGAGCTGTATAATTCTGACGTTAAATCGACACCTTGAATATTAGTCCTGCTTCTCAAACCATTGCTGCCAAATTTTTGCCATTATACTGTTAATTAGATAAAACTGTTTCCAAAAAGGGGTAATACTGGTCTGCAACAGCATTTAGCTAGGTGTTGTTACTGTAACTTTCAAATGAACACACTGCTGGCATGCCCTCTTTCTATAATAGTGTAATCTCTGCCACACATAAGCCTTCCAGGTAGACATACACCTGGGTATCCACATGATGCTCAAGAAAATTAGATTTATTTTACCAGGCCATTGTCTTTTATTACCCCATGGTCCAGTTCTGATGCACACATACTAAATGCAGGTACTTTAAGTGGTTGACCATGGTCAGCATTTGCACTCTGAATAGTCTACAGCCACTTATGCAAGAAGCTTAAATGCACTGTGTATTCTAACACCATTATATCACAATCGGTATTAACTATTTCAGCAGTTTGTGTCACAGTAGCTTATCTGTGGGATAGGATAAAAAGAGCAAGCCTTCAATTCCCACATGTATTAATTAGCCTTGGGAGCACACAAACCTGTCACTGGTTCACTGGCTGTCCACATGTGGCTGGACTAGGTAGTTACTAAACACCGCAAGCTAGGAAACACCCCACCTCTCATTTAAAAAAAAACTCCAACCCAAATCATATATCACAATTTAACTCATATCTTGTCCTTACGATTGTCAATTTGTCCAGCATCCAACAAATTAACTTTGAGAAATAACTGTTCACTTGCAGACTAATATATTTCCCTATCGATAGTTTATATTGTAATGAGATTGGTGATTAATATGCCCTGAAACTGCGGATTTTGCATGGATTGAGACAATCAAGGTAAAATATAATTCAATTGTAAACCTAATTTTACATGGGATCTGGAAACCTTCTTCCCTAAGCAGAAAACTATGAAATCAGGAAATACTGAGTCCCAAATCTACTACTGATGTTTTATGATAATTGGTCAGTGTTAAGCCTATGAAATGCTTGGTAAATCTGATTGGGTGATAGAATAGGCAAGTGAAATTGGAATCATTGTTACCTTGATTTTTTTGTATTATGAGAAGTACTCTACGCTTGCCCTGCTTATACGTTATCCTATTTTTGCAACACAACACAGCCATCTGTAAAACTAAGCAATGCAGTTGAATAAAGTTCATCAATTAAATTATATACCATGGAACTAAAAATGCTGATGGGCTTTTTTTTCCCCCATTGTGGGTCAGTTGGTGTTCTACCAGTTTTCATAGATTGTTATTAGAGTTTATTTTCGTTGTGAATTTACTCTGTTACAGCATAGTAAAACATATTGACACATACTTGAAGGCATATTTTTGGGAGGCAAACGCATAGTGACAGTGAAACATCACACTGTTTGCCAGTGTTAGGTGAAAGCACTCAGATGCTTAAATGTCCAAAGCCTCCCTTCATTCCGGTTGTTGATAATTCTATTTTTGTCCAGATGGATTTAGTTGCCTTGAAAGTTATTATAGAACACTTGAGAGGGAAGCATTCTGTCCTCAGGAATACCCAGCACTATGAAGCAGTTACACAAGACATCTTATCCAAGATCTTATCCTTGAATGAGAGCTTTAGTGCTTACTTCACGTCATTCTACTAATTAGTTTAAACACAAGGGAACAAACAACACAATCATTCAGTTAATAGTAGTTGACTAAAAACTAGACACGTGTATGTTCCTTTTGTTTATATGCAACAAACTATGTAATTTAATGGGCTTAATGGGCAAATCTGCTCTAAAGACATTGAGCTGTTAGCCGCTAGCATGAAGCCGTAATATCTGCCCAGGAAATTCTTGCATGTTATCGCTATAGCTGCGTATATATCCCCCTTTGCTGACGGTGAATCGGCATGTGATGTCCTGCATTCTGTTGTTAACAGACTTAACACAGAGCCCAAATGCCCTTCTCATTATCTCTGGAGATTTTAATCATGCCCCTCCATCCTCCACTCTGCCCACATTCACCCAGTATGTTTCATACCACACCGGAGACAAAAAAACACTGGACTTATTGTATGCCAACTCCAAGGAGGCTTGTACTTCAGCATCCCCCACCCCCCCTTGGGAAGATCGGATTACAACCCAGTTCATCTCCTACCTGTGTACAAACCCCTTGTATGCAGGCAACCAGCTGTCTCCCGAACAGTGAGGACATGGTCTGATGAGACCAGTGAGGCTCTGCGTTTTGAGACAACTATGTGGGAGGAATTGTGCAATCCACATGGGGAGGATATTGACAATTTAACAGACTGTATTACGGACTATATCAACTTCTGTGTGGAGAATAGTGTACCCACCAGGACTGTACAGTGCTTTCCCAACAACAAGCCATGGATTAACCCTGATATAAAGACTCTCATTAAAGAGAAGAAGAGGGTTTTATAATCAGGTAACAAGGAAGAGCTAAAAACTGTCAAACATTTATTTATATATTTCCTGTACAGTGCAAAAAAGATGTGCTATAAATCACAAACTAGCATTTGGAATGTATAAGGCGCTATTTAGTGCAGACCATCCCATAAAACATTTTCAAACAATACAACTACTGGAGGTGGCATAAATTGTGAATTCTGTAGACCACCCTTAAACATGAAAACTAGTGAAAGGAATGCCTTTAATATAGTCAACGTCATATTAAATGTTTTTTTTTTTAATATGGTTTATGAGGTACTTATGCCTGGGGTATTACCTGCAATAGACAAGTGCTTAGCTGTCTCCTAGTTTGGAAAACTTGTATAATTCCATATCTCTAAAGATAATTGTTTCCTAATTATTCAATTTCTTTAAATATCTTCTAATTAAAACAATATAAATGTTAAATGGAAAAAAAAAATTGAAAGCTGAAAGTGGCTGCTTTAATAAGAAAAAGCATCTACAAGTCAGAAACCTCACCACTTCCACACATTACAAGTCACGTGCTTGCAAGCTTGAAGAGTGATGGTGAAACACACCGTGCATCATGTTGTATAACGTTTTAAATAATTAATTAGACAAATAAAAATAGTAGAATAATTTAGTATTTCAGTTTATATTACTTTTTGTACACTCTGATTTCTGACAGACCCACAGAGGCGCAATGTGGATTTTGCAATCCTGCAGTGCTCATTTCATTCTTATATTTTACACTCATTCATGACACACTTTTTATTACAATTAGATTTTTCATTGGTTTTTTTTATGTATAATATTTTGTTATCCTCTGGCCCACCTGTTATCCAGCAGACATAAAGAGGGACTGTGTCGGCTGAATATTTTGCCTACGATAATATATATATATA
>JAAIIK010000010.1:335068-361111 GCA_014706435.1 Silurus glanis
CTCTTTGCTATGGCTGTGTTCATACCATTATGTCCTCTTTGCTATGGCTGCATCCACACTGTTATGCCCTCTTTTATATGGTTGCCAACACTATTATGTTCATTTTGCTATGGATGTGTCCACACTGTTATGTCCTCTTTTATATGGTTGCCAACACTATTATGTTCATTTTGTTATGGATGTGTCCACACTGTTTTGTCCTCTTTGCTATGACTGTGTCCACACAATTATGTCCTCTTTGCTAGGGCTGTGTTCACACAATATTATGTTAATTTTGCTATAAATGTGTCCACAATGTTATGTCCTCTTTGCTATGGCTGTGTCCACACCAATATGTCCTCTCTGATATGGCTGTCAACAATATTATGTTACTTTTGCTATGAATGTGTCCACAATGTAATGTTCTCTTTGCTATGAATGTGTCCACACTATTATGTCCTCTTTAATATGGTTGTCAACACTATGTTTATTTTGCTATAGATGTGTCCAGACTATTATGTCCTTTTTGCTATGGCTGCGTCCACACTTCTGCATAGATCTTCTTTAATGAATTCAACGAAGTCTTTCTTAGTCGTCCGATACGAGAAATGACACGTTACATATGTTAAGTTCTATATGATAATGGACATAAATCGAGCTTTATAGCAGTCATTCTATTAGACGATTTAAAGATTACAACACATTGTTTTTTACAAAACCAAAGTTTCAACTGGTTGCTATTGAATTATACCATGAGCGATTTCATGAGCCGTGAAGGAAACAGGATGCACTGTAGAGGTCCACCGGCACCACTGCTGAGAGTTTGGGTAATAATATGGCTATACTGGCTATAACTTATCGGTAAATACGAGCTCAACCATTTATCCAAAAAACGTTTGTAATGTACCTTGAAGATCGCACTGATGATTTCTCACCGCACTCCATCGCTGAAAGCCTTCCTGGTGTGCACACGAGTAGGTGTAGTTGGAGTCAGTAAACGTCACAGTGTGCTGGTGCTTTCTGGGATATATAGTTTCATTAGTGTGACTCTGCACGCTATTTGAAGTCAAGTGACTACAACTTCCAAGCTTCATTTTAGTTTTCAACTAGGCATTCGGTTTTAGCTCGACAAATGGCCATACTCTTATATGGAGATGTCAAAACGAGATGAACAAATGTGTGGCCAAAAGATAGAATGAGTCACAGTACAGTTAGTCAACAATATTTTATTAAACATTTGCGGGTTGCTAATGCACAATCAATACAATGTTGGGAAAATAGACAACAAAGGGCTTAAAGCTGTTGATAAACTAGATTTTAAATACTTCATTGGAGAAATATAACATTTCCAGACTTAGCTCCAGTCATACATTTAATCTTTATAATAAGTCTTTTAAACTGTTTCAACAGACCACATATAATTTATTATTCTGCTCCCGTCATAAAATATTACATATTGTCTGTTGGTTATATAGTTAAAATTGGGAAAAGAAAAGTCAATTAAACCATTTGAAATGAATCATCTAAACACTCCCTAAGGTACAAAAGCCACACTGCACAGGCAAGATAATAAAATATCTATCACCACTCCAACACTTCCAATTCAAGCCTATTTCATGACCTAATTAGTGCATAAAATTCACCCTCACGCGCACACACACACATGGATGACAAGTTTAACATGTACTTCAAACTGTATATAAATGCATACATATAAACCAAATTCATGGACACAAGGAAAGTAGCAAACAAGAAAAAATAGATTACAATTTACATTGCACTTTGGAAATACGAAATATTCTAAGCAGTGCATACAATTGCGATATAACACTCGGTAGGGCTTTTGTTGTATTGCTGTCAATTCAAATAGAACGTGTTGTAGTATTTTAAATTCAAACTAATGCATATGTGTACATGGTAGACTAGGAAGACATATTGTTGAACTCATGAGTACTCATTACATGAGTATCCCTACAAGAAATGGATACAGTTGTCTTTAATTTATCAGGTAAACCAAATAATCAGTACTGTATGATGTTACAAAAAGATCATATGGGAAGACAACTCAGACTAATTATTTTCTGCTTATATATGTATGTATACATGAGTACACCCCTCACATTTCAGCAACCATTTTAGTATATCTTCTCAAGGGACAATGCTATAGAAATTAAACATATATTTGAGAGTAGGCAATGTGCAGCTTGTATAGCAGTATAGATTTACTGTCGACTAAAAATAACTCATACAGCCATTATATATATATATATATATATATATATATATATATATATATATATATAATTGACTAAATCTGTATTGCACAAGAAGAATAAATGGCAGGGAAATGGCCACAAGCAAATCAAAAACTTCAAATATATACTCAGCTCCTCTCATATCTATGTAAGATGGGCAGAAGGAAACCACATTATTATCATTAGACTAAAGTGGAGCAATCTGGTTTAAAACCAAAACATAATGTTTTGTGCAAACCAAATACAGCCTGGGAAACACAATTCCGATAATCAAGCACATGGTGGTGGGAGCATCATATTCAAGTGCTTCTTTTTAACAAGAGGACCTGGAAAGCTTGATACCATCACAGGCAACATGGATGGGGCTACATCAGCCAAAAATCTCCATTTAAATTCAACTTATATGGTCCAAGAGGTCAATGAGGAAAGCATTGAAAAAATTATTCAGGGGCTATACACTATAAAATTCAATGAACCTGATTGCTGTCCACGAACATTCCCCATCTAATTTGGCAGAGGTGAAGAAAGTATCCTATTAATTACACAGCCATTAAACTTTTTTTTTATTTTAAATAATTTATGAGACATCAAATACTGTATTTTAAGTTTTTGAGAGTCCAAAATAGGTACAAAATAATAAATAACTCTGATATTCTATGTTGCAAAACAGCAAAAAGTGAATTAATCACTGGGGGATGAATACGTTTGTTTTAGAGCCACCATATTTGTAAGCACGGAGGCACTCGAGCAAGCATGCAGTGAAACTATACTTAAGAGCACTTCAGTTCACACTGTGCACTAAGGCATGTTTTTCACACATGCTTTTCCCTTGTTTACCAGCATCTAGACAGCATCTAGGCTCGGGAATGAAGATGCATTTTGTTTTTAATGGCCATGCTTACTGATTTGTCTCTACATGCTCATTTCCACCTCTCATCATATTAAAAGTACTGTTCAAATGTCATGGGTTCTTAAATGTAAAACTCAGCATGAAGAGTTAATTACAAACAGCACAATGTAGCAATCAACATAAACAGAGCTAAATATAATATTCTGCAATATGGAACCACATTGTGATCTCAGCACCAATGGAACAATGCTTGATAACAGGTTTTGGGAATACATAGTCGTATGCTAAATATTCTTTGTCCAAATAAAACACTGTATAATGGTAAACTTTATGGTTTAAAAACCCATAAACCAACTAAAAAGGGAGGATAAATAATAATATTTATGCATTGTAATGGAGAGATGGTGCAAGAGAAGCTTGCACTTCAAGGATGGTATAGGGGAGAGAAGAATAAAGTGCAAGAAAGTGCAAGCATTTTTTCCCCTTCAAATGTGCCTTAAACTAAATATTGGGAATTGTACTGTTCCTGATCACCAACCAATTTCAATAAACCAACATAATAATGATATAGACCTTTATGTTGTCTTTTTATTTAAAAATGTTTTCAAGCCTCTTTTATGAATCCAATCTCCTACCTCCCATTACGGAACATAATATTGCCATGAAATCTAGACTCTGCTTTGCTTAAGCATGATAGAAAAGCTCCATAATTCAAAATTAATAAAAGTCATGTCACGGACTCTAAAGAGAAGAAACTGACTCAAAGTGAATCAAAAGCCCTACACAAACTAACTCATGTTTAAATTATTAAATAAAAGTATTTACTTATCTTTATGTACATGTGCTTTAATTGAAGTTGCTATAATTGAGTATATGAACATATAATTATATGACTAAATTAAAATAGATGATCTGAAAAAACAAACAAACATTGCTTTCATTATTGGCTGTTGTAATCAGCAAATTCCACATGTTCAACATGGGTAAGCTAGAAATGAACGGATGTGAAGCCCTAGATTGATGGAATACGAATTTATTCTAAGATTACTGATCTATGGAATCAATGATAAAGAAGACTGACATTCAACCAAAAGTCCTAATAGCATCCAGAACATTGGTAAATCTTTTCAGCGCAGGAAAGAGAGAGTAGAAGGGCTTGAAAATTGATTGAATTTTTATAATATTATGATATTATAATATTATAACATGCTCAACTTCGCTAGACAAAACTTTTTCTGACAGAGTTTAGCTGCTAGTGCTATTTTTGTACATGTAGCCTATAAAAGCAAAAGATTTTTGATCCAACAAAGCAGAAGCACTCCTTGCCGTCTGAAGAATGGCATAGGAATGAATAGAGGAGCTCCTTCTGACGACACTTCAAAATCGGCTCACTGATTACAACGATTTTAAGTAAGAATAATGTATTTTTTTTATTATCAAGAAATTTGTATGGATATTTAAGTAAATGTATATCATACTAGTTAAATTAGTTCATACAGAGTGCTGGACAAACTTCTCTGGTTCTTCGTTCAATTCATGAAGGGTTTAATTTTCTACCTGACTTATTCTTCATGGTTAAGTTGAACGTATGCGTTTGATCTATGTAAAATGGTTCTTTTCTGATAAAATGGTAGCACAATAATTTTTTTTCAAAATAACCTATTTTTTCTAACATTTAGCAGTTTTTAACTAAAATCAACTTCTGTACTGGCTACAAGATGTAGGATGGCAGTCATACATGGGTACAATCTTATTCCCCTGTAGATTCGAAGCAAATTCCAAGCAGATTCCAAGAGACTGGACACCAACCACAGCAACACACTATTGCACAGGAAGCAGACTCTTTCAACAGCTATCTAACCCAACATACAAGTGCCTTTAACTGAACAAATTATATATTAGAAGATAATGCAAATCAGACATTGACCATAAAATAAAATAGAACATATTTACCACCCTTTTTTGGAAATCAGTGGACAGAACAAACTGGTTTGTATAGTATTCATATATGGACATACATAAACACAATACTATATATATGTAATATCAGCTGTAAATTAGCAGTGAATTAGCACTAGAAACTGAATATCTTGTTTTAATTGTTGTTTAAGATCAGTTTTAACCGTCAGAAATGTTTTTTTTTTTTCTAATAATATTTTAGTGTGTAAATGCATATGCACACATACATATGGACATTATATATGCTTTCAGTACACTTTTTGACTCAATCACTAAAATAATTTTAAAATAAAACAGAAGAAGGATTTTCGATTATCAGTATACCAGTAGACACATTTCTTTTATGTACACATTCTCCTCTGAAAGTATTTGAACAGTGAGGCCAGTTCTTTTGTTTTAGCTATACACTGAATTCATGATCCACTGAAGGACTTGGCACACAAATACAAAACTTTGGAATGTTCAGAAAAAAACACTGATGTACTAACGACAAGACTTACTAATAACAAGAAAATAACGGGCTTGCCAAGGAAAACAACAACAGTTGATGACACTATGATAGAAATAAAAATACACAAGACACAGTGACATCAACAACCACCAAAGGCAAAGGTGTCAAGTAATCATAATCCACTGATTGAAGAAGACTCCAAAAACAGAAACACTGGGGCCAAAACAAAAGATACAAACCATTTATCAGCATTAAGAATCAGAAGGCCAGATTGGAATTCACAAGCAAAAACTCAAATAAATGCCATAAAATCTCTGGAAACATCCATCAAAGTGATGGAAAGGCCAAAGTTTTTGACAAAGAAAGAATCTGCTCATGATCCAAAACATACAAGATCATCAGTCAAGAATGGTGGTGTCTTGAGCTTGCATGGCTGCTACTGAAATAGGAGCAGTAATCTTTATTGATGATGTAACTCATGGTAGCAGTGAAATGAATTCAGAAATCACCAAACATCCTTACTGGCAAATCGAATTGGGAGAACCTTTGTCATCCAGCAAAACAATGGTGCAAAAGAAACTGCCAACACAATGAAGGGCAAAACAACACATATGGGGAAAAAGGTTTAAATTCACCAAGCAAGTCACCAGACCAAAATCAAACTGAGCTTGCACTTCACATTCCTGAAGAGGAGGCTGTGGGGAGATAATCCGCAAAACAACGAACAACTGAAAAAAGAAGCTACAGGCGTGATATCAATGGGTTGCAATCCTGATGCAGTTATTACAAAGGATGTTTAACCAAATTTTAAGTATCATTTTTTACACTCTCTGTTCCAATTATTTTGCTCATCTAAGACTGGGTTGTCTAAAACCAAAACATTTAAATGTAAATATTAGAAATAATATTGACAATTTAAGATGAAATTTGAATCTACTATCTCTTATTGATCTTTTGATTTCAAACTTAAATGTCTTTAGTATATAGAAAAAAACAAAAGAACTGACCTTGTCATTCCGATACTTTGACAGGGGAATGTATATTAATTTTAAGTATATATCAGGTTTAAAAAACAGTGCAAAAGTAATGCAAGAGATAATTGTTAACACTTTCTCATCTGCTCCCCCATCTGTTATTCTATATCAGTTCCATCTTCTGTGTAATATTTAAACGGGGGTGATGACTTATAGATTAATTATTGTTTTGTTTGTTTACTGGCATATTTCTAACAATATCCTATCTGGAATTGAAGTTGCCATGTTACTCTTTGAGCAGTGCTTTCTTAGATTTGGCTCTCTTCTTAACAGGTGGCTGCAAATCTCTATTGTGGGTTAGATTTTTACCATCTGTTGGTGTTGTGTCACTGTTAGACGTGGTGCAATCATGGTTCTGGCTTGAAGTCTGGACTGGCGTTGAGCTTGTGATTGAATCTGGGGTTTGGTGATTCATGGAAGGTCTATTGCTGCTATTCATAGTCTTTTCTTGGGTGGTTGCTGTTTCAATCAGGCGTAGCTTTGGTTTCCGACCCCTTTTCTTCCAGGCTACTCCATTTTTCATGTCTTTCTGCAGCTTGTTGTTCTGTGAATCTTTCTCCTTGCTGTTAGACACGTGGCTTGTTGCTCGAAACCAATTCTGAATTAAAATGAGGGAACAGCAGGGTGTGTGGAAAGAGGAGGTGAGAGCAGCTGACACTGGTCTTGTGACAACGTAAAGTCAAATAAATTATTTGTCTAAGAATGTGCATGCAGGTGGGTAAATGTTATTTGTGTATGTATGAAGGTGAGTGTTTTTTTTATATGTTTTAGGGCTCACCTGAGAGTGTGTCTTACAAATGTGGTATTTCACCCCACTCTCAGAGCCGAATTCCTTCTGGCACAGTAAGCATGTATACTTTCCCACAATGACCCCCCCCTATTTGGAGTAGAATTAAATGGAGACAGTGAAACAGAAAAATGTGCATCATATCAGTATGTATATATTTAGATTACTGTCCAAATTCACCTGTTTATATACTGTAAAAATAAAATTAACAGACATGACATAAAGATCCTGACTATTTAAACACTGAATTTCAAAATGAATACACTTCTGAGCATTAGCTTGTGTCTAACAAAACTGTACACACATTTGAATAGTCTATCACAGAATTGTATTTGCCTGGACTTTCTCAAGTGTATGCCACTTGGTTTAACTAAAAATGCCCACAATAACAATTTCGACACCATTTGTAATAGTAAGAATAGTAATACTTTCTTACCAGATTTACCAAACCTTGACACTTTGTACATGTAAATGCTCATAGACTACAGAAGTTAGTAGTGTACCTTGATGCAGCTGGTAAGATGAGCTTTAAGTCCAGACACACTTGAATAAATGGCCTCACAGCTCTATCAAGGGGAACAATCAAACAAAAACCTATTGTATTGTTACTGTATCGCAGGAAAATATGTTGTGTTTTTATTTCCATAAAAGGGTGAATAATAATAGAAGAATGAGTTTGCTACTTACACTGTTGGGACAACAGATGAAACCCTTCTCCTTCACTTCATTTTTCCAAGTATCCAAGGTTTCAGGGTTATAAGTAGGAAGGCCTGGTCGTGTGTAATTTAGCTAAAAGACAAAAAAAATTGGAGTATAAAGAGAATAAGTAAGCTGATAACAGCCATTGATAATAGTGGTTCTAGAGCAAGTGGCACCTTTTTACAGACAGCATTTCTTAACAAGTGCTTTAGAACATACTGATTTATATGAAACAGTAAAAAAAAGGTGGCAGTGGATATAGCATACAACAAAGAAAAGCTTTTAAAGAACATTTAAAAATACATGAATATTAACTTGTGGCAGCAGTAGAATGGTCATCTATCAGCTGTGAGAGGAGGTGGTCTTTCAGTTGAGTTAACCCTAACCCTAACCCTAGCTGTCTCCTGAATTTGCTCCTCACCCATACACACCAGGCTACATTGTGCTGCCCAAAGCCAGGGATCAAGGACTACTTAGATGCTGACACAGAAGCCTCCTCACTTGGTGACAGCCCTCTTCAGCCTTCACCAAACCCAACACCAGGCCTGGAGATAGCTTCTGATCACTGAAGGTCACTAAGGTTCCAGTGACCAGTGTTCCTGTCCTTTCTTCTCTTCAGATCTGCCTGGTTCATCCCGACGTCCTACCTCTGGAGTCTTTCTCAATTGAGACCACACTGTGCAGCTGGGGATGGTTCCACATGTACAGCATAAAGATCCTTATAGCCGCTGAGCACCCCAACACAGGAAGCATCAATAGTTCTGCATTTATGTGCCTACTACTACACACCTCAATAATGGGATAGCAATGAATGGACGTGTCATAATGATGGGTTCCCTTTTGAGTTTGGTTCCTCTCAAGGTTTCTTCCTCAGACCATCTCAGGGAGATTTTCCTTGGCATAGTCAAAACTGGCTTGCTCATCAGGGATGAACAATTACAAGGAACTACCTTATATGCAATAAACGTGCACAATCTTTACATAACCTTATTACCACTTTACCTGTATAAAGCTGCTTTGAGACAATGTCCATTGTAAAAAGCGTTATATAAATAAAATTGAATTGAATTATATTATATTGAATTTAACTTTATATTGAGGATGGCTGCTCTCTGCCGATCTGCAGCAGCTGAATGACTCCTGTTGCTGGCAGAGGAGGACACAAAACAGTTAATTAAGCTGGTTGTACAGGAATGTTATCAGTCAACTCTCGAAAGGAACAGTAGAGTGGGTCCCATGGCACTAGTTAATGTCCCTGGATGAGGGTATTCAGTTGGTGAAGGATCACTTGGTAGTGGTTTCCATGTTCAGTTGTTATTCTTTCCTTGCTCTCTCTCTCTTCTCGTGTCCCCTTCCCTAGTTCTATCTTTCTGGGACCCTCGGAGCTACCCCACAACTCATCCGACTCAGCAGAGCACTCCATTAATGTAGGATTCACACCTTGGGTCAGTTAACAAAGAAGACTCCTACAGATATGGTGTTAAGGGGCTAACCCTACTATTAACCCGAACACAAAAAAATTGTAGATTGAGATTAACTCAAATCTATGCTCATCATGGGAGTATTTAAGGTCAGACAAACAATAAAAAAGAAAGAAAAGGAAACCAATTTTGGTTAAAAAAAACAGTTACTTGTTTTGCAATTCTATAATTGAAATACAGAATACAGTACTAAATGAAAAATCAGCTGGAGCATTAAGTGACATGTCACAACAATGAAAGCAGAATGTAATAGCAGTGGCCCAATTGCTATTTTTTCGGATTCGAAAACTGAATGCAGAGTCAGCCATATGACAGAAAAGTGATTTTTTAAGCAGGTACAAAAACTGGCAGAGTGCATGGGGAAAAACAAAAACACGATTAGTAACAGCCCACAGAGATAGACCCTGAGTTAGCTAAATGCCACAAATGTAGTAGGTATTTTTAAGGGGCTGCGTTTTATTCTTAATGTTTGAGCTTTACTTTGCTGGAGAGTGACTATCAGTGGAGAAGTCTAATTATCACTGAGATTATAAAGCTCATTATTAATGTCCCTCTGCCAACAAAAGGTTTGAGCTTCGAGGGTCAGATGTGAAAAGAGTGAAGGCAAGCAAACCAGCATTCTCACCTGTATGTTATTACAGCTTATTTAATTATGTCTCTCTATTCGTGCTCCAAGCAAATGCTGTAACCAGAGACTGAACGCTGCTGAGCTGGCTGAGCAACACATATACATATACACATGCACAAACACAGTGTAAATTTGAAATTGACAAAGCTAAAGCTGCAAGTTCAGCGCAGATCAGTTTATGTGTAGTGTTTTTATTATTTGCGTTTTACACATGCACTGAAAAGCACAGACTAAATAAATGAGAACCCTCATATACAATTTTAGATTTAGTACCCCCCTTGCAGTTATAACCTCCACTGTTGGGATTTACCCCCTTCAGTCACAAAAAGCATTAATAAAGCCAAGCAGTGATTTTGGGTTAGAGGTCCTACAGTGCAATCAAAGTTCCAGTTTATTCAAAGGTTTTCAGCTGGGTTTGGGTCACTGTTTTGTGACAGCCACTTGGGAACCTTTTGCCAAATCATGTCTTCATGGACATTCTACACTGGAAATGGTCACGTTGGATCATGCTTGGGCTAGGCCCCCTATTTCTAATGAAAGTAAACTGTAATGCTACAGCATTCTAAACCATTCGATACAATTTTGTGCTCCAGCTTTGTGGACGGCCCGCATATGGGTGTGATGGTCAGGTGTCTACAAACATTTGGTCATTTAATGTATGTAATCATCTGACGGCAGAGATCAAGTGAACTAATATATAAAAAGTGAGAAAAAAACCTAGACCTCGTATTTCACAATAAAATAATCCTATAAAGGTAGTAATAAACTTGTGGTTATATATATCCATTTGAATGCATTGAATGAATGGTTTAACTAATGGACAAGAAGAGGCCAAAAGCAAAGAAGACCACATGGCTATTTACATGTACATTATGAGTAACAAGTAAATGGTGTCATAGATTTAAAATAATAGTCTTCTCCTTCCTCACCCTTTTAATGTCAGGAACAAGGTCATCTTTGATGCGACGTTTGGTTCCCCAGTCCTTGGCCAGTTCATCCTCTGCAATCTCCTGCAGGTGGAAAACAGCTACCTGTGCCGAGCGCCTTCTCACCCTGCCACTGGGTGTGCGCTCTAGGTCCAAAAACTTCTCCTCAGCCTCCAGTCTGGCATCCTTTTTATTCTCTTGCTTTTCCTCCATTTTTTTCTTCATTTTTATAATAACTGAATCTGATTTTGCATTGTCAGTGAGGGACTGCCCTTTCTCTTCTTCCTTCTTACTATCCAGCTCAGTTCCTTCACTGATGGGGGTCTGGAAAGATAAATTTATTTATTAAATTAGCTTAATTGTCAATAATGTTAGACTTGTTGGTCGAATAGTCACATATATACAAAGGCTTTAGTTCCAAAGGTTACAAAGATTCTGGGTTTTGGTTTTAGGTATTTGACAAGAGAGAGAATCTGCCATGTCTTCCTCTGAAACTACTCTTAACTAGCATGTATGAGTAACAAGTATATTTTACACAATTATAGATAATTATATTATATAGAGCATAATCGCTCTGGATAAGGCCGTCTGCTAAATGCAGCAAATGTAAATCTAAGCTTTAAATACATTATTTTCATAAAAAGTATTTAATGTTATTCACATTTTAGTTGTGTTCCACATTTTCACTCAGTACTGTTACCTTAATATAGTTACCCTTCTAAAAAATAGACATTTTACAAGTCAAATATTCAACTGGAAGCTGCCCCATCTGGAGCTTTTTAGTTTTTCTTTTCTGGTAATTTTAAGACATTGTGACTGTAACTCAAAAGGCCAATCTCAATGTACTGCCATGAAACCTAAATTATTTCTAAAATGTTATTTGTTTATTTGAAAATAATATTTTTATATTAAACCAGTCAAAGAAAGTGGAGGGAGACTTAGGGTCAAGGACAGGAGAAACTAATTAACTAGACATGATTATAATACAGTATTAAATAATGAAATTCTACATATCAGGTTGCAGAAGTAAATGTATCAAAGTTACAGTATGTTGTAACTATTGTATCTAATGTACACTATGGTGATGCATGTGTGTTTTGGGTAACGCAATCACAGGCAAAAAACTATGATGCTTTAGATTGTGTGGAAGTGGCAATGGACAGGGTGGCTGATAGACTAGTCAGCAAAAGGACAGATACACCAATCAGTCGCAACGTTACACCACTTACATGTGAGGAGAATAGTATTGATTATCTTGTTACAATGGAACACACAATATGGTTAAAGTTGATTTGCTGGAAGCAGGAAAAATTGTCAGAGCATCTATAAAACAACAAGTTTTCTGGGGTTAGAAGTCCTTACGAGAAAAATAAATCAAGGACCGTGACGTCGGAGTGACGTGGGGCCGCCTTCCCGTGGGCTCACCACCTGCAGGAGGGACCGTAAGGGACCGGTGCTGAGAGGATTGGGCAGCAGTCGAAGGCGGGGGTCTTGACAACCCGATCCCTGGACACGGAGAAGTGTCTAGGGAATCTGCTTAGACTGCTGCCCCCGTGACCCGAATTACGGATAAGCGGGAGAAGATGAATGAAAAAAAAAAAAGAAGTTCTTGGGTGTAATTTGCATTCCATTTCATCCAAAGGTTTAAGCAGCGTTTAGGTCATTGTTTTTTGAACAAAGACAGGCTCTCTGGGGACATGTTGCTGCAACCAGGCTTGGGAGACTGCCGTCATCCCCTGGCATGAGCAGGACATTCAAATAGGCCGACAGTTTGTAGAGGGAGAACACATGTTTGGCCACTGCAGTAAGCAGGTTTTGGGTGGAGGCCAAAGATTTGCTCCCTGGCATTGTCAGGTTGTGAAATGAGGCCACCTCACCGGAATCATTCTCAAATGTGTTTTGGGAGGCTGCATTAGGCTAAGACATGTCTTGGGAGGCCATGTTGTGCTCAGACAAGACTTGGGAGCTGCCTTGGGCTCAGGCAGGTCTTGGAAGATAGCCTTTAGCTTGAGCATGGTCCCCCATAGGCCCCTGACTTATGCTTGACTGGAGGGGCCTTCTTGTGAGCCCCCAGCTTGAGCATGGCTGGATAGGACACACTGCTGACCTCTAGCATGGAGCTGGCAGAAGCATGGCGTGGAAGGATACCTGTGTCATAAGCATACCCTGTATCATAAGCATACCCTGTATATACAATTCTCCTATTT
Organism: Silurus glanis; assembly: GCA_014706435.1. Lineage (NCBI taxonomy): Eukaryota > Metazoa > Chordata > Actinopteri > Siluriformes > Siluridae > Silurus > Silurus glanis. The sequence goes on from JAAIIK010000010.1 coordinate 348,325, forward strand.
TTTCATATATATATATATATATATATCTTTATATATTTTATATTTTACATAGTTTATTGGTTTTATTTATCTGCCTTCTTTTTCCCTTGTTTTATTTCTTCCCCCACCCTATTCCCTCATGCCGGTCAGTCGTATAAAGCATTTCACTGCATGTCGTACTCTGTATGTATGTGTATGTGACGAATAAAATTTGATTTGATTTGATTTGATTTGAAGGATGCCTCATCTGCCTCAGGCTTGAACCTGAGGGAGGCTGCTATGTTGACCTCTGGTTGAAGTATGGTCTGGGAGGCAGCTTTGTTGGCCTCGGGTTGGAGCTTGCCTTTCCTTCCCTCATAAAAACGAGGGAATATGATAGCAGGCTCATTATTCAGACTGACCTTCTCTAGCGAGGGCATCATATTGGACCTGGGCCCCTCACAGCCAAAAACCCTAATGAGCAGACTGAGGAACCCAGCAATTTTGCCAATCTCCTTACTACTTTGGGTGATCTGGAGCTTTGCCCACTGCAGAGGCAAGAGAACTGGATGATGAGATAATGATCCCCCTCAGGCTTTGGGTTCAGCAGAATCGCAAAATAAACCTGGCTTTACATGAAGATTACTCTGTTCTCTGTGCTTCTATGATGTCAGTAAAGTAAACAAAGTCATATATGCATTAATAGCATGATAGCGGGAACGGATGCAAATGATGAGTAAGAGTGGTTATTATTTTAAACAGGCAATCAATCGTAATCAGAAGTCAAGTCATGTGTAAACAGCAAAATTACAGCAAGAAATGAGAAAACAAAAGTAAGACCAAAAACGTGTACATACGCTACATGCTGCCGCAACCAAAGGGGGGAATCTCTAACAAAAGCATCCCCTCTATTTTTTTTAAAACAATCCGTATACAACTGGGTCCCATTGTTGTCCCATTTGTGTCTGATTACCGAATCTATCTGTTCAAGAATCCTGGGTCTTCTTCTCAGTTGTATTTTTCATTTGACGATGCTCCAAAAGTTTTTAACCTGGACTCCCACCAAAACATTTTCCTTCTGACTGGAATAAAAACTTCTATAAAAAAAGTCTAAAATGTAATTTTCCCAGACCCAGCAAAAACCATTCACCACATGTTCTGAAATGTTACTTAGAATCCCAAAATGCTTCCTGTTCAATAAACCATTATTTTTAATCTTCTCTCTAAAACCTGTAAAATGACATGGGTTTTGTCACAGAATTGGTGTCAGTTTGCATTGTTATGCAATTATATGGTGGTTGTTTCTTTTTCTTTTTTAGAGATATTATCAAACAGATTATGCATCTCTTTTATATACATATAAAGGTTTTTATACCAACTGAGCAATACGAATGCATGTCAAAACACCTAAACACCTGTAGACAGTTGTTTTGCATGTTGATGAATGTATAAAGTTGCGTATGAAATATTATAGATGCCAGATACAAATATGTTCTGGCTGTGCCTGTTAGACTGAATAGGAAGCAAAAGCAAATCTGTTATGCTGAAAACTTATTGCAACTGTCAATTATTTCATTGAGTTTACGTTAACTAACATTTAATTACACTGAACATTAGGTTAAAAGTAATAATCACATGTTAAATCATGTATACCTCTAAAAAAAGAAGTATCCAAAAAATAAACAACACTAAAATCTGTAACGATTCATAACTAACTTACACATTTTGCTTTGTAATTTATAACAAGAGAAATTGAGACACTAACACCTACAACATCCAACACAGATTACAGTGCTACATTAAACAGTGAGGCTTTATCGCTGAATTATCAGTAAGACTTATATTACCAAAAGGCCTCCAGCTTTGTAGTTCACTTGTCAGTTAGCTTGACCTCTGACCTTTTGAAAAATCTTTAAATTCTTTTTGAAGCCAGGGAAAGTCTTGGAGGTGACAATGGAGCAAGTGGAGCAGGACACCTCACTGTGCTCCAAAATGGCATCTTGCACCTCAGAATCAAGAGGTGGGGCTAAAGAGGACAAAATATAAGAATTGAATGTAATGTTCAAGAGTTATTGTGTGAAAACAGGGTTAGAGTGACAAAATTTGAAATTTTCTTACCATGACTTTGGCAGGGCAGTTTCCTTTTGGCTGGATCCAGGGTCAATTGTTTCTTCTGAGACTCCTTACTGAATGATGCCCCCTCTGGTCGCTTTGTCCTGCAAACCTTCAGCTTTTCATCCACTTTATTCATCCCTGCACACATCACAGAATACGTAGTAATGCACCAAGACATGAGAGAAAATAATTAATCAAAATAATTAGACAAAGCAAGGAAATTCAATGGACCCAGAATTGACATTCAAGTACTTTTAAAAAATTCCTTTTTCTTATGCCTTGCATGTGCAATATAGTAGAAAAATAATATAATTTACAAAAACATTACATAGCAAAAACACTCCAAACTGTTTTTGCTCAACAAGGATAGGACAGAAGGAAAAGGTAGTTGCTAAATCTCTTTGCTTATGGTGAGCTATGCAATCTAAACTTACCACTCAGTAAGTAACCAATCATGACAGTCAATCACTAGTGCTTGCTCAATGACTGGTGAGACAGTGGCTGTTAGATTTGTTAAGAGGTACTTAGATGTAACCTCAAGGTAAATAATAAAAAAATACTATTGCATAAATCACTGGAAAATATTGTGTGGAAACCATTTGCAATTACAAGAAAAACTTTTTTTTGGCCTTTTCCTGATGGCATCAGTGTGTCACGTATTCGCTAAATACCTACAAAAGTCAAGTCAAGAAGATTTTATTGTAATTTCACCCATATGCTGTATAGCTGACCCAGTACACAGTGAAATGAGACAACGTTTTTCTAGGACCCTGGTGATACATAAAACATAGAGCTAATAGTGGAAGTGAATACAAGTTCTGGGTAAAACATCTTATTAATATAACCAGTAAATAGATCCAAAACATCAGGCAAAACTCAGAAATGTGAAATGGCTATTGTTGGGTAATTAGCAAACATTAATACAAGGGCATAAATGAGAATATGAAACAAGAAAGAGAAAAAAAACAGCAAAACATGAAATGTGAAGCAATGGACAAAACGACTTGGTAATCACTAAACTACGAGTTACTTCACCAATACGAAGCGCAAACAAAGCGCTATTTAAACACACACTATTGATTATGGAAATGGAGACCAGCTGTGAAAGGAAAAACACATGAAGAACGAGTTATCAGACAGGGGTGGAGACATTACATTAATGATAACAAAACATGTGACAAAGCCCAGAACAAAAGCACATCGTAACATAAACACAGACATTAATACTCAATTCAAGGTGGGAAGCACTGGGCAAAAAAAGCCCAAGCTAAAATGTCCATTGTTTCAGTTGATGTCACCAGGTTGTCCTCAGGGAGGAGCTCTTTCTGAACCTTGTCTCTGCTTCTTTCATAAAAAAGTGGAAAAGGGGTAGGAGGCACATGAGTCAGGATCCTAGTGATGCTATCAAGTCGGGCTTTTGCCCTCATGAGCAAACGAACAAGTCCAGCCACTGTGCCATGTCCCTATTACCTTGAATGATAAGTAGTTCAGCTTACTGGCCAGATGAGCCGGTAATCTTTGAAAGCAAGAACAAGAGTAACGGACCTTCATTACGCTTAGGATCCATGAGACCGGAATTGCATGAAGATTCCTCTAGGCTGAAAAATAAGAGGTTGGCAAAAATCCACTGAGGAAACGTAATGGAATCAAGCGCTGTCAGGAAAATCACTCCATGCCTACCCACTGCACCCATGTTCACAGAAAATGATTCAAAAACAGCAACGCACAAAAGCAAGATGCAAGTGTAGATAAAGGTTATGGTAGACAAATCAGGATTGAAAGGCAGGAATTGTGGTCAACAACAAGACACAAATCATAACCCAGATGTTCAAAAACACGAGGACAAAACCAAATGGTAACATGAGATCCAAAATGAACTTGAAAGTCCTGCAAGCTATGGTTTAGGAACAGGCTGCTAAGAACAATACTTTACAATGAAACGTTAAAAGGAAATCTCTATATAGTGTCTTTGAGTGATTGGGTACACCCGAGGTCAGTTAGCTGGGGGAAGTGAAGCAGAAAAATTAATTATTACATTGTGAGATCCAATCTGTGTCAGTCATGTTCGGCGGCTGTGATGGTTACTGAGAAATAGAGTCAGCCTGGATTCTTTGGAGGACATACTTTGTTCAAGAGACTCTCTGAGATAAATATGACTTTCCAAAATGAAACAGAAATTTTGTCTGCAGATTACAATTTTGTATATGAGAAGCAAAATTGGAAATAGCAGATGAACCTATAACTGAGTTTACTAGTGCCACTGTTTTACAATCAAGCCCTAAAATTTTAACTAAGCTGATATCACATGCAGGGAAGAGTTCACAGAGTAATTCTAGTCACAGATTAGATCAAATCAAGATGATCACTGAAGCTCAATCACGAGACTCGGATCCAGTAATATCGTCTGTGCATGGTAATGGTGTCGCACACCAGCATCCAGCTGTGAACCTACAGTCATCCAGAGTGGCATATGAACAGACTGTAGGCCTACTGTCCTCACAGCCACCACTCACAGATCTGTGTATGAAAAAAAAACTATTTTCCGATTTCAGCTGTTAAATGCAAAACAAGAGTCTGCCCAATTAAAAGAATGAGATCCCACTCACATAATAAATAAATGATGTTCCGTCTGCCACAAGACTGGACATGTAGTCCAAAAATGTTGGTCTTTAGAAAACGGACATTAACCAATTTCTACATACAGTATCTAAGTGAGTACACCACTCACATTTCATATCTTCTCAAGGAACAATATTATTGTCAAAACAGCTGGCAACAAAAGTGAGTACATCCTAAGTGATAACAGCTGTACGTCATGTAACAATGCAAAGCCACATGTCCAATTCATAATGATTTTTTCTGCTTCACAGGATCATACAAATGTGTGTATCTTGTATTAGAGCAGTTAAAATTTGTTACAAATCTCTCATACTGACCACTGGATGTTCAACGTGGCACCTCATGGCAAATAAAACGCTTAAAGATTTGAGAATCAGAATTGTTGCTCTCCACAAAGATGGCCTAGGCCATAAGAAGATCGGTAACACCCTGAAACTGAATTACAGTACAGTGGCCAGGATCATACAGAGGTTTTCCAAAACGGGTTCCACTCGGAACAGGCCTCACAAGGGTCGATCAAAGAAGTTGAGTCCCCGTGCTGTGTGTCAGGTGCAGAAGCTGGCTTAAAAAAACACAGATGCATGAGTGCTCCCAGCATTGCTTTAGAGGTTGCAAAAGCGGAAGATCCGCTTGTCTGGCTCACAGAAAAGCCCGCAAACAGTTTGCTGAAGACAACCTGTCCAAAAACATGGATTACTGGAACCATGTCCTGTGGTCTGATGAGACTAAGATAAACTTGATGGCTCAAATGGTGTCCAGCATGTGTGGTGATGCCCTGGTGAAGAGTACCAAGAAAATTGTGTCTTGCCTACAGTCAAGCATGGTGGTGGTAGCATCTGGGTCGGGGGCTGCATAAGAACTGCTGGTATTGGGAAGCTGTGGGGGTACTCAATCCTGAAGCTGAATCCTTCCATGCCCAGGAGAATTAAAGTAGTGCTGGATAACAATGATGCTCACACAAAATATTGACACTTTGGACACTGTTTTAACATGTTAAGTTAGGGTGTACTCACGGTATTTTGACAATAATGAGTTATTTACAGAGGAAAAAACAATTGCAATTGTCTGCTCATGTTTCAAACATGGAGACTATAGCTATAGCTAGTGTTAAATAGTTGTCGCATTTTTCACTTAGCTAAAGTTTTTACATTAGTTTATACATTTAGACTATTGCAGGCATAGCCATGGTAATACTGTATACGCTGTTATACATTTACACCAGTAGTAGTAACTACTGGTGTAGCTACAATTGTCACATAAAGCTGGATTTGGGTTGAATTGTAGCATTTAGGCCTACCAGTGCTGGAATTGTTAACCATAATAGTAATCTTATATTTGAGGTTTAAACTACATTTGGATCTTGGAGTATAGCTAAAGTTTTGACCTATTAAACATGTTAGAAGGTAATTGCTGTCGAACAAGATAAGTGGAAAGGCCTAAGCTTGATATCAACAGAAAGAGTCCTGAGTGTTAAATGTCCAAATAGAATACAAGCTCTAAGAAGGGGGTGTGAGATTAAGCCTTTTTGCAAAATGTGAAATAGCAATAAGAATGGTGCCACACAAATCACAAATTTCTATTTATTGTTACAGATAACATCTTTCCATTCATTTACTGTTTTTTTTTTCTCATAACATTTGCATGCTTTTTTTCATGAACAATTGACTGGATTGTGGGTGAGTTGGTCCCATTGCTGTGTAGCTTTCCAGACTATCGAGATACAACCTCAAAATTATACAGTTTTAAAGCTTATGAAATATAATGTGAATATTAGATAATTAGCTCTAACATCAGCTGTAGGTTCCCACCACACCATTGGGACTGTGAAAGGCAAAGACTTTTATTTCTTGTTTCGCCAATGATTGTTTCTGCACTTTTAAGATGCAAATGTAACCTTGGCGCAAATGTAGCAAAAGTTATCTGCATTGTTTACATCGTTTCTTGGCATCTTGGTTTCTGTGGGAAAATATTGTGCGACTATTCCTTGAAAATGTTGGCAATGACACTTTTACAAACCATTAAATGTACCTGTATGATGTGTCGATCTGGCCAAGACAAATGTACTTTGTGATAAAAGACCAATAAATAATTTAGGTAATCTATTGTCTAAAGAGTAAAGATAAAGAGTAAAGATAAATTGATAAAGTTTAATATAGTATTATTTTCATTGTTCTACCGTACTTTGGAGTGAAGCTACGAGGCATTATTTTTATCAGACACCAGCTCCCTTGTAGGCAAATATACTTGCCTGTGTATAGATTATTATACATTTTGATCGTGAAATTTCTTGAAAACTTTAGCCAATCAGCACCTTTATCACCTGTTTTCTAATTCATCTAATCGAAATATGTAAGAATTAGCACATTTTGCCTCGAAGGTCGACAAAATTTGTAGACCAATGTAGAAGATGACAGCAAGGAGCAGAGCTTTCTTTTACAAAGCCCCACAGTTAAGAAACAGCCTTCCAATTAGTGTACAGTCTTGCTGTTTCAGCCTAGATTGAAAACATATTTGTTTTCAATCTAGGCATTTGTGAATTTGTTTTTCTTAGGTAAAGGAGCAAATCTGGGAGGATCATGGTAATAGACTGTGTTTGTAAAACTGAATTTGTGGGTTGTCTTATATCCCCTATAGGCTCCTTCATGTCTGTGTTACCTTCTGGCTCTCCCTTTTAGTTATGCTGTCATAGCAAGTTGTGTTCCTACTTGCACTCTGATCACAATACACATTGTCCTTAATTAGTATGTTACTTAATATTTAATGTTTTTTTACTCCGTGTCACCCTCCCACTCCCTGTCGAGCTAAACATGCTCTTGATGCATAAGTGGACTTGATTTATCCTGACACCCTACATCTTGATAGAGTTCTTTATGACTGAAGACAGGGCTGTAACTGTTATTTTGATATATGATAATTGATAACTGCTAAATGATTATTTGATTAATCAGATGATCTTCTTCTTTTGATTACTCGATCAATCGGATAAAAAAATATTATTTTAATTATATGTTTTGCTTATTAAACCTTTATAAAACTTTAATTTAGGATATTTATGTATAAAAGTGTATTAAACAATTTTTTAAAGCCACATATTGAGTTTAACTATCTGTAATTTTGACATTTTAAAGATTATAGTGACTGCTTGTTGAGGAGTGAATGGGGGATTTCTCCTTTTGAACAAATTCCCTCATTCTGGGTTGCTTCTTTCTGTAAAGAAAAAAATTAAACAGCATTTGAGTATGAAAGGTGAAGCAAATAGTGTAAATCAACATTTGTATTGTATCTTGCAGAAGGGAAGTTGACAACCATGCTTTAAAAAATACAACATTGTTTTGACAATTTTTGTTTAAAAAAAATACACAGATATTTTGTTCAGTTGTGAAGATATAAGCATCTAAAATATATTAAGAAATTTTATTTTGTATAATAATTAAACAATATATACATTAATTAAATATAGAAAGTTTGAAAACAAGCATTTGAATATAGTAAAGCCAGCAGCAAATCACGTTTAAAAACAGATTAGTTTTTGTAGTAGACAAATGCTATAAAAAAAAAATGGAATGGAGAAACGCAGCAAGCTAACAGGCTTGATTAAAAAAAGGGAAAAAATATGCATTGGTGTACAAATGCATAAGCAATCGCTGAAAACCACAACAGTGACTAAAAATGTAATAGTTTACTGCTGCTTTTATTTGCTGCTTTTAGATATAGTGTTTGTTCGCACTGTTTTAATTGAATCATTAGTAAGTCACGAGCAAGCTGATGCTCGTGAGTCTGTGCGACTGTCCCGAAGTTAGCAAACAAATTGTTTACACAGTAGCACTTTATTAAACTATACCATTTTTTTATTTGATTATACAGTTGTTGCTTACCGTGCTGATGTTTTGCCTTCATCCGTGACACCAGTGTGTTTCCCTTTCACGTGCTTGTGCATCACTGTGGTACTTCAATGCCACACAAGCTCAGATTTGCAGGTTACAGTTTTCTTTGTTGCGTTTAATATAAAATGCTCCCATGCACTGCATTTAATATAAAATGCTCCCATGCCTTGGATGATTTGGGACGCACACTTTTAACCGGCTGCCATTTGACCTGTACTCTTTGCCATTTCACAAGCGACTGTGTTGTCTTACCATCACGCTAACCCATAACTTGAGCAGCCCAACTTGACTAACAAATTTCATTATCAATTATTATCCATTTTATTGATTAGTTGTTGCAGCCTTTATTAGAGTAGAATAGTTCCACATAAACAACATATCCATGAGATTGCTGTGCAAGGTTAAACTCAAGAACCATAAAAAAATGGTTTTGAACTGTACCTAATATAAAGAGCTAGAATGGAATTGGGCTGCAATTGCCACAAACAATTTTACGTTCATGTATCTGTCAGTGACCAGCAGATTAGCTTGACATTCTGTCATCCAGATCAGGATGGGTTCCCTTTTGAGTCTGGTTCCTCTTAGGTTTACTATACCTCTTACAAGTTTATACTATCTCAGAAGGTTTTTCCTTGCCACTGTCAACTGCATGTTTAATTGGGCTAAATTTATAGTGGATTAAGTACGAAACTAATATCCTTGTATATCCTTAATCTGTTACGTTTTGTAAAGCTGCTTTGGAACAATGCCCATTGTTGAAGCACTATACCAACAAAACAGAATTAAAATGAATTCTGAATTAAAGTCAGTTAGAAGCATAGGCAAATAGAATACAAGGAAAAAGAGAGCAAGAGAGAGGGAGGGAGGGAAAGAGGGAGAGAATAAAATGCATCTCTTTGTACAACCTTTCATTCCAAATGTTCCAGAGATGGAAGGCTGCTCCCCAGTGAACTTCTTTGGAGTTTTCTGTTTCCTCCCTAGCTCAATGGTAAATAAAGAAAAGCAACAGATCAGATTTCTATACATGGCTCAATACAAGGGAATAGTTGATATCTAAACTTCAAATTGAACATACTAAATAAACATCATTTAAATAGCATAAAAGTTAAATTGTTAAAATGTTAAACTAACTGATGAAGCCAGACACGTCTATGAGGTTATGTCTACAAAGTTTATAGAACCACCTTTCCCACAATGTAAGCTCTGAAGACGGATTTTAGGTGGTCATTTATCTCCAATAATTGTATCTCAGGGTCTATCTATAAAGTGAATGCCACTGGTCTTAACTGTGAACGAGTGTGTATAATGTATCTTATGTTATAAAGCATTTCTGGTGTCAAAAACAAAATTGTTCATGCAAAAACACTCCCCACACACAGTGTGTGTACCTAAATAAAATAACCATGTATAGATTTTAACAGAGGGAACAAGCTGCTGCCACTAACGTACAAAAAAGTGGTTTGATGACATCAAATTTTGATGCCAATAAAAAATTGGTCTCCTGAAGAGATATTCAATTAGTTGGCTTTTTTTTTACACAGTTTTCAGTAATTAATATTTTAATATATAACCAAAGAATACACTTTACTTAAATCATAGCACTGGAGTAGAAGTGGGGTAAGCTTACTATGCTTCATCCTTTCTGGATCTTCCTCAGGAGGCAGACTGCTCCCTTCATGTTCACTGTCCCCAGCTTCTGAAAGAGTTTTCTTTTCTTGCTGTTGCTGTGAGCACTTCTGTTGTTTTTTCTCTGTTTTCTGGTCAGTGTACTCTCCATTTTGTGAGGGCTGAGACATTTCCTGGGTCTTCCTTACCTTTAAAAAGACTGGCGAGGAGGGGCTGTTCTCCATAGGCCTGAGACAAGGGCCGCACACTCTTAATGCAGTCACATCATCAGAGAGAAATAGAGGTGGGTAATTTTTATTAGCTATAAAAACTTGTATTAGTTTTGACAGGTCATCCATCTAATTATCATTCTTCTAGAAATATATTTTTAGAAAGTAATTATGTTCATGTGGAAATAATTTGCCATTCATGAATTATCCTTAATAGTGTACGTAGGAATACCGAAATAGGTAGAAAGGAGCTGGGGTTTTCCATCTGCTATGTCAGACACATAATTTTTGCAATTTTCAATCATCCAGATAAATAACTATTGATGTTTTGGAAGTTTAGTTTTAAACTTATTTTTAGCACTATTACCATTAAATACAATTACCAAATTAACTAAATACCATTACTAAATTAAATACCAAATACTAAATTTTACATGCAGATAGATTTATTATGATTACAATAAGAGCAGCAGTCTTAATGATAATGTCGTCCATAACACATCCCTTGAGAAAAAAAAATATATATATATATTGGCCCTGGTCAAACTAAGAGACCAGGAAAAAGATCACCTGACCTAATCCTTTTCTAAAATATACAGCCAGACAAAACTATTGATGGCCAAAGTTCCACAACCACCCAGAGCTAACATCTTTATAAAGGCATTTGATAACATGTCTGTAAGGAGCAGAAAAATATTGTTTGTATATTATGGAAAAATTATTTAAAATCGGTTGATGTTGATTCATAAAATGATAAAGTGAATTTTAGTATGAAACAGCATGATTTGTATAAAAAAAATGTTAATGTAAAAGCTGACATGTGAACCATGAAGTGCCGCAGTTCCACAATTCCTGTGAATGTGAACACAACTCATAATAGTGTCCGAACATCCTTGCTTGTGAAGACATAAAACGAATGCAAATGTAATAGTTTTTGATAAAATCAAGTAAATCTAAAAGACTAAAAAAAAAAATTTCTGATCTTTAAAATGGAATACATTTTCATAAATGTGCCCAACAATTCCTAATGCTGCCATTCGACTTGCAAATGTCTTCAAAAGATCTAAAGGTCTTTCAACACGCAAACTTATTATGCCTCCTCTCACCCCTTAAATCATCAATAATGATTATTCATGTACCTGGTTTCTCTCAGTCTTACCAATTCTCTGTTTAATTTTTTTGTCAACTTTTCTAAAAAGTAAACAAATTACTTGTTTATTTTAAGAGCCCTGCCTTATTTTCTTTTGTATATTGAGTATTGCTCTTTAATAAAGAAAAAGTACTTATAGAATAATATGTAGAATACTTAATTACTAAATTAATCTATAGCAGCATCTCTAGTTCAGATATTCTTCTCTATTTTACACAATGCCTGATCTTTTAGCTGCTTTCCTTAAGGATAATTAATAAATGAAAGTTGTAAACCACATTGCCTGTCTAAACAAATTAGTTGAACTGTTTTGTAGGATATTATCTATTATATTATTATCTATGATATTACCATCAACTGAGGAATATAAACTCAAAATGAAACTTGTTGAAAATTACATTTCTATTTCTTTCTTCATCAAGCAAAAATCATATTAGCAGCAAACCACTGTAATTCTTAAGCTTATGCTGTTCTGTAAAGTTTTTTTCCTTAAAAATATTTCTAAATCATACCCTCAACCTCTACCTGATGTATTTTTTTTTGTTTACAACAGACACTTAAACAAGCATATCTGTAAAAGATTCGCTCTCACCCAGTGATATTGGTTCATTTGGAATGTGATAGCTTATGCCAGTTGTTCAATGAACCCAACACAGCAGTAGTGGTCCACCTTAGACCATGAGCTGTGAGCTATTGTGTAGGCAGATTCTTTCAGAGATTCAGAGAATTCTTTACATTGATGAGACATCAGTGATCTCTATCTGTTCCCTCACATGTAATCCTATCACCAAAATTGATTTTCCCTCTGCTCTGCTTGCATGTGGGAACAAACAAGATGATTTTGCTATTGGCCTTCCATGTTCATAAAAGCATGGTGTAGAGCATTATAATAGACTGTGGCCTTTAATAGACTGTTTCTCCCTGTAAGAAAACATAAGTTTATGATGTTCCAGACTCCCTGTCAATCCTCATTGGAGTCAAAAAGGTATTTTTGAAAGAAGTCCATTCCTTCCCAGAATGACCTGAGACAGTGTTCATCTGAGGGGTTAGCTGGGTCAGAACCAAGCAGTAGTGGGAATTTAAGGATTTTAAATCCTCATGGCTATTTGAAAGACTTTGTTATGTACTAAAGAAACTGTTACTGAAAATGTTTGCATGATTGCCTTATACTTTTGCTATATACAGTGGGTACGGAAAGTATTCAGACCCCCTTAAATTTTTCACTC